>CM056390.1:21241050-21723550 GCA_029718625.1 Synaphobranchus kaupii
AGCGGTAATTACCTTTGTGCTAAATAGGGATCTGTAGCGCCCTTTATTACGGAACAGCAGCGTTTTTCAGTTAATGCTGCGAATCCAGCTTTGCTACAGGGAATCCGAAGGATATGGACATTTAATAGTATGATAAGCTGCGGTGATCGTAATCTCAGTTGTCTTCTGGGAGCTAAATGGACCGTGCGCGTTGGTCCAGTGCATGTCAGCTCAGTTCTTTTGTTGTAGCTACACTTGCTAACGGAGCTCCAGAACTAAAAGCCTTGAGCCGTCAATTAATTCCATTTGTGATGACAGTTGAAAGGTGTACTTTTTGCTTTAAAAAAACCTTTATTTATTATTTATTTATTCCAGTGTTATCTTTTGGTTTTTATCCTTATGTTTGTGTGTGGGTGGTGGGGGGGTTACTGAAAGCAAGAGTGGTGTGATCTTACCTAATCTATTCTGAGATTACGTAACTTTTGGAAGTGTTTGATAAGGACAAAAACTGTAGACAATAACAAGTTTTTTTTTGCAGGTGCCGTGGCGACTAGCCACATTAGGAAACATTCAACAAACTGGAAAAAAAAAACTTTTCCATCGTGTTTTTCCTGTGTCAAAACGCCTGTGCTCCCTCCACAAAGTGCGGTAGAATCCCCCCCCCCCCACCCCCCTCGGCCCCCTCTACATACCTTCCGGTGCCGTGGCATGTTCTCCTTGATGATCTTATTATCTCTCGGCCCATTTAAGGAACAGAAGGGGGGGGGGGGGGGGTGGGGGGAACTGGGTCTACTGTAACCAACGATGGGGAGACAGAAGGCTGTACATCTTCTGGTTTAATTTGTGCTGACCTCTCTGGCCCCTCAACGACACTTGTTTTCTTATTTTATGGAAAAATCAATACCCGTTCTGACAGAAAAGAGCTCCAGAGAAGAAATAAATGGAAACGGCGTAGCGCGCTGTCAATCATTTTTCACTTACAAAACGCTACATTTTAAATGCTCCTCGGCCCACGCGGCACTGGCTGTGAAATCATTGGGTTAAGTCCTTGCGGAGCTAAAAAAGAAATAGTGCAATAAGGAGAAGGGGGGGGCGGGGGGGGACGCTTGACAGTGGTAATGTAGTTGTGTTTAGACTTCGGGAATGCTGTGATCGGTTCGGTGTTTCCCCCTTTGAAACGGATCAGTTTCTTTTTCCAAAATGGCCCCTTCGTCATTGAAATGTAAATGGGCCCCCGTTCGTTCCATTAACCCCCGCCTATTATGCGGCTAACCTCTTAAATGCCTCTAGCCTCAAGGTCAAGGCTCGCGTGCGAACGGGCCTCCCGTCATGCCAAGCCGAGTGCACCGCGAGCAGATGTTGGCAGCTCCAGCTGGGCTCCGCATCCTTGGCTAGGCCCGACGGCGAGGTGGCCGCCCGGCGCTCGGTTCAGGCGAGAGCGAGCGAGGGCGAGCGGGGGCTCACCTGTGGTGGCGGCGCGGAGAGAGCGGGTCCTCTCCCGCCCGCGACGACGCCCCTCCCGTCCCCCAGAAAGCCGCTCTGCTCGTGCACCTTTCTCCATTTCTCCCCGACAACTCCCGTTTTGTCTTCCGTCTCTGCCCCCCCCCCCCCCCCCCCCCCCCACACACTTTTTACTTTGTAATTTGGAAACTATGTTAGTTTGGGGAAAACCAGAGCGCTGAAGTTCATTTAGTAAAGCTCTGAGACTAATCCAATTACTGGAGCTCGGGGAGGGTTGGAATAGCCTTTTAATCAGGCACCCATGGAAGTGGGCCTGGATTTAGGCTGGGCTGGCTTGTTTGAAGAAAGTGGCATCTCCCTTATTATCAGTGCCTTGCCCCCCTCCCGGGGTTCTCTGCCACCTCTTTATCCCAACGCCCCAATGAGCAGAGGTTCGGTAAATCGCCCGATAATCCTGCCGTGACTTAATCTCTGCGAGCTGGGCATCCGCTCCCATGGGCTCGGGATTATAGCCCGCTGATCAGTCGTCGTCCGGACCCAGCGTTTGATTCACCTCTCAGGCTCGAACCGCACTGCCGCCTGCTTGTTTGGATAAACGCGACTCGCAGGGAGGTCTGTCTTCTGTCAACCGGTATACGGTCTTGTTTGCTCGAGCTGAGATCAGTCCACTGAATTCACCGATTAATTTCTAGTCTAGGGTAATATTTAAGATGGCATGTGTACATTATTGTAGACAGTCCAAAAATAGCACAGGTTGTCAAAAGCAATTAAGTACTTAGGCTTGTACTGAGAAAATAATTGCAGGTTTGTTTATTTGAGATTACATTAGTATAGTATTTTTTATGCAACAGAATTGTTACTGAATTTATTAAAGATGTCAGATAAAAGCAAATATGTCTCCAAAAAATGTTATCTGCGCATATCTTTGTCATCTAGCCAGCAGCCATACCACTATGCAATCTGCGCCTGCTGAATGGCTGAAGCTAAGCAGGTTGTGGGCTTGGTTAGTACTTGGATGGGAGACCTCTGGGGAAAACTAAGTGGTGCTGGAAGTGGTGTTGGTGGACCAGTAGGGGGCAATCTTCCCTCTGGTCAAATAAACCCCAATGCCCCAGTGCAGTGATGGGGACACTGTGCTGTAGGAGATGCCGTCTTTCGGATGAGACGTTAAACCGAGGTCCTGACTCACTGTGGTCATTAAAGATCCCATGACACTTATCGTAAAGAGTAGGGGTTTCCCCGGTGTCCTGGCTAAACTCCCAACCCAGGCTCATTCAATCTGCCACCTAATCATCCCCCAGATTAATTGGCTAAAAAAATTATTCTCTCCCTCTCCACCTCAGCTGATGTGTGGTGAGCATACTGGCGCAAAATGGCTGCCGTTGTATCACCCAGGTGGGTGCTACACATTGGTGGTGGTAGAGGCGAGTTTCCCCCTCATCATTGTAAAGCGCTTTGAGTATCTAGAAAGGCGCTATATAAATGCCATGCATTATTATTTTTATTTTATCTGTATTATTTAAAACCCTAAGATGGTTTATTTTCTGATACCACAACAAATCGTAATTTTTGATTTGCTTAATTCTAGTTCACGACAAACGATTTTAATTTCATTGAATGCGTCCATAACATCAAACAACACCCTTTTGTGTCATGCAATGCATGGCTAGTTTGGGCAAATTGTCTGCCAGGTTTTCGAAGGCGGTTCAGGCAGACAAAGGGAAAAGTTTATCGACTGTTAAAGACTCACAAGAAAATTGCTTGTTTCAATTATTCACCACATTCATTAGACGGAGCTTTAATGGAATCGGTTTCACGTTGGCACAGAGCCGCTGTCACCAACATCACGTTGCACCTTTAAGATGGATTAATAATTCAGTTGTGTCTCTAATTAATTGTTTATACCTATTATTCGTTTTCAAACGTGGCACAAGTGCTCCTTAGGAGAGCCTTGCGCATTTTTCAACAAAGAAACGCCTCAGGAAAGCTGTGTTGCAAGATGTACAGGTTACTGGTCTCTGCCAAGGAAACCATGCATCAAATTCCAATGTTACTTGATGTTATTGCTTTTGTACAAATGGTAACACCACACAGGATGTAGATTGGGGTGGTAGTTTTTCCATAAAAGAAAAAAAAAAAAAAAAAACGTTCTTAACTTGATTGTGCGAGCCCCTAGTGGTATAGACGCAGGCGTCTACATTTTAAAAACATCATATATGCGTTTCTAGTTCCACGAGAATACGGATTTCATAACCATAAACCACATATCATCATAATTAGTACTTAATATCCTATCAGCGTGCGAGATATCACGTTCCTATCTGCCACTATTAGCTTGTAATTCATGAAAGTAGCATGCTATGCTGCTACACTGTTATCTACAATGGACCCGACCACATGTAAGATAGCAGCCATTTAAACATATTTGAGAGTTAATTAAAGTTTTTATTATATCACCAAAAAATCGTTTACTATCACAGCCGCAAGAAACACCTTCCAAGATCCTGAATACACACAAGCAAAACTGTCAACATGCCTACTCACTCCACAGGAAAAAAAAACGAGTGGTATTTGTTTGTCACCACATAACTTTCGTTTGCTATAAAAAGCTCCGGTAAAATATGAAATTAAGTCGTAACTTTACCTTTGGTTATGAAGACTAAGATGTCCCCTGCAAGAATCTGAGGTTATTTCTTGCCTTGGTTGACCCGTTTTTAAGATTCAATCCTTGTTTCAACATGTGTCCATGCTCCAAAATAGCCGTGCGTAAATGATCACATTCAAAAGAAGCGCAAGTAAATCCTTCAGACAAACTTGATTTTAATTGACACTTTTATCATCCAATAGAGCACATCCTAAGCTTTCTAAAATGGTATGGCATTCCCATAGGTAGATTTAACCAGCTGATCGCTATCCACGCGTAACACAGCACTAGGTTGCACACATTCGGAAGCCATTTTGGATCACAATTCGGCCTGCTTCATGCGCGCAGTGCGCGTAATCATTATTACACGGAGATTCGAATAAATTTTTTTAAAAACAACACAGCCATTTTCGAACTTGTAATTTTTATTATATATATATATATATATGATGGCGAAAAATATATGCCCCTGTCGGATGTAGCGGAGGAGATTTTTAGGAGTGAGTCGGAGGGAGGAGTGAAAGTAGCTCTGACGCTGAAAGCAAAGACTGTTGTCGAAGATGCTTTTGCCCAGGGCGAAGATGTGGCTGTTGACATGTAAGTATTAACTGTATTAAATTAAGTAATAACTTTATTTGTGCATAGGTTTAATTTTAGTCACAGTAGCCATGTAAAATATAGCATTTATTATCTAATTTCTTGTGGCTAAATGGCATAAGTCATATCATGTATTGTATAATTATATACGAGGGATAGCTGCTACATTATGGGAAGGATGTGCCTTGTCTTGTCTGTTCTGTAGTGATCTTGATGACGTCTCTGTATGCACTTATTGTACGTCGCTTTGGATAAAAGCGTCTGCTAAATGAATGTAATGTAATGTATAATTAGGCCTGTTGATACATAGCTTAGCCATGCATTAGCATGCATCGTATCTTTAGCACACCAGCATAAATGGGCCATAAACTAACCTATGACATTGTTGCTGGTTGTCAATGGTAATCAATTTTTCAATTACATTTTTTTAGTTATATAGCGCTTTTCACAGGACTGTCACAAAGACGCTTTACAGAACACAAAGGGGAAATAGGAAATGCCAGCTCTAAGCCCCCAGATAGCAGAGGTAAAAACTCTCTAGTAGGGAGAGAAAACCCTCATACAGTGTCACTGGTTGGAATTGATTTTTGTGATATTTATAAGACTTAAGAACTTAATTTAGAAAAGAATTACAAAAAGTAATTATTTTTGTAATTCTTAAAGGGGAAAATGTATATTGTAAGAAGGGTAGGTCAAATAAGCTAAGGCTTCTTCCTATACCTTTTCAGTCAAATTACTTATTTAATTATATCTTTGTACACACATCTTTGTAAAGAAAATGTTAATAACCGAATTAAACTAAACTAACTTAATTTAGGGTAAATTTTTATCACAGTCTCTATGTCAAATGTAGCATTTATTAAATTTTTTTGGAAAAGCCTAGCATTTTCATTTTTGATTTGCAACATAGTACATTATGTGGCTCTTATTGTACACTTTATTTTGATTTCTTTTAAATAATTCAGGGTAGAAGATGCTTCTGCTCTGGACAGTGCTGGACCCTCTGCTCCTGCTCCTGCACCTGCTCCTCACCCCCGCACGACTCACGTCAAGGAGGCCCTGCTCTCATTCACCGCGAGGAGCTAAAACAAGACCAAGCGAGCCAGAGCCCGAGTCTGAGGACGGATGGCACGACATGGCGGATGAGGATGAAGAGCCTCATCAGTTCCCCTTCTGCCCCCGGAGGACCCCAGAAGTGCAGCTGGACCTTCAGCAAGACTACAGCCCCCTGGATCTCTTTCGGCTGTTCTTTAGCACAGATGTCCTCAAGCTCCTCTGTGACTACACAAATGGCAACACAGCCCGCAAACATGCTCAGGGACTGCATACGCCATGGTCTGATGTGGATGCTGAGGACATGCTAAAATATCTGTCCATCGTCCTGTACCTGGGTCTTGCCCCTCGTCCACGTCATAGGAGGTGGTAACAGCACACTATATCCTCTCCAGTCAACGCTGCAACATACATTTTCTATTCAAAATCGTGCTGGCTAGTGGGGCTCCGGTGGAAAAATAAATTTTTGGAACCACAAACTGAACTAGAGCTAATAAATGTATCACCCTCTGAATGTGAAGTGATTGTAATTATCTCCTACTACCACAAAGGACATAATAAAATGCTTCATTTGGATAAAAAAGCATTGTATTCATTTTCGGATAGGTTTTTGGACCCTTATATATCCAAACCCAAATTATTTGGAAAAAGGTGAAAATTCCCTCATGTAGTTGATACAAACATGTTTTTCTATGAGCCAGAATACTTTATCTGTTGAAAAAAACTGATTATCTCTTGATTTACTGTGATGCACATTTTATCCATTTGGATAGATTTGGAGACCCTAAGGGACACCAGGATACACAGTTTACAAATTAGCTTATACAACCTGAGTAGATTCACATATCCCCCTAAAATTCTGTACACATGTTGACAAGTGGTGTGTGCACCAGGAAATGGAAAGTATGACCTGTTTTACATCTTTGCCTTTCAGAGGTTCACTGTAAACTAAGAATTACAATCTCGTTTTTTTTTTTTTTTGCAAAAAGTTTGTGCATTTACAGCCCATAATGTATGTAAAGATTATGAAATGTAATTATTTTAAGCTAAGAGGGAGCGGGGGGTGGGGGGGGTCGTCTCCCAGCTGACTCCCTGGAGACTTGCTGTGCCTGTCTTAGCCCCTTTTCACATCTGCTTCTCAGGGGCGCAAGGGGCGACAGCGTGGAACCATCTGGCAGGGGGTGTGGAAGTGGTGGTGGTGGTGCGGAGGGGAGGAGGGGGGTTATCGCAGGCTGGCGGTTTCACGTCACCAGCATGCCTGGCCAATATGGCGAAGCAGCGCGTCAGCGCACATCTGACCTATCCGATGCGCTCTTGTTTTTTTTCCATCGCGGTCAACCAGGTCAGTACTATAAACCAGGAGGCGGGCTATAGTATTTCCAAGAATGTACATAGTTGCATCACATCAAAGCAATAAATACTGAACACTCAGCTGTAATCTGAGGGCAAGTCCTTAATGTGCTAGAAATCACTTGCCCAGCTAACTTAAATTTGCAGAATGCAAGGACTATTAAATCTGTGACTATTTCTAATTCTTCCAGGAAATGTGCATGCCAGCAGGAATATTTGAACTCACTAAGTAGCTTGAAAAGTAATTTAAACCGCTTTCACACATCTGAAGTAGACTATTTCAAGATTTATTTTTTGTTTAATGACCGCTATCAATGGCTTCTCTGAATGTTATGTGGTGCCGCTAGCTCGCTACATACAGTAATGATGTGATGTGCAGGTCTTCATAATATCAACACAAATTCTGATTTACAATGCTAATATTGTCCTACAAGTATTTTAGGCCAGCCTTATTACAGGTGAATTTTTAATTTGCAGGTGTTAGGTACATACTCTGAATACTCTATGCATGTTTTTTCAGCTCTTTGTCCTCTTCGTTTTCTTGGCAATAGTGGTTTCCTGCAGTATGTGTGTAAAAGTGTAGTGGACAAATTGAACTTGATTAATTCTGAACATAGATTGAATTAAAAAAAAAAATTCACACTCATTTCCAATGCTTTTGCTACTGTAGTTTGATTGCCTTCCACTGCTTTGCTGATATTCTAAATTCATGGACATACGTGCACTGAATTGTGGGTTAGAAATTGGGCATGCATAGGCAGATGAATCCTTAATAATATGTAATGTACTGGAAGACTGGAAAAACCTGTGCATTGACAACATTCAGTAGAAATATTAACTGTATAATTTCATAAAGTAGGTATCACTTGTAAGAGACCTATAAACTCCCTTTTAAAATAAAGTTTTACAGAGCAAGTAAGGATAACAGACCTCCCTCAGATTCTTGCAAGCTCTGGAATGAAAATGAGTTCTCTAATACCCATCTCTCCTAGTGTAGAGAAGTCTTCTCTGCTTCTCTACTTGTGAGTGAAGTTGACTTTTTGAAAAGTCCTCCTGGAGCAGAAACACTTCGGTTTGTTTTGTCCCAGAAGCCCTCTTTTTTTTTTTTTTTCTTCTCCCTCTGTGTTGGGGGGGAAGACACTCTTTTTTGCCAAAATAGTTGGCGTGCACTCTGGTAACTGTTAACTTGCAGTTCATCACAGCTTCTCAATACCATCCGAAACTATCTCAGTACTATACGGAAAGCACCCAGGGGAAAGTCACCGTCTCTTATTCTCATTCGCTCAGCAGGTAGGAGATCCTCAAAGGGCTCCGCTCCACAAAGCGCCGTCCATCAAAAGCGCGCGCGACGTCGGCCGTCGATCGCCTCAGAAAACGGTCCGCACGCATGAGCAACAAAAACCCCCATGTAAAAATGTCAGAGAGAGAAACTAATTTGCTTAATTTTTTAAAAACGCCGTGTATGTTACATAGACGGTTTCCCCACCCCGCCCACAGTCGCCGTTGAACGAGTAGAGCGGGTGTAGCGGGGGGGCCCGGTGTCACTGTGAGCGCCCCCCCCCCCAGGCAGAGAGAGGGTGTAGGGTGGGGGAGGGGAGCGACGCCAGCTTGAAACATCCACTGGAACAGATGCCGTCCAGTTGTCGCGTGGTGGAGGCTGGGACGGGGGCACGTCCGCGGGCCCCGCTCAGCGGCCGGCTCGCGTCGGCATAAGGAGGGACAGGGAAGGAAATCTGTCGCGCTCCCGTTGTCTGCCGAAACGGGACGCGGATTAGATTGGACTTGACAGCAGCGGAGATTCAATTAGGCCCGGGAATGTCACTCAGAAGCTTCGATCTGAGGGCCATTCGTGTTCCTGTATTTATGTCTGAGACCTGTGGGTTGTGGCCCCTGTGTAGTCTGTCGGCCGAACGCATATTTTGGCAGAACGATCTTTGGCGAAGAAGCACAAATGCATATTTTTCCCCCACAGTAGAACAGTTTTTATGGAGAAAAAGAATATTTTAGTTATTTTTTTCCCTATTTCCACAAATTGTCCACTCTGCCTCTTTTGTTGTCACCAGAAATCGCTCTCTAACCTTTATTTTTTTTGTAATTTTGTGTACTGTGAAAGTCTAAATCATTTGAATGATAATTGACAGGGCTGCATAGTTTTCTGAAATGTATTTTAAAGTGTTTCTTTGTTATGGAGGAAAAGGTGGATCCAAGTTTACTAACCAGAAATGTCAGCCTAATTTTGTTTCCTCTCGTTTTAGTGAAACCAGCAGCGTATGTAGCAGCGATCCTGGGCTGTTCACAAACGACGAGGGGAGGCAAGGTAACTATGTGCAAGAATATTCCCATATCATATTGTATGACTTATGAACACAATAAGCAATTCTAGGGTACTCAATGGGCAGTTCTAAATCATTCTAGACTTAGTTTTTAATTTCTGATGAGCTTTAAACTGTGCTACACTTATATTACACACAATCTACATTATATATTTGTTAGTACAGTGAATATAAATGTCACAAATATATCACTGGAATTTTCGACAGAAATTCTACAAAATTGGTTAGTTTTTTTTGATTCTATTGATATTTTTGGTTTATATTCTAAATATACGTGGATATGAAACTAAAGCGCGGTGTTACCGAAAAGAAAATAACGTGTGTCTTTTGTGAGAGAGAAAAAACAGATAATGGATAACATGTAATACGCTCCCTAATTTGAAAACAGAATTCAATTAGCTGATCCGTGAAACCATTTTAAATGCAAAAAATGCAAATGAACACAATTCAATTATTGTGTTAAACAGTCTGATCCCTGTGTGTTTTTTTGTTTTGTTTTTTTTAATGTGTTCTCAATGAAGACAGCTAACGAGGTAACACTTTGTAAATAATAAGCCACTACACCAGTCATCGCAGTTGAGAATGACAGTAATGGGGGGGTGGGGTGGGGGGGTAGGAGGTTGGTGGGCGCCGCTCTCTAAAGGGGTAGGGATGGAGGTTGTGGTACAATGGGAGGGTGTAGCGGGATCCAGGCGGCTCTAATGAGAGGTTGTCAGGTTGCGTTAATGAGCGCTGAAGGCTCGGCTAATCTCATTAGCCGCGGCGGCGCGAGGCAAGCTCTGATTTAACAGTTGTCACTACACCTTGACTGTGAGAGGCATGGCCTGCCCGCGCGGGTGACTGACAGGTCTACGGAGAGGACGTCTTCGGGGAACGTGGGGGCGCGTGGCGGCAAAGTGGGGGGGGGGCGGAGCGGCGGGACGGAGGACGGTTTTCGTTGGGTCTCGACGAGGCTTCAGTATGAGATGACGTCATGAGCCTCCGTTTCGGGACTGTGGTAGTACACTTTGGGAGTCGGGACCTATTTTTATACAGTCTGTGGTTGGGACACACCTTTTGTACACTTTTTTGTATGCTGTACAAGCTGAAAATTCTGCCATTTTGAGAGATTTCTGTACGATAGGAGCTACCTTCGCTTCAGTGCGGAAGGTCTCCAAACTCAACCCGTTGGCATTTAGGCACCTTTTTTGGAGCCTTTCATATGACCTCAGAGGTGGTCTATGTCTCCAAGCTGGCAGTTGTGCATGTAAATAGAGCTTACTTTTTAAAAATCGCTGGCTTTTTATGACCTGGGTACTGGCGCGTTAAACGATGCCTCACAAATAACAGATGGCTTTGCCGTAGAGCTGAAAAATGTGCATGCTTGCTTGGCCACCAGCACCGCTCCTTTGTGTGGATAACACACACTTAGCAATAGCGGCGTAGATACCCCGCTTGTCCGCAGGCATCAGTTCAAAGCAAACGCCGCAAGCCCATTAGTCTAAATAATATATGGACGGGCCAATCTTATCATAGGTGTCCACTATCAGCCTGCTCAGATTAAGTAAAAAATTAGTGTACCTGTCTGCGTTCAGACAGATTACACAGACTCTCTGAACGCAGTAAAAGATTTTAATGCGCAAATTTACACAACGTGGCCCGAAAGCGCAAAGGGTGTGGAAGACCAGCCTTGGAGGCTGAAAATTCCCAGCATGCTCGGTGTTATTTGAGGTCCTTCACCTTCATGTGGCCTTTGCGTTGTAGCACAGGCAAAACGGAAGGGGAGGCAGTGGAATGACGTTTTCAGTTACTGTCCTTTCTGCTGCTGGACCCCCGTTCCCGCTTGAAGCTGTAAATCTTAACGGTCAGCGGAGGACTTGTAACTCGCCAGCTCTTTTAGGGGAGTGTTATTTCTTATTTCACAGGGCCCTTTTTTGCTGCGTTCATAAATGCTTTGTCCTTTGCAGAAGTCTCTGGCTCCGGAGACTTGTGTTCTGCTGGGATTGAGTGAGGCGGTGTGGGGGGTGGTGTGGGGGCGGTGTGGGGGTGGAGTGGGGGCGAGCGTTTTGTTCACGGTGCGGCTGTCGCCGATTGCAGGCGACGACGAGCAGAGCGACTGGTTCTTCGAGGGGGAGTGCGGCCCCGGCATGGGGGTCCCCAATCTGCTGTCGGGCTGGGACACGGACGCGCCGCCCGACCTGGAGGTGCTGGAATCGGGCCTGGACAAGCTTTCCTCCGCCACCTTCCTGCAGCCCGCCCGGCCCTCGCAGAGAGGTGAGCCCGCAGCGCGTCTCCGACGCTCTCCCCGCCGATACAACCCGACCACAACTCTCCACTTCAACTCATGTCCGCGGCAGTGTCGTGATTAACAATCAGCATACTGCAGCCCTCCTGCACGAAGGTTATCATTCCCAACAACGGAAACTTCCAGTCTCGCGACTGTCTGATTGGCAGTAATTTTGAAGTTGTCTGTAATGTGGGAAAGCAAATCTGGCATTAATCAGCATCAGGAGAACGGGCCCCTAAATGTTTGCAATCAAAACCCTCACCTCAGTGTGTTCCTCAGGGAACATTTCACTTGCTTGCAAAAGCCAATACTCAAAGCACGCTTGCTGGATTGGTCAACGTAAGGTAACTGTACAAAATATAGCACAAGTACGATATACACAGTGTGAAATTTAAACTAGTCGCATTTGTTTGCGGTGACTATTGCAGTAATGTGAGTGGGGAGCCTTCCTTTGGCTTCTGCTTGCAGCGTCTCCGTTATTGTAACTGAGCGCCGTCTCCTCTTCGCAGGGTACCACGCCCGTCTGAACCGTTTGCCCGGAGTGGCCGCCCGCTGCATCAGGAAGGGCAGGAGGAGGCTGCCTGGCAAGGTGAGGTGGCGCAGTGTATACCCGCCAGCCTGCACCTCCCTCAGACCTCAGTGACTGTGCAGTCTAACCGAATCTAAACCTGCTCCCTGGGTTTCCTTTTCCTGTTGTACATCTGTCTATTCTGTCCATTGTCCGACATTGTCTAACACGTGCTGACCAGATCATGTCATGTGGAATCTAAGTGTCCAAACACATCTACGTGACAAAACTGGCTTTATAGTCCATGTACTATAGAACATAGCACATGAATTTCATTTGAATTAGATTTAATGAATTTTTATAAAAAAGTAGACTTTTTTTTTTTGCTCGCTCTGCTCAAACTGCAAAAACATTGTGTCAAACCCACTGCATGAGGCCTTACTTTTTTTCCTTTAGAGTGCATTGAAAAGGAAAAAACTGTCTTTCCTGGTTAAGCTTGCAGTAAGTTAAGCGTACAGCTGCCGCCAAAACCCATTAGGGCCTGGCAGATGGCCGTGCGAGGCAGCACGGAGGGCGGCTTTGAAACCTTGTACAGATCTGGGCCCGCGTGGTTGTTCGTTTGAGTCCCCACCGTGGCACTTTACGCGCTGTGATCCCGTCTCTGTCACCCTCTGCCCTTCCCCATGTCTGAATAAAGCTAAGAATACAAAAGTAGGCCGGACTATCCGCTCTCCTTTTAAATAAATAAAAAAATACAGTAAATTGATACCTTTATTGATATCAATTCGGTGCGGCCTTTCTCGAGGGAATCCGGTCAACTGTGAACGAAAGTGAACTTCACAGATTTCCAAACGCTCTCACAGATCGTGAAGCGCGCCTGTGCCTTCCGACATCCTGCGATAGCCTCTGAGAACTGTTCCGCAATATTGATTGTCCATTGAAGCGCGTTGTTTTTCAGGACAGTAGCATGGCAGCGATGTCTGTGGAGAGGATGAAGCATTTCTCCCAGGACCCCTACCAGAAAGAGTAAGAGCTACTGTTCTTATTGTGCTGCGTACATTTTAGCTGGGTGGAACAGTTTTACCTTGTATAGTCCTCAAAATGCTTTCTTAAAAATATCAGTCCTGCTTCATTTTATTTTGAGCTAAATGTATCGTGTGTACGGCACTCGGAATTGTGATGTCAATAGAAGAATGAGTTCAAGTGGGCCTGGGCATGCATTGAGGGTTTGGGGCTGATGGGATAAAAAAACTTTTATTGATTTTCACAGTTTTTGGCTGCCGTCAATTGGGAAACGAGACTGGCATCAGGTAAGATGCCTATCGATTGACCACTGACACCAAATCGCTTTATAAAAATCAGTCCAGCAAGAGCTTTGGGTTGTGAGTTCTGTGTGTGGGATAACACATTTGTTTCTACACAAATGAGTATCCATCAGACCATACTTTCATTTGCAATGAATAACTGAGTCAGAAATTGCTGGTTGACTGGTCAAGTTGAGGTTAACCTGAGCTTCTTGTATTGTGTGAAATCAAACTCATTTTGACTTGACCCTCTCTGATTGTCTTCAACCTACTGAGATATGTAAGATATGTGCCAAACTTGATCTGAAGTCTTTTTATTTTTTATTTTTATTTTTTTATTTTATATATATTGAATTAGGAACCTCTTACAATTTTCCTCTATCCCAGCTTCCTTTGAAGACTGCTTCAGTGAACTTAGAAATAATATTAAGGTACCAAGTAAAATTGTGATTTTCAGGTAACCTCAAAGAGCTAAAATGTATGAAGCAGAAAATCCCTGGGTCAGGTCACGAGGGGTCAGATTTCACAAGGAACTGTCCTGCTTTCCTTTTGACCTCTGTTTGTGTCTTCCAGTTTAACCCACTGTCTCCACTCTACCCAATGGATATGGTGTGCGACAGCTCCCATAGACGATGCTCCTCCTCAATCTGCAAAAACAGGTACATATATGGTGCTCGAGTACTTTTCTTTGTGGAAAGAACCACACACCGGCATACACACACACACACACACACACACATGTACACACGCACATACATACACACACACACACACGCACGCACGCACACGAACACCTGAATTGCCCTCTGCCATTCGTATGGAACATGCTAGGCTCCCCTGTGTCGCCGATTCAATTGCCTGCGTCACGTGACTCCTCCAGAACATCATGCATGGCGAAGGACATTTGAAATTGTTTATATGGGGAGCTGTCCTTCAGGAGGAGTTGAGGTCACGCGTCTGGCGACCGGTCTCGTCAATTTCCCTCCGAAAAAAGGACAGAGCTCAACATTTCCTTTGTTGATATTCCGCGGAACTGTTTGCATCTGACACCACTTACTCCAGTCCTCATTTTGCCTGTCTGACCTGGCCCGCTGTGGTTAGGCTTAGGGTTAGGTTGCTAGGGAACTGAGCTCGTAACCTGAAAGTTACAGGATAATATCTTAGGTTGAGTTACTGCTGATGTTCCCTTGAGCGGGGTATATCCCCTGAAATTTATTGAGTAAATAATCTACTGTATAAATTTATATGTAAAATATGCTCTCCTAATATTATCTGTATGAGACAAGACAATTCATAAGTAATTTGACTACTGTCAGATCTTTTTGTGACTGAATTAGTGTGATATGTAACAAAATAATTTTTTTCAGAACATAAATGACCCCTTACACAATATACAGTGAGCACCATAATTCATTGGACAGTTACACATATTTTGTTATTTTGGTTCTGTACTCTAGCACTTTGAGTTTGAAAGGATACAATGACAATGAGGTTGAAATGTAGACTGTCAGCTTTAATTTGTGTGTATTTTCATCCATATCGGATGAACCGTTTAGAAATTATAGAACCTTTTGTACATAGTCCCCCCAATTTTCTGGCATCAAAAAATATTGGACAGTTTAACATAATGTAAAATAAAGGAATCATTTTTTATATTTGGTTGCATATCCTTTGCATGCCATGACTTCCTGATGTCTGTGACCCAACAATATCAAAAGACTCTTGATATCTTATTTCCTGGTACTCTTACAAGCAATATTATAATCTCTCTGCATTTGAATGGATCTCTATGGGAATTTGGGGGTGGGTCTAGATTAATCTGTAAATTACAAGGGAATAGGAATATAGTATCGAACATTATAGTATCGCTTGTAAGAGTACCAGAAAATAAGATATCAAGAGTCGTTTGATATTGTTGGGTCACAGACATCAGGAAGTCATGGCATGCAAAGAATATGCGACCAAATATTTAAAATGATTACTTTATTTTACATTATGTTAAACTGTCCAATATTTTTTAATGCCCGAAAATGGGGGGGGGGGGGGGGGGGGCTATATACAAAAGGTTCTATAATTTCTAAACAGTTCATCCGATATGGATGATAATAGCTCAAATTAAAGCTGACAGTCTGCACTTCAATGTCATGTCATGTCATTGTATCCTTTCAAACTGAATGTGCTAGAGTACAGAACCAAAATAACAAAAGATGTGTCACTGTCCAATTAATTATGGGGCTCACTGTATTTTACAAAATCTATTCTGTTTTTAATGGTTAAAGAAGTGTGTTTCCATTCTCTCAAACGTTAGTATAAATTATTATAAATACCAAATAAACTCATTTCTGTTAATTATTAAGTTTATATTGTTCAGTGTAAATATATTGTACAAACCCCAATTCTAAAAAGTTGGGACAGTATGTAGAACGCACATAAAAGCAGAAAGCAGTGATTTGTAAATTCTCTTTTACATATATTTAATTGAAAACAGTACAAAGAAAAGATATTTAATGTTTTACCGTATCAACTTTATAGATTTTTGTAAATATGCACTAATTCCTAATTTGATGCCTGCAACACGTTCCAAAAAAGTTTGGACAGGGGCAAAAAAAAAAAAAAAAAAAGTTAAAAAAACACCTGTTTGGAACATTCCACAGGTAAACGGGTGATGTTGTCTTGACTGGGCATTAAAGGATATCAAAAGACTCTTGATATCTTACTTTCAGGTACTCTTACAAGAAATACTATAATATCTCTGCATTTGAATGGATCTCTATGGGAATGTGGGGGTGGGACTAGATTAATCTGTAAATTACAAGGGAATAGTATGGAACCCATGGTTGGCTAAATGGCTGTAAGTCAACAAGGGTCTGCGGTATCAAACGAGCCTCAAACCATCACTCTGCTGCCAGTAGATATGGATGGATCACTTTCCATCCATATTTACTGCATACCTGGCAGCAGAGTGATGGTTTGAGGCTCGTTTGATACCGCAGACCCTTGATGACTATCTAATACTATTTTCTTGTGTTAAAAAGCCAAGTATTTGTTTTATATTTGCTAGTGCATTTTGTGCGGCCTTTTCAGTCATAAGAAGTCTACAGTATACTGAAGCATACAGTTATGCGCTGACTGGGCTAATCAAAGTGTGTCTCGACTTCATTTGTCTTGCTATCGAAGCTCAATATATTGACGCGAGACCTCATTGTAAAACCTTCTCATCTGGCCGCTGGCGGCGCTCGGGCTGCTGTCCGCCAAAGCGATACGTCGCTCAAAAAGGTTTTCACCCGCTCGGTGAAAGATTCAGGGCAAGGACGGTGCCTACGTCCGCCAGGAGACGGGGATTCAAAAAAATCGCCTCCCAGTTCCCCAGCGTAGCATGTACCTGCCCACGACATCAAAATGTCACCTGAACCTCATGGGGAGTGAGGGGGTGCGGAGTTCATCGGCTCCATTTTGGGACAGGCCTTTGAATACAAGAGAGAGATGATGTCACAGCGGGTTCCAATAAGGAGGGGAGGGCACGGAGCGGTCGCTGAGATACCTGGGGGGTATTTCACGAAGCAGAATTGGTGAGTTATTTGGAATAGCTGCTCTGAGTAAAACCCGGAACAGCTGTTTTTACTTCAGTCCATGTTCCCGATTTGTTAGGGTTTCCGGGTTTTAGTGCAGTTGTCCAGCTAACTCGGTAATCCTGCTTTGTGGAAATACCCCCCTGCTCAGTCTCCCATCGCTGCCCTCCGAGCACAATGTAGCTCTTCCACACCACGGGTTACCAGCCTCGTATCAAACCGTCGGATGTCGTGACTCATTAGACCAAAATGATATCTTGTTTTGAATCATATAGTTAATGGAAATTGAATTGTTTGCTTCCCCCTCCACACCCTTCAGTGTTATATGAGTTTGTGTGCTGCAGTTTTCATGATGGTTTCTGCATTTTAATTATTTTCCGTAAATGTTGAGCTCCCCCCACCGTTGAAAAGTTGGCGCTTGGCCAGCACCCCTTTCGTCGAAGGCGTACCGAGCATCCCTGTCAGCCACAGTGCAATCTGAATGGCACCTCGATGCGTTCCAACTTCATTACACCGTGCCCACAAAACATATTTATGGTACATCCGTAATTTAATGTCAGGCTCTCTTGGGTTATTTTCAGAAGGCCGCCTCCTCTCCTCCGTTCCTTGATGAGGGGCAAAAAAAAAAAAAAAAACACAACAGAAACGAAAAGACCAAACTTCTTAGAGCCGTCTTTTTTTAAACGGCCCCTTTCTTCTCCACCTGAAAGGTTCCTTCAGATTTAAATTTGAAGCATTGTGAATGCTAATTTATATCTATTAACGGGGTCTCATATCCTTGCCATGGTCTCATTTAAATGCAGGGCTCAGGGGAACCCTCTTAATTCCTTTATAGAGGAATTCAAGACCCTTTACATCAAAAAGTATAAATCATACTCCCAAATGAAGGGAGGGTGGGGGAAAGGGGGGGGGGGGGGGGGGGATTGACGACCGGTGCTTCTGATGTGTCCCATTGGAAGCGCGAGCTGAATTTATCTCCCAGAGCTGCACAAATCCATACTCCATCGTACCGGCCTTTCTCCTTCTGCCCCAGGCCTATAACTGCCACTAATGCTCCCCCTGCACACACTCTCACATGCGCACGCACGCACACACACACACACACACACACACACACACACACACAATGCATGACAGTGACATGGACATGGTGTGTGTGTGTGTGTGTGTGACCATGCCATGCATGACATAAATATACATACAAAGTATGTGACAGTGACACATGAATACAGGCCCTGACATACACAGAGTGCATATTGGTACCGAGATGTCCGTGCACACGGTAACGTGTACAAATGCATATACAAATTTTCAGGCATCTCAAATACACACACACACGCGCACACAGTTTCAAGGACAGTCGCTCCTACTCGCATACATACGCACTGTGCTTACACACATGCATATGCACACACACACACACACACACACACACACTCGTGATAACAGTAGGGAAAGAGGATTATTATTCACACGTTCCCAGCAATCAGTTTCAGTC
This sequence comes from Synaphobranchus kaupii, assembly GCA_029718625.1. NCBI lineage: Eukaryota > Metazoa > Chordata > Actinopteri > Anguilliformes > Synaphobranchidae > Synaphobranchus > Synaphobranchus kaupii. The sequence continues at coordinate 21,259,613 of CM056390.1, forward strand.
CCTGATTCTCGTTTGGACTTGTTGACATTACATAGCAATTTGGAATCTAAAAAGATAAAGTCGGCATCATAAGAGATCAGATTAGCAGCAATCATTGTACAAACAAATTAATTCAGTGCATTTGCCTGTGCCAGTGCCCTCACAGTTTTTTTTTTTGTGTGAGTTTTGACATTTTGATATGTTTTAAAAATCGAATTACCCTTCAAAAAACTCTGCGCTCCTCAAAAAGAAAACAAAACAAATAGTGTTCTCCTGGCTTGTGGAGGTTGAGCGTAAATAAATAAAAGTGCCAGAGGCTGCTTTGTGGAAGGTGATGGAAACAATCAAAGCTTTGGTGTTAAGTGGTGAAGGCGGCGTGGGGGTTACATGTTATTTATCTGTGTGACGCCATGTGAATAAGGAGAATGTTCTCCGGGCTTTGAGTCTAATGCTCGGGGATAGTTGAGATGTTAAAATGCATAACTGGCTCCCCTCTGAGCCTGCCACGCTCAAGTTTTTCTATTGACTTATTTATTTCTAAATGACATTTGCGCCACGAGATAAATCATAGTCTTACGCCACTCCTCTCCCAGTTTTCATTTTAATTGTGAGATCTGGGTGTCAGCAGTTAGTATATTGGTGTGAGTGGCCTATTGATTATTGATTTGCCGCCATTGATTGAGCTCCCCGCGGACCCTAATCCTTTCTGATTCATTTGAATACCTCTATTCATCTTGAAATCCCGCTCGCAGCCCGGGCGCCCTGTACCCTAATGAAAATAGATGGCGATTTCGTAGCCGGTGCGTTTCTCTCTTCTTTTTTTTTGTTTGATTTATTATTTTTAATTGATATATCTGCTTTTGGGCGCGGGCGCCAGGATTACAAGTGACCCCCCGTGTCAGAGTCGTTTCTCCGGGCACCTGAGGGACTTTCGGCGCGGTCGCGAGGCGTCGCGAGAGCGGCCGGTTACGCCGTACGGAGTTTGCTTAATGAAGCAATAGTCTTGTCTCAGACAGTTGTCCACATTTATCTTGGTTACTTTGTCAGATTCCGCGCGAGGGTTCCGTTCAGAAGAATAGGGCGGCGAAAAAGTGCAATTGCGAGGCCGATATTGCCTCTCAGGTCTGCCGTTAAGCCGGGCTTCTTCTTTCAACCGCCTATTGAACTTTTACCAGAAAGGCAATTTAAAGGTCACACTTGTTGCAGGTGCGTCGACTCAAATAATTAACGGTATTTTGGTTAATTTCGGATTAGTCTGCCGCCGCTTTGGTAACAGAAACGTCTAGCTACAGCTCAAGAGGTAATCTAAAGATTTTCATTTTTGTTTTAGTCAGAGAGATACCATGTTAATTATCCCCCCTGAAAAACTAAAGATTAGACCATGTCCTTTTCTAACATTAGGGTAAAAGCGAAATTACAACAGCAAATTTGACTTATCGGCAGCTTTGTAATGATTCCAAGTTTATCACAGTAGTCAGGCTATTTCGTCGGACTCATATTTTACATTGATTGTCATCAGTAATGAAGCAAATGAACACGACTGCAATTGTGAATAAATTGTCAATACAGCGTATCTTTATTCATTTTAGGCAAAGGAACACAACCTCATATAATGTGACGGTACTTTGACTATCACACATTAATAAGCAATATCATTGTCATGTCAAAGGATGGTAATGCGGGATAATTTCCATTTTTGAACAAAACTGCTTCAATATCTAGTGTTATCCGCAATGTTATACGAATCATAAGCGTTTTTCATGTCCGTGAAATTAATTGACAAGAAAATTACACCAGTGATTTACTATTTCTTTGTTACACATTCTTGGATACATAGATACGTTCTTATGGGGAAGTGTGGGAATTGCGTTGATTTGTTGCATAATTAATGCCTCTTAGTGGATGGCTGATGGCAGAGGGGGTTATACCGGAATGCCCCCTGAACTGCACCCCCATTCCCGCCCCCATCCCCCGTTACACACGGAGGCTGGCCGCTGTAGCCATCTGTCCTGGGGGGTGTTCCCGCCTCCTCTCTCCCTGCTGCCAGCGTGCAGCTATGGCGGTTGCTGGCAATGGGCTGTGCAGCATATACCCTATGGACAGCCAGGAGTATATTGCAGGTTACTGAGTGGGGACCACCGTGGAACCCGGCCAGGGAAAGTACAACAGTCCTTGATCAGTTCCCAACAGATACACCCAGACTTATCGTTTGCGGCCAACTCTGCGGGGGCCGCCGTCGAATCTGGGGAGAGCCAAATTCACTGAAATGGGATTGCGGGAAAAAAATAACGGCGACAGTCGCTACCAATCGCGAGCTCCGCACCTGACATTGTAGGAGAGGGGGGAGGGGGGGGGTGCGCCGCTTCTCAGCCCTGTTCTGAGCCAGGTGGTACTAGGGCACTGGGTCACTCTCGGCAAGTGGGTCAAAGCCCGATCTGGGTCTCGTTGAAAAATAAACTGTTGACGGCTCTCCGGGGGGGGTTCGGGCGCAGCCGCGGCTCCCCGGGCCCCTCGGAACGGCCCGCCGGGGATCCTCCGCGAAGGGCCGCAGGGGTGGCCCCCCGGGTGTCAGCGGTCTAATGAGGGAGAAAACAGAGGGACGCAGCCCTGTGCATTAAGAGCGGCCGCATCAGGGTATTACTTTTAATCCTGCCGGCGCGCTTCGTGAAATAATGTGCTGTTTAAACGGCCATCGATTTTGGAATTAAAAAGTTAGTTTGTGAAGATTTACTGTGGGGAGTTCAATGTCTGAGCTCTTTATCAGCGGCGCAAATGGCTGGTTATGTGCTGTCCGACAGAGGTACGATTGAGGGATCGATAGGCGCGTGATTTACTAACTGGAGTACAGGTAATCAATAAGTATAAAAGTAAATGAAATATGCATTACTGGGATTTTATTAGAGAGGGGTAGCAGGGAGAGAATAACGGTCAAGCCATTTATTTTTATACCTATTGATTATACAACATAGAGACTTCACTCAAAGCCCTCCCCTCCCCCGCTCGACTACATCCTCCCACGTCGTCTGATTTACGGGTTTTGAGGTCACGGAAAACGCAGCCTGTTAAAAGACGCGGGCCCTATCTCTGCACGCGCACCGGGGTGAGGTTTATATCTCAGCCTAAGATGACCCGTGTGGAAGTGCACGTCTGCGATTTTCCAGTGTTCGTTTTTCGAGTGTTTTTTTTCCGGATATTAATTTTGAAATCCCCAAAACTTAAATCTGTTTTCAAAAATGTCAATAACATGACATGTAGTTTGTCTTTGAAAGAAGTATTGATGTAGCTAACTCGATTTAACTCCTGATTTCAGACCAGTCGAAAATGTACTGTTCGTATTATATAGTCCAAATTATATAGTCCAAATTGATAGAGCCCTTTACAAGTGTCTTATGTAAGCAGGAAGAGCCTGTGACTAACCGTGAGCATATTACATACTGTATGTATACACACTCTCTCTCTCTCACACACACACACACACACACACACACACACACACCACCATCAGCCCATCTGGCAAGCTGCCTACTCTTACCACTGTCAGTCCCTCCCCCCAACCACGTAGAGAACCTTGACCTTAACTTTACATCACTGCAATCAGGGCTGCGTTGGGGCCCCTCCCTCAATCTGGGCTCCTGACACACGACCCCGGGGGTCAGCGGCAAAGGTAATTTGTACATCTGCGCCCAGCAGCGACAGAGATGCACGATCCCCCCACACCTCCCTTCGCCCCTCCTGATATTTCTGTTAAACGTGAGGAAAGCTCCATCAGCGCCACCCAGCAGGCCCTCGCCATTAAACACCAGGAGATTTCTCTAACCGGCCGTGGTGTCAGCGGTGGGATATTGCTGTCCGGCTCCCCTGAGGTTTCGCCGTCGCGAGGGCCTGGAGTCGCGGGCCTCTTTAAGGTGGCGGATACGTCCAGCTTTTCTGCTCCGTTGTCCTTTTTTCAATAGGACGGGGGACACAAAAGACGCTACGGACGCTTTTTGAAGGTCGCGCATTGTGATCCGCGAATGAATTCCGTGTCATTTTTTTTTCCGTTTGAGAGACATCTCCGTGCCAAGGCACCCCTCTCCCGCTCTCTGATGCGGAGTGGCTGACTCACGCGTTTATAAGTGCCCGATAAGGCTATCCCAGTGCCCTCCTTTATGTTCACAAGCTCTGAATAAACTTCAAATGGTTCAGAACTTGCAGCCTGAACCCTTTTCCCCGTTCGAAATCCAAGCAACATATCGTGCCTAATAGAATCCATCGGATATCTGTGATTGACTACAAAGGGCTGCGTCTCACCTACAAAGCCCCGCTCTCTCCTGCCTGTCTGACCTACCGATGCCAAATGTACCCTCACGGCAGTTAAGGGCTTCTGATGCTGGCTAGTTTTATTAAACGTGAAACAGAGCTATTGGGTGCGATCCTTTAACCAATGCTCCTCCTCTCAGGCCTCTGAAAGACCCTCCCTAAACTGGTTTGGGACTCTTGAGTCATTGGCATGTTTAAATCAAACCTCAAGAGCCATTTGTAAAATGTGGCCTTCAATATACGTTTTGCTTGTATTTTATATTAAATTCACTGTATAATGAGAATAATAATAGCAGTACTAATTATCATAATAATAATGATTTTAATTATTATTAGTATTATTAATATATCATTTATTATTTATTAAGTCTAAGTCATTATTGATAAGTGTCTGTGGCTTTCTCTCCACCTACACAGACAGACGAGCGTTCATCTGGGATTGCTGTGCACGGGTGACATCAAGAGAAGGAGGAAGACCACGGCCGTTCCCAGCACGGCAGGAGGTACTGCTCCCACGCACCGCGCTCCCGTTGGTCAGGGGTACAGGGCGTGTCGCTACCCGATACATCATGAACATTTGATTAGGTCAAGCTTTCCTTCCCCAGCTCAGGGTGTAGGAGACTGACTACTGGCTACGTCCCTCTAGAGGTGCCGTTGAATAAAACGCAAAAAACATGAAATTAAATTAAACGTTGCCCGTTTTCAGCACGACGGACCAATCTAAATACGCTCAATTTGGTTTTGTCATTTAAAACAAATAATAAATTGCATCAGTCATACAATTTGCCAAGCATCTTCCGCAGCAAAATCAATCGAGCACTGTTGAGGCTTGTACAGCGTCTCTCGTAGACCATCCATTTTAACAAGTGTCCAAACACCGGAGTGAACGTGGGTTCACGCTGCTGAGGGTTCGTTGAGCTTGTTTGTGTCCCGGCGCGGGTGCTCTTGTGGAACGAAACTCTGCCTCCATCCGCCCCTCATCTGCATATTTATGCACCTTTCGGCGAGAGCGCGTTCCACCAGACCCCCAAACTCTCCAGGACCCGCACGTGCGCCCCACCGTTCCGGCGAAGTACCTCCGTTCGCGCGAGCGACCCGCGGTGCATTTCGACTCTTTGAGGTCAATCAGTCATTGCGAGCGCGCGCGACGGGTCAGCTCGTTAAGCGCTTCGCGATCCATCACGCTTCCTCGAGACCGATTTACATACGCACGTCCCGCGCGGGGAAAAAGTTTAAAAAAGAGCCCGGCCTGCCGCCGAGAGGTTTCCGCTAAGCCCGTCCTGAAGGTTCGCGAGTTCTCGGGTCCCCGGGCCGTTCCGTCACGTCGCGGCCGGTAACCGAGCGAGTCGGGCGCGAGACGCCGAGCGTCCGGGGGGCGGTTGGGGGATGGGGGCGCGAGGAAGGCGTGACGGGAAAGGGCCTGTATTGGAGGTGGCACCGCGAGGCGGGCCCCGCTCCCGTTTGGGCTGCCGTGGCTGCCGTTTTTCATTAGCCTGATGGCTCCTCGCGCCGCGTCTTTGCGGGATTGAAATCTGAATTGGTTTGTCCACCTCATTGCTAAAAGTCCCCTTTCCCCGCGCCGCTCCCGCGCCCGCGCTTTGTCATTTAAATAACAAATGCCGGCGGTTTCCTGATTTAGTGCGGGGCGCTGGCCTCTGATGTATATTAATATGGCCGCGCAGTGCACTGTACTGGGGTCCATCATTCATTTGGATAAAAGAGGTGGAATTTAAAAACAGCCTATGTTTTACTGGGATACAGATCGCATTCATTTATTGTACTGAGTGATGGAGCGGCCCGTAACTCCGTCCTTCACCTCTCCGCGCCATGCCGGTTCCCATAAAACTAAAAAAAGATCCACCCGTGGCCCCTCGACACCCCTCCTCCCCCCCCCCCCCCCCCCTCGCGCGTGCACCGAGGAATGCGGAACCGGGAACAGGGTGGCCCTTCCTACCACCTGCCCCCCTCGGAGCTATCGGGCCCCCGGGGGATTCTGAAATCGCAATTTTCAATTTTTCATGTCGATTTTTGTTAGTCTAAACCCCTGCCAATAATGCCACACGTGGCCTATTTAGTCTTAAAGAGCGCGTAATGAATTTGTGGTCGTGCGTCACCCCCCCCTTTCGAAAAAGAAAAATGTCCAAGTTTATTTTCGCTCTGTTTTTCTCTCTCTGTCTGCGCCGAGGTGTGTTTTTCCTGCTCCGGGAGTCGGGTGCGCCTTGTCTGGAGTGATTTATCATGTGGAGGATGTCATCCAATGTCAGTTTCTGGGGCTGCTGGGGCTCTGTGTAAATCTTGAGTTTGTTGCTACACAGTTTCCCTGCCTTGTATTGGCAATATTCAGAGTGCAAAGGGATGCACCATTTTATTATTATTTTTTTTAAGGATTCACAATTTATTTGTACGAATTTGACAGTAAGAAATGCTTTTTTGTTGGTATTCCGTGTGCGTGCGTGCTTGTGTCTGTGTCTACGGGCCGCTATATTTTTGGCTGTGAATGCCTGGCGTGAGTGCGCGACTGCAGGTGTGTATCCGTGTGCGAGTCAGTGACTCGTCTAATGCCTGCGTGCGTCTGTGAGAATCGTGGAAAGTGAGAAGCTGTGCTGACGTATGTGCGACTGGCTGAAGGGCCAGTTTTAGCCCTGTGATAAGGAGCGAAGGTGGGCAGTAGCAGGTAGCATCCCCCAGGGCAACTCAGGGTAATGATGGAATTGTACCCAGCTGGGGTTTAGCCGTCCAGCTGCACATCATTAGCACTTAGCGGCTGCGACGTTGCAGTTGATGGTGAAGAACCTATCAACCCAGACGTTTGTTTCAGTGGCAGCCCTCTCCTCTCCTCTGGGTTAAGTTGCCTGTGCAGTACGTCATCGCCTATCGTTGAACCCACCCTGACAGAAAAAAAGCAAAGTTCTAAAATAAAGTTCAGCTAAATGAGCTTCGCCATAAGTCCACAGGATATTTAGATTTTATTCAGCTCTTTAGGGGGCATACTATTACATTTTTGTTGTTTTAATGTTGTGGCAGGGGTTTTATTTGTTCAGGATACTAACAAATAAAACCCCTACTGTTGACATTGTTGTGGACAAACAGGTGATCGTGACTATATTAGTAGTATACTAGTATTAGTGCTAATTGATGAGAATAATAATTTTTTTAACATGTCATTATTAATAATAATAATAATAATAATAATAATAATAATAATAATAATATAAATCATTGAAATAATTTATAATATGCAAAAGCATGTGCTATAACACTGGCTAATTAGTTTTTTTAATAATATATTATATGACGGTTTATTTTTTATTTTTTTTTATTTTTAGGTTTCTTTGCCAAATTTTGGGCCTGTTCGCTCCATTTCGAACAGATACAAGATAAAAGTAGTCATCTCATGTAGTGTCACCTAAAGCCTGATTCCATATGGATGTCTGGAATAGGGCTAGACCTTCAGTTATATCTGAGTAACGTGCTGGATGTGTTGAGTAGTTCAGTCCAGGTGAGCTCTCAGTGGGATCTTTCAGAAAGAACACAGAGCACAGACACTGTTCTCCACCAAGTTCCCAGCAGTACCTGTTTTTATTTGGGGCATGAACGCTCCCATGTTGAAGCCCCACCCTCCTGTATGGGCCCCCCCCCCCCCCCCCCCGCGCGCGCCTCTCTCCTCGCTGGAGAGGGCTGGGTCGTTGACAGATCACCTGCGTCTGGGGCCCGAGTGTTCCTCCCCGGCGGGCCGGCCCCCTCTCATTAATGCCCGCGCCAGAGCGAGGGCCACATGGCAGCACATGACGAATAACGCCACCGCTCAGCCATCACTTCTGCTGACAGAACTGCAGCCCACCGCACTATTTCGCCCTCGCCCGCTTGCCTCCTGCGTCCTTCAGAACCCACCTCCTCCTCCGCCGCGCGCCTCCTCTTCCCGCCGCCGCGACTCCGCAAAAAAAAAAGGGGAAAAGTTTCGCCGTCGCGTGCGGCCTCGGACCCGGCGCCTCCGGCACGTTCCGCGCGCCGCTTTAGGCGGGAGAATCTAAGCCGCGGCAGCACGCGACGACCGTTCGACCGTGTAAATGCGCCCCTCTCTTGTGTGATTTTCCCCATGGTATCGTGAAGAGCGCGGCCCTCCCCTACGCTACGCCCCCTCGTCTTTCGCAAAGAGGGACCCGCGTGACCATTCGTGTAAACTCTTTTTTGTTTTTTGTTTTTTTTTGAGGCGGGGGGGTGCGTTTCTTTGAACGTTTCGAGGCCGACCCGAGAAGCGCGAGGCTCTAGCGCTTTAATGAACGCGCCGCGGAGCGGAGGCAGGGCCGGCGGTTGGGCAGCTTGCGGTGGCTAATTATTAACCGCTCCTTCAGTTGTGTTCATTTGAGCGTTAGAATCAGCCGAGCCATTACTGGCACTGTATAATTAGCTGATTAAGAAACAGAGGGTGGGAGCTGCCAAAAGGAGCAGAGAAGTGATTGTTTTTTAGAGTGCCGCTGCAGTTAAGATGTTTTCGTTTTCCAGTTCATTATTGCACAAAACAAATGCGAGAGCACGTGAATTATAGTCCCGATATTGTCAAATCTGGTTTCATCTCTAAAAGTGTTGTATTGTTTGATCTTTTTTTATGGTTCAGGAATAATACAGTTGTAACCCATTATACTTTATTTGGCTTCAGTAATGTTTGCTGTGCTTTGTAGCGCTTTTTATTAGTAGCCTTAGGCCATAGAAGTCCAGAATTTGTACTCACTAATAATAAGGAATAAGGTTTCCGATAACATAAAAACATGATTAATTTTAAGACGTAAATAATAGGCATCAGCATTTGTGTCCTGCATAACCCCCTCTTTCGGGTACCCAAATGCGAAAAATAACCCCCTAATATTTCCAGTACAAGTTGCCAAGTAACACATTAACATTTTTTATATTATACTGAAGGTACAAATGGCACTGAATTAACCTATAAAGCGCGAATTCTGCAGACTAAAACGGTATAAAGACTCGCTTCCAACTGTTGCTTTTCCATTTGAATCTCATTTGATTGAAAAGATTGAATCGGCACACTTTGGTTGAGAGGTGAAGTTTATTTTTATAATTGCGCCGTACTGTACCGTGACACGGGAAAAAAAAAAAAAAAACGAAAAGGTTTTAATTTTCAGCCTGGATCCGGGTTTGAACATGCACGCCCCTAACCCGGTCGACCTGGTCGATTTCGACGCCGGCCACGGTGATCATGTGCAGATTGGCTCGGTTTTCATAACTTTGACCGCGATTCACCCGAGGTAATTGAGTTTGGGTTTAACAGAAACCAAGGTTAACCATCATTCCCTCAAGAAATATTAATCAATTATTCTCCCTGCCGGATCAGCTCTGAAGGTAACTCATCTGGAAAGAAGCACGGGGACATATAATGGGAAGTGGCAAAGGGACTGGTGAGTGAGTGCTGTAATGCCTAATCCTTTGAGACAGCCGCGTGCTGTGGTGTCAGTTTTGGTCCTCTGCCTTGTGTTCTTAGGCCTCGCTCTCGCGCGTCTGCGCAAACCTGCGCAGACGCGCGCAGACCTTACGAGGGTTTGTTTATTAGCGGCTGACAGTCGGCGGAGCTCTTGTCTGAAGCTAATGGATGTTCCGGCGCGGGGGAGTGCGGCGGCGTATTGGACGGAGCGGGGCCGTGATTAAAACACTCGCTTTGACTTTGTGACGTCTTGATAGAGCGGTCGCCGTTAAAAATAAATGATCTCGTCTCTTTTAATGTATGCCCCCTTTGTTTCTCTTGGGTCGCTGTTGAAATTCAGTTATATAAGGGCTGTCTTGATTCTGTGTGTAAATTCACAAAAAGGGTTTAAATGACTCCAGCCATATTTTGTTTCTATAAATGTGTTATTTGAAATTTGTAAAAAAAAAGTATAAACTGTTATATCTAGAGCTACATAGGAGTGGAACTTGGCTGGGGAGGGGTTTGCAATGGTATGCTATTTCAGTTTGAATATTGCACTGGTGCCAGTTGGGGTGAATTGTTCCCCATGCACACTGCAAAAAAAGTGTTTTAGTCTTGTAATGAGGCTGAAAATCAAATTTTTTTTTCCTCAAGTACAAAATATTTGCCTTTTTAAGTTACTGTTTGCTTGACGAGTTACTTTCCTACCCCATTGGCAATGAGTCAAACTGTCTCTTCTCATTGGCAATATTTTTGTCGTATTTAGCAAATAAAATTAAATAGAACTAAGATTTTAAGTCTAAAATACTTGTTTAAATTGGCTTATTTTTTGGTTTTTGCAGTGCACAGAGAGCTTAACAGAGATTTTATTAAGCTCTTTTAATTAACCCAGCCAGTTTGCAATGAGTTTAGCCTGATTTTTCACGAATTTTTGGGGCACCTTGGCTCACCTTGGATGGTACATTGTCCTATGAGCCAGTGTATTTACTCCGGCAAGCGCCTAACAAGCTGCGGCTTGACGTTTTCCCCCGATTCGCGTTCATGTTTTTCACCACCAGTGAGTGACTGTCAACAGCCAATGAAAAATAGCCCCTCGGTCACATAATCAATGGTTTTCTGTAAGCTGGGATGTTTTCCTAGTAGGGCCACGGGAAGAAAAAAAAAACAGTCACGGAATGAAAGAAGAAAAACAAAGAAGAAAGACTCAATGCAAAATGAGTGAGGACCGAGCTAAGAATACACGCTGTTCAGTAGCAGCGAATGAGGAATTTATTGAGCTGTGGCTGGAGTTTGAGGGCCTTTTTAATCTGTCCACAAACGGCTATCGCTGCAAAAAACTGAGGCACAATAAGAGGGAAGAAATAGCGGGCTGGCTTGATAGGTTCCGGTAACTGCTTTATAGCCTAATCCTGTTGTGTCTGTGACTAGTAGCTGGCACCAAATGTCTACGGATTTCTTCCGTCCTGAGATGATGCCACACAGTGTGTCCGATTTCAAAATGTGTGCGATGGGTCAACCCCGACTCCCTGATTTTATAGCTGTTGATTGGTAATGTGTATCCTTGACAGGCACTGTAATGCGGTTAATTCATTTAAACCATGTAATACACTGTAGTTTAGGTACAAATATTGCCTTAAAATATTATTTTGCACAATTTTCGTAATAATTTAAGAGTCATTTCCTAACCGAGCTGAATGAGTTTGCTCCGGAGATATAAGTGGAACCCGTTCTGATGTGATCTGTAGGGCACAGCAAATCCTGTCTTTACAGAGATAGTCAATTATATGCATGACCTGTCAACAGCCAGTAAGATACTGTATATCTGTAAACAAATAAACATGAGAAAACCATTGTTAAGTATCCTGAATATGATATGAAAAATGTGTGATCTGAATTATAATTATGATATGGGAAATACAAATATGAGGTTCCATTAAGTAATATCACAGAAAAAGAATCATGGAGTGGCCGCCCGTGATGAACCTGCAGCAGTCTAACTCGAGGCGCCTTAGACGGTGAGAGCGTCTGAAAGCAGAGCCGTCTGGACATGAAGGATTGAGTCTGGAGCACAAGCTGGACGAGTCACGGTGTTGTCTAGAACGAGGGTGAAACCGGGCGGGCGGGCCGACCGGGACTGACCTCCGCGTTTGTGTTCTCCTCCCTCAGCCTGCATCCCCTTCCAGGAGGACAGCCTGAGCGAGGCGGCCGAAGCTCCCAGGAAGGAGAGCAGGTCCCTGGGCATGGAGTCCACCGGAGGTGGAGGCCCCTTGGCTTCGGAGAAGCAGGACTTCATCAAACCCGGGACGTTCTTCAGCGTGCAGAGGGAGCAAGAGGAGGACTGAGGGGGCCGGGGGGGGGAGGGGGGAGAGGGGAGGCGCTCCTCCCCCACGGCTGCCTCCCTATACTGGGGAGGTGCTCTGCCGGGTGGGTTCAGAGAGATGTCTAAATTACATCTGATAACGGCAAGTTGTTAAACTGATTTTAAACAACAAAAAAAAGAAAAGAAAAAAAAAAAAAAGAGTGGTAGGGACTCAAATTGCTGCTCTTCTGTGCCATGCTGAAAGGAGTGGCCCTTGAAGGATGAAAAAAAATGTTAATGCAATCAAGCCTGTTAATCACTTCTCTCTGAGTCATTTCCGTGAGCGGCGAGGTGGTTTCGAGGGCCGCTAACGAAGTAACCCCCGACTCGGCCGCGCGACACGGGACTCGCGGCGGCTCCGCGCCGGTCTCGAAGCCGCCCCGCCCCCCCTCTCTCCGCCCACCCAAACAATTATGCCCCATTTGAGTTGCTATGCATTCGCCTGCAGGGACGGTGAAATGATGGAGGGGGAAGGTACTTTAAAGCCCCCTGCGTCAAGCCAACAGGTAGCGCGGCGCTGTAACAGATAGATACGGGGGCATCAGAAAGCCGCGCTACCTCCTGCTGGTTGGGTTCAGAGACGCACCTTTTCCGAGAGCCAGTCCTACAAAGAACAGGCCTCCTATTAGCATGGATTTGAAAATCTACACACACCACAAAGGCTCTCATTTGCACAACACAGTGAGTCTGTGTTTTGGTCCCTCCGGGGGTAGTCCTTTTTCCTGTGCGCACCTTCTATATTCAAATTTCCCCACATTAAAGTTGGCGACAGGCAAGCCTCAAAAATGAATTCCCAACATTAAAGCGGTGAGTAATGTTTGTTGATGTGTGTGGGGTTGAGTGGAGAAATGCTCTTCCCCCGGCTTCCAGCCTCATTTGTACTTTGTCTTGGCGCATGTTACGTAAATGACAAGAGAGCAGCTCAATTTAGCATGTAATGTATCCTTTCATTGTCTGTGCCTATTCGAGGGAAAGTAAGTCCTTCTATACCACCATGGTAGCGTAAGTCACTTCTGTGCATTTTGAGACATGTAGAAGCAAGTAATAGTTACGTGAAGCTAACAAAAAAAAAAAAAAAACTGCAGTATTTGTGACTAATCTGTATTTTTTGACCCATGAGCCACTTTTTACTTTCTATGCGATCTGGCCAAAAGTTCACGCACGGCCTTAAAATATGGAAACGTACCCGTCGCGCGTGTCTGAGCCCGACAGACGACGTCGGGAAGCGGACGAGGAGGCTCGGGAGAGGCGCGGAGGGACGAGAGGAGCGGTAATTAAAAGGGATCCCTCGCCGTTTGATGTGGCGCGCGGAACAGCGGTTCCGGCTGTGAGGCCACGCGTCGCATCCCTGCCGCGCGGGACTGCCCAGCGCTGGAGAACACAGAGCGCCGAGCGTCCCCCCGGTTAGGGCCAGCGTGCTAACGCTCCCCCGCAGATGAAGGGTAAGGGGGAGGTATCACACGGGAGGATTAGATCGCGGGCCTCGACCGACCGGCCCGACCGCGGAGCAGTTGGCGAGGCGACGGGGCTAGGTGAATGAGGCCACCCCCCCCCCCCCCCCCCACAAAACAACCAAGGCAGTGGGTTCCTCATTATGTGCCAGCTGGAAAACCGAGCACCTTCCGCACTGCCTTGGATAAAGGCAGGTCTTAATAAAGTGAATGGAAACACATTGCTCGCCCGTACATTGGTGGACTAATGGTGGTCTCCAGTTTGGTTGGACATGATCTCTGATCCAGTCTTATGATGCCAACGGACGAGACATGTCCATGTCATATTTAGTGAACTCGTGGTGGAACTCGGGGGGGCTGTGCCTTCTGTCCCCCACATTAGCAATTAGCAGTCACTATGTTGATGACCCCCCTGGCTCCACCCCTTTCCCCCCCGACCCTCTGAATATAGTCCACAATGGATTTCCAATGGCCAGGAACTTGGAGATAGTCACGTGGACAGAGTCAATTACCCTGTTACAGTTAAGAAATCCACCGGGCTGATACTGCTCATATTTCATCCCCGGTAAGGATTACCTGTCAGGCCCAGAGGAGATGTATTGATCTGTTTTCCTTTTTCCGGCAGCAATCACCTGACAAAGGCACCTAGGACGGTGGTGACTGAGTGATGCTCGCCCCATCTCCCCACTGCAGGGGGCTTCCACTGACCCAGTGACAGGGGGAGATAATGTAGTCATAAACTCTGCATGAACTTGAGGGGAGTCGACCCCCCCCATCCCCCCCCACCCCCCCCGACTTGAGCCAGCCCAGCCCTCGGTCAGAGCGTCATCGATTATTTATTCATGTTAATTGCGCCATTTCGAGTGGATAACGGGACGAGGTCGAGAGACACCTATGCAAACGCGCGGAGAGTTCAGCTTTTCATTCATGGCGGCATGTGACCCCCAAGCCCCCTGGTGCTTAGTCTGCAGTTATTTAATCGATTCATAAACGGAGCCAATGTACGATATTGAAATTTACGCCATTTCACCATTGTTGTGAATGGGGGGGGGGTAAAATATTCACGGGACGCAGCTAAGCTAAAATATGACAGCATTACTATTGAAGATGCTTCTAGTGACCATGCCTATGCCACAGTTTGTCTCAGTCCATAATGACACATGCAGTTTTATATTTAGAAATGTATATTTATTGCAGTGTTTCCATGTTGTATAGTCAATTTATATCAGCAACATCAGTGAATCAATAAAATAGATAAATCTCAAAAAAGACACTGCAATGTAGAACTTAGGAGTGTTCTTTGAGTCGGTTTCTTTTTTTTTTGTGTATGAAACAAGACTTATAAAGTATTACAAAATACATGTGAAAATAATAGCTCTTTTTAAAGTCAGAACAGGATTTCCTGTGAAACGATGTGAAGGTGCTAAGATTACAGTGTAAATTCAGTAAATTCCTTTCAGAAATCTTATGGCAGCTGAGATTTTTTTGGGGAGGTTTTAAAATTTTTTGTTGCCTTGTTCTAAGGGGTTGGGGAAGAAATTGGACTAAAATAGTAACATCCCAGAACTGCCGATGTTGCACTTAATGTGTTCCAGCATACTTCCACAAAGAGATTGAATCCATACAATGTTTAACATATACTAGCCGTGTCATTGTTATTACTCTTAGATTTTCAACGTAAGAAATTGATTACGAGAACTCAATCGGTAAGCTCCTTGTACATTGTCTACTGTGTGTGCGGATACGAACACTATCGCTCCCTGACATTTTCCGGTCGGTGGAGTTGATGTCGAGGTTCTTAGGCAGCTGTTCCAGGCGAAGCGAGAAATTAGCACAATCTTGTTAGTTATAACTGTATCTTAATCCTAGCTGTTAAAGCATGCGTAATTGCTATGGCATTGCAAATGATCCAATGAGGAATGTGTCCCGCCTTAAGAGCCTGCTCTGTTTATTATTCAGTGTTAAATATGTAGTATGATATACGTGTAGGTATTACACATCTCTTCAGGAACATCATCTGCAACGTGAAACGATTACAAGGTTTAAAAAGAAAGCATGACTATGCCATCACGACTTAATGACTTTTCTTCGGTGGCAGTAGATTAGTGGCCAAATAAGGAATGGAATTCATCTGAATCTTGAGTTGTAATGTCAGAAGTACCGAGTGTGGCTTTCTGTGGCTCCTGGATGTAGATAACATGTTACCGCAGCGATTATTCGTCATACTGTACGTGAATCCATGTTGATATGAAAAGGCCCGCATGTTCTCTTAGGTAAAATCGCAGACCTTGTGTGACTTGCAAGAGATCCTCCTGTCACACTGCTTCCTCCTGTCACACTCCTTCCTCCTGTCACACTCCTTCCTCCTGTCACACTGCTTCCTCCTGTCACACTGCTTCCTCCTGTCACACTGCTTCGTGTAAGAACTGTAGAGCATTCATTTGTAGTCCCAGGTATGTAGACATGTCAGGGAAATGAATGACTCTTTGCTCATGTTTTTATTTTGTGGTGCTATGGACAGTGTAGTTTTTAGCCTTCTACTGTGTTTTTTCATAAGCGTTTACTTGGGTAAACTTTTCCCTGTCCCTTCACAAGGAAGGCCCTGTATGTATGACCAAAGACTGAATGTGAATGCATTAGTTTGATGCTGAAATACATTTCTTATGAATGTAACTAGTTTGGGCAGAGGCTTAAAATATACAATTGACTTTTACTGTTTTCATTTACTCTTAAATAATTTCCTAGTCTGTACATAGGCTATGTATTGTTGGAAATTGGGTTTTAGTGTATACTTTGACAGCCAACTAGTGCAGTTACACAAACGGATAAACATTTTTCTTTATTTATAGGAAAGCGTAAATCATGGAGGGAAACATTATGCACACCAAATGAACATCCAGTAGCACAGTGGCTGGCCAGATGATGCAATGTTTTTTTGAATCGTTATCCAGCGTTTAAAGAATTATTTTTAGCGGAAAAAGCCAAACTCTAGTGCAGTATATGTTTGTAGAACAACTGGAGCCACCGTTAAAATGAATCAGGTTTTCTAAAAAATAAAATGTATTAAAGCTATTTCAATTTAACACATTTATTGAAGTGAAGAACGTTCTTTTAAGTATCCACAATATTCCTATCCAAAGTACTTCCTCTTCCGTCTTCAGTTTAATGTTTGGAAATGCAAGCTTAAATTCAAGCAAGATATGAATGTGAAAAGGCTCTAGAAAACATAGCAGGCTACCTAATCTAGTCAACGTTTTCTTATTAAATTACATTAGTTCCTTATAAGCTGAATAATTGCAGTTAAACATTAGCATATGTTAACAAACAATATATTTTTTAAAAGTTAGTGCTTTTTTTTTGCTAGACTGGGGTATACCTGCCAATTTTGTCTCTTTGGAAATACAGATATGCCTCTGACTTTTGATCCTTTAATTCATTATGTAGCTAACTAATGTAACGACATGGTCTCCAACGAGAAAGCAAGATAATACCCTAAAACAACATGATAAATTGATGTACTTAGCTGCTTCAGCTATGAGCTATTGTAGCTAGTATTTTTAAATGTCCTATTATTTTGAAATGCATCTTCAAATAGTATGTTATTAGTGAGTTAGCTTAGCTAATGATTTGATTTGTCGAATGGTAAAATAAATTCAAGCTAGTCCCCTCCCAGTTTGCTGATATGGCCAGTCCCTGATTTACTGACACAAGTGTATAGATTTATGATTCCTAGCTTACTGCCAATTCATCTTGGATAAGTGCTCACCACTGTGAGGGTACAGGTGTGCTTCTGAACTTTTGAAAAATATAATAACATCTCTGTCAACTGCAAGCCTGTGGACAGCATCAATAGCTAGCCTTCTTGCTATTTAATTTTTTATTAAGATTATTCATATTGACTTCCCTGTCAAAGAGTAGAATGATACTGATCTTCAGAATAGAATGATACTGATCTTCTCTGTCTTTTGTGCATAATGACCATTGTTCAGGCGTTCACTGGGTCCATTCCGGCTTGGGTCCAAGTGTCTTTGGCATTGAATGGCATTCCGATCACCTGATCACCTTGCACGTGAGTCGAAAAGTGAACGTTTTTCAGTAAAGGTGGATTGTTAGGAATATTGTGGATAAGACCTTTCTGTTGGATTGCCCTTGCAGTCTAGCCTCTCAAACTTTATGGAGTCCTTGGTTTTAATGACAGGCATACTGTATTCTAACAGTTGTGAATTTGGACCAGATCCAGCAGATCGGAGAAATTGGAAATATTAATAATATTTTCGACCGATATTTGGAAATGATTAAATGCCTCTAGTTTTCTAGCGCCACGCTCTTAGAATGGTCCAAGTGTATTTAATCCATTTTAATTTGTTATTGAATTATAAAACTGCAAGTGTTCAGGAGGACCCAATTATGTTTGTGTCGTTTACTTCTTAGGTTAATTGTTTTGTATGCGTACTTTACTGGTATACTGTATGTTATGACTTACCATTAACTGGAAAAGATTGACATATGTATAATTCCAATAAATACATTTCAAAAGCAATCAGCGGTTTGGTTGTGTTTATGTGGTCCGTGTGCTGGGAAATACCTGTGCTCAGTAAGTACTGTGCCCACAACAGAATGTTGAAGTGAACCCTATGGTGTCTGGTCCTATTCTGTGAGGCAAATAAGGTAAGTGTCGTGGTACTAAGACAGGCAGGTGAAGCGTACGCGCGGACTAATGATGCCTCCTGTCCCGCTGTCTAGGTCTGGGGTGAGCACAGAGGGTATTTTGTTCTCAGCGCACTGTAGCTTTCCACAGCAGTGTTGTTTCCCGCCTTTTTTTGTAAGTAACAAACACACACTTCACTTTCTTTTCTTCACCCTATTATTTCTTCACCCTATTATTATCAGCTCTCCATTTTCACACAACATTCTCACACAACATTCAGGAGTTCTGAGGCGCTGTAGAGCACTTGTATACAATACATTTCAAGTTTTGGCCTTTATGGTTATAATGGTAAAGCTTGATTTCAGTCAAGTTCATTCAAGGCATGACAAGACATGCGAGGAACAGGACTTTGGGTAATCAAGTCGACAAAACATCCCAAACCCTAGAAATCCCGCGTGCAACTCTTAAGCCAAAGTAAATACAACCAACGTTCCTAAATTGCTTTGGCTGAGAGAAGACTAACGAGGCTTTGGGAGCTAAATCAATAGGTCCCCCGCTGTTAATCTTTTGGTCCGACGGAGAAGGAGTCTACAGCCACTTCGTCGTACGTTGAGAACCAAGCAAATCACTCTGTGCTCCGGCAGTCAAGAGCTACAAATCGCATCTTCTGCTGTCTGTCTTTCTCTACTCCCCCTCCCCTTCCTCTTCAGTAGATTGATGGTGAAATGGAAGAAAAATCAATGGCTTCCTCTAGTCAGAAAGAGCAAGCTTTGTCATGTTTAAGAGTTTGATGTGCAGTCACAGAGTCGGTCACAAGGCCGGCAGCCACTACAAATCAGTCACTCTCCCCCCACACGGCCCTTTGTTTCATGGCTGGCTCCGGGCAGGGAAATGAGCTTTCTTCAAACTGTGATTTACATAAGGTTTGCCTTTGCCCGTCTCCCTGGCCTCACCTTTTTTTCCCTCCCTCTGTGTGGCTGCTGTCGCCCGTCTTCAGGAACGCGAGCCGCGCGGGGGGCCGGCTTGACGGAGTGGAGCCTCTGATTTGCGGCAATTACCGAGGTCTATTTGTCCTCTAGCTTCTCCGTGTGTCCGCAGTGTCTGGCCCCGGAATGGCCCATGAGGATGGTGTGTGGCAGTGGTCCCCAACCCTGTTCTTGGACATCTACCATCCTGTAGGTTTTCGCTCCAACCCTAATAAAGCACACCTCATTCAACAGCTAGAGGTCTCATTTAGCTGCTAATTAGCGGAATCAGGTGTGCTTTGTTAAGGTTGAAATGAAAACTGCAGGACGGTAGATCTCCAGGAACAGTGTTGGGGACCACTGTTGTATGGGGGTGTTGGGTATGTGTTAATGTGCAAATAGTGTAATGGGCGTGGTGTACGTCTAGACTGGAAGGTTACCAAACGAGATCCTGCCTGTCTGGAAGGAGAACCTGGATTGGACATCAAGCAGTCGCTCGCCTGGGGGGTATTTCACAAAGCGGGATTAAGGAGTTATCCGGCTAACTTTTGTAAATATCTGGAAGTAACCCAGGCTCTCATCCAATCGGATGTCATCAAATTCAAAATATTTGCAAAAGTTAGCCGGCTAAACCTTAAACCCCCTTTGTGAAATACCTCCCTGTTCTCCTGGGGCCTGTATCACGAAGCAGGATTTCGGAGTTAGCTGGATAACTGGATAAAACCCAGACCGCTCATTTTACATTTTACTTCAGTCCATGTTCCAGATTTTACTCAGTGCTGTTATCCAGATAATTCAGTAACCCTGCGATTCAGGCCCCTGGAGAGCATGGATCAGGCCTACACCTCCCATTCACTGGCAGATGAAAAAAGGGGGACCCTATCATGCCTCACCCTGTTCCTTTAAAGTAGGTTTGCTTATAGTAGTTCCTCTGGCACGCCGGGCCCTTGACATATTTAGAAACTCCACCCTCTGCTTATACGGGCTCGTCGTCTGGCAGGGTTCATGTACCATAAACAAGTTACTGGAGAGTAGATGCACGCGCACTTCCTGCCCGAGTGTAGACTGCTTTCATATGCGGCGCATTGGTACAACAGCAGTTTGGCATCCGCTGATACTGATTTGTAAGTCAAGGGACCGGCGTCTCCGCGGTCGTGAGTTTTGGACGTTTTATTTATTCTGCACCTGCAGACCGGATTCCGGGAGCGGCCTCCGAGCGTGATTGGGCCATTTATTGTGCGCCGTGTTTGCGATGATCTGGAGCTCGGCGCGGGGCGCCTCTCCCCTGCATTAGAACAGCACCATTCCTTTTCATTCTTGTGGCATTTTAATCAGAGCGTTATGAGGTTCAGCGGGTGAGGTACGTCGAAAGTTGTGTTTCCTGACAGCCAATAAAAACCTTATAATCTCTGTGATTCAAGTGGCCCATTTTAAAAATACTAACTAGCGCTATCACTCAGGCCGCCCTCTTCCTTTTAATACCCTTTTTTTATTTAATATACAGCCCATGAAAAATGAGAGACTCCCGGCTTGGCGTGTAGATATTTTGTTGCTGATGATGCGAGACGAATTTCCATCACAGCTTTGTTTCCACTCGGTGAGCGGATAATCTTTTACAGCGCAGGGGGAGAGAGTCGCGCCCATCAATCTCCCGGGCTTATGGCTGCCGTTCAGTCGCATTACCCAACCAGAACGCACACACACGTACACACGCGCGCACGCACGCACACGCGCGCGCGCGCACGGACCGGTCTAGGGTGGCAAGCGGTGATGGACCTGAGCGGAAAAACCTGCGGTTCCCTCGCTCCCGTCATTGTATGGATTTAACATCTCGCTCGCCGCCGTTCGATTCACGGATACCCTTATTTCCACATTGTCACGTAAGCATCTCGAAGCGCATGTCAGGTGTCTTAAAAGGGCGACGTGGCGTGATACGAGCGGGGCGCTGACGGGTGGGGGCGCGGGCCTTTCAACGTCGCCTGACTTTTTCGTGGCAAAATGTCGTTCGTGTGACGTTTTTCTGTCAGAGGGCGGGATTGTTACATTAGTCAAACGAGCAGCGCTAGGCGCCGGTGGAGCGCTGGTCCTCCATGCAAAGTTCGCTCCAATCAGACGGAGCGTTCTGCAGGAGCGGTGTTTTTCGTGCGGCGCAGCCCGCAGAGAGACGCCCCGAACGTGCCTGCTCGGGGTTGAGGAGATGGCGGGGGTGGGGGGGGGCGGCCCCCTCCCTGCAGGCCTAGCCTCCCCTGCACCTGCCACCCCCGGCGTCTCCCTCCAGCTCCTCTCCTTCCACAGAGATATTGTTGCCCCTGATTGACGGTAATGAGAACTGGCAGAGTCGATGGGGGGACAAGCGGGGGGCCGCTTGCGTGCGCCTCTCCCGGCGCAGCCAGTCACAGACCCCGCGTTTCTCCTGGAGTCTTCACATGGGCTCACCTGTCATCCCCCGCGCCTCCTCGGATTAAACCGCGCGACAGGGGGACAGACCGCCGGGTCTGCGTACATGTCAGTGTCAGCCAAGAAATGGAGACTCTCTTACAGGGCGCAGACACCTCCTTACCTGAACAAACACAGAGGCAGCTCTGGAACCTCTTGGAAATGGGCTGCGATGCTCTGACACGGGTCTCCTCTTAGTTAACGACACGGGGGGGGGGGGGTAATGTCATTGTGCTGGGGAAACCCCTGATCTTCTCTGTGATCTCAAGATCCACAGGGAATGTAAAGTGTAGAATTTTATGAATTTTTCGGTCCGTGAGAGCGAGTACTTGACATTTCTTGTTAGTTTCTGGTGTTCTTTTTTCTGTGTGTACGATTATGTACCGCCCTGGTGGATTGCTGAGAAACCCAAAGTGTCAAATATTTTTAGAAAATAAAAATATCTTGATTTGTTTGTATAGTGAAATGTGCACTATGTGTGTGAGAGAGAGACAGAGGGCAGCTTGGGCAGCAGGGGGCACTCCATTTTCTAATTGATCGGCAAAAGATGCACATGAAGAAGACGTTAAAGCGAAATGAAGTCATAACGGCGAATTGAGACATTTATTAGGTCAGAAGAAAGGCTCTCAGAAACGTTGAGATTGTTTATTGATTTTTGTGTTTTGGCTGGCTGCTCTGGAGTAATCGGTCCCGCTGCTGCCAGGCGAAGCGACTCGCCCGCTGTCGAGGCCCCCAGCCCGGTGGGCCCGGACCACATCCCAAAATGGGATACCTTAATCACTTTATAAATGGCAACCCTGACGTCCTGATTAACTCCATTGGACCACATTAGGTCCTCTGGGATATACTGGCGTCCAAACGGAGATGTGGAGGTGTCTTCGGCTCTTGGATAAGTACATCTGAAACCGTTATTATTTCAAAGCCAGACAAAATGTCTGGTTTGCCCCACCACCCTGACTGATTGAGTTCAGTCCCTCCAGGGGACCAGAGTTTAATTGAAACAGTTTGTGAATTTGGCAATATTGTTTTCTACATGATTTTACGGGTTATAATATGTGTAAGTGTAACAGTCCAGTGTATAAGCCCTCAAAGTATTGTAGATTCCAAGGCATTGAACAAGGAAATAATTACACGTGAACATTGTCGAATCACAAGAAATTATCAGGATTAATTGCTTGGAATGTAATTCCCATAATAGATACAAGGTGCCTTCTTAACAGGCATATGCAAGAAATCAAAAAATGCTCAAACACAGTTCCGGGGACTAATATTTAGACCGCTAACCCATTGTAGGGCGACGTGGTATTTTGCCTCCAGCAGGTTTGTTGTGCAGTAGCTAAACGTACTCCGTGCCGTGCGTTTCTCTTTTTTCCCCCCCCTTTATAGCTTTATCGGTCATTTTCTCTGCATTCCTTCGTAATTGTTAACACGGACTGCATGACTCCAAGACCAGCCTCTCTCAGGTATTTCTGCAGTTTTATTCGTTTTATTAAAGGCATCGCGTTTGCGCGTCGCCTCGGCCCCCCATCTTTATGTGAGCCTTTCAGATATTTAAGATAAATAACTGGCTGGGGGAGAGGAGGGGGGGGTTCTAGGGGTTACGGGGTCACCGGAGCCCTCCCCTTGGTGAATGTGCTGAGAGGTGACTGCGAGCATTGGGCAGAGTTCAGGCGCACGTGATATTAATCTGACTGTAGTTTATTAGATGGGGCAGTGAGCTGTAACTGACTGCATTGTCCGCAGATGGACTCAACCCCGCGCGGGCTCCGGTCAGCCACCTGACAATACAATCAATAACCACAGTCTCATTAATGGAGCCCGTCTGACAGGGGCCCATTCCGCTGTAGGGGGGGGGGGGGTGTGGAGCGGTGAGGCGGCTCTGGTTCCAGGCTGTGGTATTTTTTATTATTATTTTTTTTTATTAAAAGATTACAACGGGGCTCTCTGACGTCTCTGTAGGACGGCAGGAAGCTGTACGGCTGTCCATATCGGACAACGAGCGGGTCCAGGCCAGAGACCTATAAATGGTAAATGCCTGCACTATTCCTCCTCATAACGCATCGCAAAAAGGGGATTATAAATCCCTCCAATTAGCGCTGTCCGTCAGTTTCTTTAATTGGATTGTCATGAGATGACCTTGTGCGTAAGAAGAGAGAAAGAAAAGAAAGAGGACTCGGAGATAGAGATTAGTGGAAAGCTGACTAGGCCGGCCACACTGCTAGGATTTAAGGACAGGGTGGATGCAGGAAATTGACCACAATCAATTAATTAAAGCGATTATCTGTTAAAAGTCTACTCGGAGCCTATTAATTAATTACCGGAGTCTTTGTTGAAGTAATAGTAATACTCCCAGTTGGAAGAAATTGCTTGCGGGGTGATTTTTGGAAGCGGCAGAAAGAATCTTACTAGATCTTATTTGCCTGAGGTGTGTGACTGTGCAGCGCAGTATTGTCAGTGCTCTGTATATCAAGGCCGATGTACTGTAAGAAAGCTTGTTTAGCATCTTTGTGCTTTGTGTGTTTTCCATTGTTCACGACAGTGGTAAAAGCCACCCACTGGAAACATCCTTAGAGTATCACTTCACTATAGACGACGATTCTTGTCGTCGTTTTCCTGTCTGTAATCACAAAAACAATACGTTTCATACATATGAATACCCTGATCTACGGTTACTGGTGCTGTGGACTGAATGAAATGCGCTCATTTAATACCGCGCTTTCCGAGAGCCTTTCCGCACCTGGCCATCTGCGAGCTCCTCTATCACCTCCTGTGGGCTTCCTGGACACACCTCCCCTTTCAGCGTCCACTGCGACACCGCTCTCCGCCCGTTCGAAATGCGTAGAGCCGCTTCCTCCTGTGGCGTCCACTATCCGGTGACACGCAGAGGGCGTGGGGAGGGGAGAAGTGGCTAGCGTCGGGCTCAACAGAGAAGGCCCTTCTTCACTGGAGACCGGGGGAGGAAAGCCCCACCCTGTGCACGCCCACACCCCATCTCTCTTCATCGAGATTAGCCGGGAGTTGCATTTAACCGGCCAATTGTGAGGGAAGCTAAGAGTTTCCCCACCATGGTGAGAGCTGCCGGTAGTGGTTTCCTTTCTCCCGGCCCCGCCAGAGATAATTCCGTCATCGGCCTTTGAAACGCAGATAAGGAGGTAAGAAGAGGATCCCTGGACCCTCCTTCCCTGTCTTTGGAGGGAACGGGGTGGGAGGAGAACACGGACAGAGTGCCTTTCTTTTGAGTGCGCACCTGGGCTCGCGCGAGACCGACAGAGAACGCGGCACGTCCGTCGAAATTCCCGAACATCTTCCCGTGCCCAAACCCCGGTCCTCCTGTACGGTGTCACGCCTTTTCTGAAAACGCATCCCGATAACAGTGGCTTCCAGGGTGTCCTTTTATGACTTAAATGTGCTGAGCGTGGCCAGATCCTGTCAGAAAAGATCTGAGATATAATTGCCGAGCCGTGTGTTTTCTGCAGCGGCTGGAGCAAATCAATAAATTATCGTTTAATGATGTGCTTAACTGTCCCCTGATTATTTCAGTGCGCTGCTAAAATGCCACCATTTGATACAGTCCACCCTTAATAAAAAGCTTAGTATAACGTAACGGGTGAAAACTTGCAAAGGGCTGCTTTGGAGAAGAGTTTTGTCCAAGGCACCTTCCTCTGTTGATCCCCTACAGGCCTGACAAAATAGCCAACAGGGGGCATTATCAATTATCAAATTGTTTCAAGAGGACATTTTTTCAACTCTACAGTGTTTCATGATTTCCTCGACTTCCCTTGCAAATAAAACTTTTTCCAGGAATAATCTGGCACAAACATGAACGCTCTAATCTCCTTTCCCCAACAACATTTTATGGATTTAAAAGAGGGGGGCGGTGGGAGGAAATTAATTTGCAATAAAGGGCTGACAGAGTGGCCTTTGTTTGGTGGAGGCACGTGGTCCCCTGTACCTGCCAGGTGTTTTGGGCCTTGAATCCCCTCTCTGGCCCGGGGCAGGGCGCACGATGACAGGCCTCAGGCCTCCCGTCAAAGGGCCCATTCAGACGCGGCCACGGGCAGGACAGAGGCCCACAGTGTCGGCCCTCGAAACACGACACCCTTCGACACCGGGTCCGCGCGGCCCGCGTGAGGGCCGCTGACAGGCCTCCGAAAGCAGATCTGTGGCTCGCTCCTCGCCTTGGTACCCGCGCACCGTCCCGGCCCGGCAGGGGTGGAGCACCGAGGGGCGGGGGGGGGGGGGGGGGGTCGGCAGATAGCTGGGCAAGATAGGAGGGAGCTTCAAACGGGGGATCGGATGCACCCCACAGCAGGTGTAGAGGGAGTCTTTGGGGATGGGGGTGTGGGGTGGGGGGCATTGTAATCGGCTACAAGTTTCTGGCTTACCTTGTCCTTGTTTTGGATATAAACTGAACAGATTGTTTCAGGTGCACCATTCATAGCACTACCTCACCGGCTTTCATCTGCCTCTGTCTCGTTCTGTTTTTTTTTTGTTTTTTTTTGTGTATCCTGATTGTCCTTGCCTTGTGACTCGTTTTTGCTGTGAACAGTTTTGCGGGTAGCCCCGATGCACAGCGAGCGGCCCAAACGCGTGCGACTCCAGCAGCCTTTTGTGAATTCCACCCCATTCATGTTCGATTGTTTGATGGATTACACAAATCTGAACAAAAAAAATGAGACTTCCAACTGGATTCCTCCAGGGGCAGGAGTAAGCAGGTGCAACAGGTTATGTGGAGTCTTTGTCTCCTGATAGCTTGCGCGGATTACTTCAGTTCTAATTTTTGGGACCCAAAAGAAGCGCGGGGCTCTCATTAATCCGTCGTCCCATGCTGATGTGGGGGTTTTAAGTGGTCTTGGCGGGGAGAGGGCGGCTGAGGCGAAGGCCGGCTCTCTGGAGACCGCAGAGCTGAGGGGCTGCTGAGATGATCCTCATGGCTTCATATTAAACGGCCTGCAGAACTCGTCCCTGAAGAGCTGCGCCCCCCCCCCCCCCCCCCCCGCCCCCCCAACTCCCAGACTTGAGGCTGCAGTGATTCCTCATGGGTTCTTTTTTATCTGAACACAAAGACCCTTGCCCCTCCTCTTCCTCCATCTTTTTGCCAAACACTTTTCCCGATAAAATGCTCAAAAACAACCATAGAATATACCCTGCACTTACTCTATCTATGGTGTGATTTGTCTTATTTCCATCACGCTCAGTGACTGACTCTTTGCCCCATAAAAGGGTGAACAGAGCCATGTGCAGCACCTAATCTTGTTTCCGTACAGTCTGTTCCTGTTTTGTTGACCTTTAGCATTCCTTTTTGACCACCACACCATAAGAAGGAGACACATCACCACGGCAGTATGCTACATGAATGCTACATTTCACGTTAGCGCTGTTTATCTGAACTGAACATGGAGGAACCCATTACACAAGTGATTATATTAAGAAGTCCTCCGTTCCCCCCTCTCCTTTTTCGGCAGATATAACGATAACCCTTTATAGACAGTGTTTTCAAAGGGGAAGCTCTTAAATTAGCGGCGCCTGGGTCATGGCTGGGTTGCAGCAATCATCAAAGTCTGCAAATAAGCCTCACCTGTCTGGCTGTAAAGAACACGCAGGCCGTCAATCAGACGCCTGTGAACAGTGGACAGGTTGTTCCACTCACTGCCAGTGAAGCCATGCCAGGGTATTTATAGAGAGGGGCAGGCCGCGGGTAGGCTGAAGACATCTTAGCACCAGAGAGAACCAATCCTATACAAAGCACTAATCCCACAGCGCCATTCCTCTCGTCATCCTACGGAAGTCTGTAAAATACGACTGCGCTGGATTTCTCCGTGCAGCTGGACTGTAGTAATTGTATAATCAGCTGATTATTAGCCGAAACCAGTTCAATTTCTGGCTGGCCTAGTTCGCGGCCTGTTTTGGGAGGTCTGTAAGTGATATTGGTTTTGTTTTTGTGTTCAGTCAGCGAGGGTAACCATAACACTGCTTGTGAATTTTATTCTCCAGCTGTGAGTCCAGTTGGTTTCACTCTGTGCTATGATGTGATTAATTCGAGTAATGTGCGTTTAAGTGCTGAGTGCAATGGAATAAAAGGGACTAGCGGTCCGAGGGTGCAAAACTTACTGTATGTGTTCAAGAATAAAGCTGGTAGCAACCCCATTGATAAGCTGTGTTCAACAATATTGAATGTGTAAGAATGTTTAAATTGATGAACTGTATGTCTGTATGCTTTGGCGATATTTGCATTGGCTATATATTTACTTCCAGTAAAACGTGTTGAATTTTAATTTTGAGTTACCCGTGCATAGAACATTTTTACAAAATATAAAATTAATTATTTATGTCTGTACGTG
Source organism: Synaphobranchus kaupii (assembly GCA_029718625.1). Classification (NCBI taxonomy): domain Eukaryota; kingdom Metazoa; phylum Chordata; class Actinopteri; order Anguilliformes; family Synaphobranchidae; genus Synaphobranchus; species Synaphobranchus kaupii. The sequence goes on from CM056390.1 coordinate 21,287,507, forward strand.
TGAAACGATTTTAATAAGTTTGATTCTCATCCCTAATTCCAACGTGCTTATTAACAGCTTAGCCATTTGACCTTTCCCTCTTCATGCTGAATAACAAACCTTTGAGTAATAACGACGTTATTTGTGGTGACATCTTAAGTCCTGTTTGTTCGCCTGAAACGCATTCCAACGGCGGGAGGAGTCAGTCGTCCCGTGCTGTGGCTCGCTGTGGCTCGCCGTGCACCTGGACCAACGATTTGCGCGTGGGGTCCCGCCGATCCCAGCGCCGTGAAAAATGCGCCGGCGTGTTCCACGGGGCTGCGTGCGAGATCCCTCGGCCCGCTGGCCCCCCGGCGCGCTCGTGCAAGCGCCTGGGCTTGCCGCCGCTTTGATCCGCGCACCTTCCGCGGCTCTGAATTCCAGCCTGACCCCTCCCCCTCTCCGTAAAGGCCCCGGCGGCCCCTTTTCCCCCCTCGCATGTTCTCTCTGAGGCATGCGCCACGGGCTGTGCATATACAAATCACGGCAGCCTTGTTAGCATAGTTTAGTGAAGATGTCAGCTTTACGAGGGCCGGGGCCCGCCGGCTCGGCGCGTCGCAGCCGCGCGAGCGCCGCGAGCTGACCCGCCAGGGGGCCCGCCTGGCGCTACGCCTGGCGCCCCCCGCACTGTAAATCCCGTCGCGAGGTGCAGGTGCCGCTCCTCTGGAGCGATGAGATTATTCCGGGGAAAAGACAGCTCCGTCCCAGGGTGGAACACACACGGGTGATTTATCAGCAATAATCTGCGCCGAGGAAATTAAGCGCGATTCGCTTTCCCGGGCCAAAGCGACGGCGGGGGAATAGCAAACACCGCGCCTTGTTTTCGAGGGAAGGAAGCACAAACAAGAAGCATAAATAATCAGCGACACAATTAGTGAAAAATAAAACCTTGACTCTACGCTGAATGCACGGACAGTCTCGGAGAAAGTGTGTTTGTATTTGTGCGGTACGGTAATTATTAGCTCGTTAGCCTAATTGTCTTTCTGATTACTGAAAGCCTAGTGCCACTCTTACCTTATAATGCAGATAAATCTGTGGCCCAAGTCCTGAGAAAATGTCATCTGTCACGCGTCAAAGCCAGCGAGTTAACCTGGTGGCGGTTAATAATGATGTCATAGGCTATCTGTGATTTAGGAGCACTGCAGGTTTTGTTTCCCTTTACAAATACCTGATAGTTTAACTAATTAATACACTGCAATTAGCATCTCCCACTATGCCAGGTGGACTCTTTAAAGAGAATTATGAGACATTAAAATCGTAGGAAGAACTCCATTAGAACTGACCTTTTCTTTTAAATTACTGATATTTGAAATTTAATTCAGAATTCAATGAAAAACTTCATTTTTATTCTTATGGCAGAGGCCTTTCGTCTTTGACTAGGAAATGGGGTCTCTTACTGCCTTCAGGTCATTAATTATGATCTTTATAAATTAAATTAAGAAGATGTCAGCAGTTGATTCTCTCCCCCCCCCCCCCCCCCCCTCCTGCAGATTATCAGTCTACCTTGAATATAGGGACTTTTTGGGGAAGGAACTGCCTTATTCTCGCTTGATCAAAAATAAGGTTTATGAAAATATGCTATGCTAAACGTGCTATGCTAAATGCTTTTTTTTTTTTTACACAAGCATAAAAATTAATTGTACTCAATTGTTCAATGGATAAAAGAGATTTTAATATGGCGTCATCTAAAATTCAGGACCTTCAGTTTCGAAGAAACATCCTTAGGCTGATTAATTATCATCACTTTTTCCTTCTCGCTGATGGGTAGTGTGAAAATATTTATGGTCTAATTCAGCCTGTGAGAGCAATGATATATATGACAAAGCTGGCGGCTGCAACCGAAAATATATGTGTCCTGGATATCTTTATTAATGAATTGGCTCCTCATAAACCTGAGGACAGTATACAGTGTGATATAATGTTTTAAAATATCAAATGCTTGGTATAGCATGCGTTCATTCATCCGTCTGATAGGAAGGAGGCTCCCTGTTTGTGATCAGTGTGACCAATGCTGTTTTCTTTGCTTTGCTAAACACTGATTACCACGGCTACCTGCTATCAGCTGTTTGGATACAAACCTCTCCTCACTGCCCCCCACCCACCCCCCCCCCCCAGCTCCCACACCCACCCCCCTCCCCCTGCCCCCGTACATTTATTTATTCTTTATATTTCCTAATTCTGTTTGATGAATGAGTGACAGCTTTGACACCTCATTCTGCGAGATTAATAGAACGACACAATATTTACGTCGCAGAGACAGTCAATTATCCCACCATCTATCATCAAGATTATCTTTCTGATTGAAAACTACTCGTCCATGTAATCGGAATTATTTGGAATTAGAAGGGAATTTATAGCTTCTGGTGTCGCTTTTCCTGGACGATGGTAAATTAGAAATATTAGATACATAAAGAGAGAGCAGGAAAGAGGGAAACATAACCATGGAATGAATGAGATCCATTTTCATTTTGGGAGGGGTTCAAGGGGGACTGCCCCTTGCTATTTCTCTTGCCTGCAGTTTTTGACAGTGTAAATGAACATGCATGTAAAATTATAAATGGTAGGAAGTGAGTCGGGTAGATTTGGAAGCCCAAGCTGAACAAATAATATTAGAAAGGGCAGGGAATCCGTTCCTTTCATACTGGGCAAACAAGTAATTCAATATAACAGTTTCCCGGTTGTTTAGTCTTTTTAACTGAACCAGCTGTAACAACTGTCATGTTTTGCCTTTTGCTGAGCCAAGAGGAAGCTTTTCAAAGGGCTGTCTGGCCTCGAACTTGCTGTCTTTCTGTCTTTCCTTCCCTCTCCTTATTGCTTTGTCTGTCTCCCGTTCGTTTTTTTATCTCCCTCTGTCCGTCGGTTCCTCTTTCTTCTTTTCCGTGCTCTAGCGTTCCACCTTGCCATCTCCCTTTTCTCTACCTTTTCATTTTCTGTTCACTCGCTCCTCTCTTCTGTCACTGTCCCTTATTCCTCTGCTCAACCTCACCTGACCTCTGAGCCTGTTTCCTCTTCCTCTCTCTGTCTCTATTTCTCTCCCTCTGTCCGTCTCTGCAGGCTCTCTCCCTGTCATTTATAGCCATGGTCAAAAACACAGGTTCATTCTTCAACTGCACTGCAAAAACCAAAAAATAATTCAATCTTAACATTTTAGTCTTATATTTAAATCGTATTTCTATTACTTTTTTTTGCTAAATAATACAAAAAGGACTTAAATAAAGATAATATTTTCTACTTGAGAGTGAGAAAAACAAGATGTTAAGTCTCATTACAAGACTAAAACACTTGACAAAGAGACGTTTTGCACTGTGTTCATTTGTCTGAACTCAATGTAAAGAAAACAATGGCACAAATCATAAATACATCCACTTTTTTAAGGACAAATATGTTTTTCCCTGATTTTTTGATCATAAAAACAAGAATAATAATTATATTGGTGGTACTAGGTAGACTGGCTGAACTTCTCAGGGTAAGAAAAAAATATTGTGTTATGTATAGCATGTTACTGAGACCTGAAACATTTCATGTATAAAATAGGAGTAACATGCTTTAAAATGTATCAATTATTTTAAACCAATTATATTTAAAGCACCGTTCCCAGAGTGAATCTTTCCAATTTACACTGATCAAGAACACTTTTTATAATACTGATTATAATACTTAGAGACATACCTAGGTCTTCCTAACCCAGTGAAACTGAATTAAAGGACAGACCTGTCTGACCATCTTGGAATTGCACCACTCTTTAGTACATTTTGGTTATTGGAAGTTAACATTGACATTCACAGATAAATTTTACCGCATCACTTTTGGAGAATTCTCCACTTTAAAAGGATTACTATATTTTGCTGTATGTTAAACCCCAATTCCAAAAAAGTTGGGACAGTATGTAAAATGCACATAAAAGCAGAAAGCAGAAATTTGTAAATTCCCTTTTACATATACACTGCCCGGCCAAAGAAAAAGTCACCATTGCACCCGTCATAGTGCCCACTGTACAAGCCTCTGGAGGCAGTGTTATGATCTGGGGTTGCTTCAGTTGGTCAGGTCTAGGCTCAGCAACATTATGCAGTAATAAAATGAAGTCAGCGAAGTACCTGAATGTACTGAATGACCAGGTTATCCCATCAATGGGCATATGCCAGGATGACAATGCCAAGATTAATCTGGCTCAAATTGTGAAAGAGTGGTTCAGGGAGCATGAGGAATCATTTTCACACATGAATTAGCCACCAGATTCCTGACCTTAACCCCATTGAAAGTCTTTGGGATGTGCTGGAGAACACTTTACGGAGTGTTTTGACTCTCCCGTCATCAATACCAGATCTCAGCCAAAATCTTATGCTACTCTGGATGGAAATAAATGTTGTGACATTGCATAAGGTTGTTGAAACAATGCCACAAAAAATGCGCGCCGTAATCAAAGCTAAAGGCGGTCCAACGAAATATTAGAGTGTGCGACTTTTTTTTTTGGCCGGGCAGTGTATTTAATTGAAAACGGTACAAAGAAAAGATATTGAATGTTTTACCTTATCGACTTTATTGATTTTTGTAAATATACGCTAAATTCCGTATTTGATGCCTGCAACACGTTCCAAAAAAAATTGGGACAGGGGCAAAAAAAAAAGACCTGTTTGGAACATTCCACAGGTAAAACAGGTGATGCTATCATGACTGGGTATAAAAGGATATCAAAACTCTTGGAATGGAATGGTATGGAATCCATGGTTGGCTAAATGGCTGTAAGTCATTAAGGGTCTTAGGTATCAAACTAGCCTTAAACCAACACTCTGCTGCCAGATAGGAAGTAGATATGGATGGATCGCTTTAAGGGTTGTTTCTACTGACTCATTTTCCTATTGAATTCTATGTAAAAATAAGTCAGGAGAAGAACCCCTTCAAGTGATCCATCCATATCTACTGCATATCTGGCAGCAGAGTGATAGTTTGAGGTTTTGATACCATGGGTTCCATACTATTCCCGTGTAATTTACAGCTTAATCTAGTCCTCCCCCCACCAATTCTCAGAGATCCATTCAAATGCAGAGAAAATAAGATATCAAGAGTCTTTTGATATCCTTTTATACCCAGTCATGATAGCATCACCTCTTTACCTGTGGAATATTCCAAACAAGTGTTTTTCTTAACTTCCCAGTCTTTTTTTTGCTCCTGTCCCAACATTTTCGGAACGTGTTGCAGGCATCAAATTCAGAATTAGCGTATATTTACAAAAAATCAATAAAGTTGACGAGGTAAAACCTTAAATACAGTACATATAGTTTTCAATTAAATATATGTAAAAGAGAATTTACAAATCACTGCTTTCTGCTTTTATGTGCATTTTACATACCCAACTTTTTGGGAATTGGGGTTTGTGTAATTTAGATTAGTTTAATTCCAACATTACAGATGCATGTAAGTTCTCTTATTTCCTCTTTCAATAATTACATTTTTTCAAATGGTGATAAAATCCTTGATAATGACAGCTGTTCACAATATAAAATGCTAATTTAAATCTCATCCTTCCTCACTCTGTTGGTAGAACTGATGGCACAAAAGTTAATGGACTAGTATACAAAATTAAAATTTTAACAGTCTTCTGTGTGTATGTGTGTGTGCAAATAGCTTGACCATCAAAATGTTTTTTGTTGTTGTTTGTATACAAACCAATAATTCTCTGTTCTCTTGTAATTGGTATAGACCTGTTTGAGTAGCCACACCCTGAGACGTAGTGTTCCGTGTATTTAATATAACCCACAATGCAACTTACCTGGAGCTGTGCCACTCATGGGGAACAACAGAGATTAGATTCTGACAAAGAGCTGAAAGCAGTGGCAAAAGCGCTTGAACACGCTCGCGCCGCCGAGCCTGTTATAAGGAGCCCCCTCTCTTCCCCCGGGTGTTTGACTGTGCAAAACTGCTCCTTTAAAGCAGCGGTTTCCCCCCAGCGAGAGCGCGTGCCGCCGTCTTTCACTGGCGTGTCGGAGAATAAAGAGATCTCTTCAAATCCCAGGCAAGGGAGCGAGCGGTTCACTCCTGGGCCGATTCCCTCCTACTCCAGCGCTCCGGCTTCAATGGAGGCTTTCTTCCTGAGCTGTCAAGGCCTCAATCCGGCGCTCTCTCAAATTCTCAGCTGAGTTCAAACAAGACGGCCACTCAGCACAACCGCCAGGCTGACGTTGAAAGCCACCTAGCTGCGGTGCTATACGAGCTACTGGTAACGACACAGCAGTGGCTTGTCACTGTGAGGATATGCTTTATAATTCAACCCCTGCCTTACCTGTTGTAGCAGTTCTGTGCCAGCACACACTGATGTTGATGTCCCGGCCCAACATTAAATTGAAAGCTACTCTACTTTTTTATATTTGCTTATAGAAGAATGTATTATATACCTATATGTACTGAGTATGTATATATATATATACTGTATATATGCATACATATATGCATGTGTATATATATATATATACATATGTACTGTATGTGTGTGTGTGTGTGTGTGTGTGTATGCTGTATATGTGTGTGTTCATGTGTTTATATATATATACACGCAAACATAAACACATACGTATATTAGGTATGTATAGAATTGAGCTGACTCTTTCAGTTTCACGTAAATTGCATAAATGAATGGTTTGACTTTTTACGTAAATAAACCCGAGTTGCCTTCTGAGAGCTCCTTTAGTAATACAATTGCATTTCATCCACTTAGCCTTTCTGGCTTTCAAATACCCTGGACTCAACTCTTTCTTCTTGTTTTAAAAATAGTGCAAGTTGTCATATATAACCATGTTGGTGTAGTTTAATTTCATTGTGCTCAGACTCTCCCCAAGCATTCGGACTTGTAAATAGGATTATGCCGTCTCGATATAGTGCTTTCACAACTACCTGGTTTATTTTTATCCTCTTATTAGAGGACTTGTATCCTTAAAGGGTGCCAAAATTATCCTGCAAAAACGCTGACAATGAAAAATGAAAGGTCCCTAACGGTTATTATAAGCAATCTGCCTGCATTGTACAGCAATGTGACTGCTGCGCTTGCTATACTAACAGGGGTGACCCCAGCGAGATGGAGAAAAGAGACATGTTGAAAGTCATCCATAGACGCTGATGGCTGGAGTCTTGAGCAACTGGGACACGTGTTGCTGCGAGTCAAGTCTTTGGACGGCAAGGATGCACACGTTCAAGAGATAGACTTGGGTGTACATGTTTGGTTGGATTTTTGTCCATCTCTGTTTGAGCTGTGTATAGACCATGTTTACTCCATGAAGTGTAGTGTACGTTCGAAAGCTAATGTCAAATGGTGTCAGAGGGCCTATACCCAATCTTCCATTATTATTGTATACCTTTCTGCAAGTCAAAAGGGGTCATTCCATTTGGGTTGGATGTCATTCGGAGAATTGAGAATAGGGAAGAGAATAGCATGAGGACTGCATAAATTGTTACTTTTACGACTTTATATTGTTTTAAATATGGTTCAAAATGGCTTGTTTCTCTCCATGCAAGGAATAATAACCCAGTGGCATTTGTAACATGGAGCAATAGTCTAACATTACAATATTTGTGAAGATTTATTCTTTGTAGCCCTGGCACTTTTTCTTATTTAATCACTGGACAAATCAGCAAAACATTGTTCCAGATGAACTCTTCATACGTGAGAATTTTGTTGCATGGTTTGCGACTTTGCGTAATGGTAAAGCTGCATTTCTACGTGTTCCTTTTACCAGAAAAATATTACAGCTCCCAAATCCACTGCTAAATCCACTTGCTGGTTTCTGCATCTGAATTCGAATACAAAGCATATACTTTGTCTAGTTCTTCGCCCCTTGGGAACAAATTATGTGCGTCCCAGTCTTGTCCACCTGTAACCCCTGGCCATGGCTTTTGCATTCCAATGCATTACCCGCCCGAGTTTGTTTTATGAACGAAGGCGCGGGAAACGCTTCGTATGTAAAACAACAAGTGCCGTGCGATGCGGAGAGATCTCCCGGGCGCCTCGTGAACGCTTCCTCCTGCCTGTAACCGAGTCTACGGGCGCGGGCGGAGGAGCGAGGGCGTGACCCCCGCCGCGCGGCTGGCGATCACAGTCTGTTCTCGCCGCGAGGAATCCGAGACAGGCGGCGAGAGAAAGCCCGCAGTCACAAACTGTTCCGACCGAAAGGAATCAGAGACAGGACTTGTCGTTAACAGAATTGTGCTTCCTCCTCTAGTTCTTTTAGCGCTTGTGTTTCCTAACATCTCCATTTCCTCTTCTATCCAGTAGCAGTGAAGTGCACTCATGACTCCCTGCATACTGTATATACAGAGTGAAGTGCACTCATGACTCCCTGCATACTGTATATACAGAGTGAAGTGCACTCATGACTCCTTGCATACTGTATATACAGAGTGAAGTGCACTCATGACTCCCTGCATACTGTATATACAGAGTGAAGTGCACCCATGACTCCCTGCATACTGTATATACAGGTAGATAATGGAACAAGTTGGGTGTACTGTAAGTCATGGCCGCGCTGCACTTGCACGGTTCGACTGAGGGATGGTTGTTCCGTGTTGGTTGGGGGCACGGTATATATGGTATTATTTGGGAATTACTGTAGCCCTAGGTACTTAAAAGATGGATGAGCGATTGGAAGCATTTTAAACGAGGGCATAACAAGGACAGGTAAAACATGGTGAGCGCCCCGCTCCCTCTGTAGAGTTACGACGTGGAAGGCGGCGCAGTGAACGACCCGCGTTTCTGGACCGGAGAGCTGGCGGGAAGGGTGTGGGGTGGTGGGGGCGTGGGTGGGCACCCGAGACTTAACTCTTTCGCTGAAGTTGTCAGGGAGGTCAGAGAGGAAGCGGGGAGCAAGGTCATGGTCGGCGGGCAGGTAGGGGACCGAGCCTGAACGGAAGATTAATGACCAGAGGACCGCGGTGGACACGGGGGCGCACCTTGTCGACGGAGACGGCCCCTCTGAACAATGAGCCCCTGGCATCTGTCCAGAGTTTGGGCGTACTGCACCCATGAGAGGGTACCTGTCCCAGCACCTCCTGACATGCAGCTCAATGGACTCCAGCTGACCAAGGGTTCTGCGCTCCAACTTCTGTCTAATGCTACGGACAGCAGTATTTTTAGAAAATTTGGCTAATCTGAACTTTTTTAACATACATATTACAATGGACTGTTACTTAATTTTTTTTTGCAATGTTAATTAAACAGAAAAAGTAATAATATTATTATTAATAATAATAATAATAATAATAATAATAATAATAATAATAATAATAGTAATAATAGTAATAATAATAATAATAATAAACGATATTACATTACATTTTTTTACATTACAGGCATTTAGCAGACGCTCTTATCCAGAGCGACTTACACATTATTATATATTATATATTATATTTACTGGGTAATGCTTCCATTTGTAGTCCCTCATGTACTAGGTATTTACCAGGTAATTACATGAGAAGAATAGCATATAACTGGATAATTACCAAATAGGTAAAAACTAAGAAACTAAAACTAAAATACATAGAAACACCTCTATTAACTTTAAATTCATGTGTCACCTTGTACTTATCAAAGGTTTTGGTTGGTTATAGCCTCAGTGCAATTGTGTACTTCTTAGGAAATTAGACATCAGTCCATGACCCAGACTGTCAAATTTTGGCTATGGTGCCCACTTGGAGGAACGATGTCTCATAGTGATTTTTTGGATTGTCTTTGTCCCTAGTATTAGAAAACTTATGTTAACTACTCAATATTATCAATAAATTCAACAAACTATCATTATCAAAGATTTAGGTTGGCAATAGCCTGTACAATTGTGTACATTCTAGTAATTAAGGCAGTACTGTCCTAGAAATAAACTTTTCTTTCATAGTAATTTTCCCCGGTTACACCCAGGGTCTATTAAACCTGCATGGAGACTATGAAATTGTTTCTTCATAAGTGGTCAAAAGTATAGCATAATATAATACCTAAATATTTGACAGCCACAGTTTGTTGAATTGATTGGTAACAGAGGAGGTGTTTCCAAGAAAGTATTGTCTAAATTCCTAGGAAGCCTAAACTCAGGCTATAACCAACCTAAACTTATGATAACTACCAGGTTGTCACTTGAACTGATGGGTAATCGAGGTGTATTTTAGTTTTAGTTTTTTTGTATTTACATTTTTTACCAATGGTAATTACCCAATATTTTGCTACATATATTTTGTTTTTATTTATTTTATTACATTTTTTTTACCACATATTGACTTGGTAAATACCTATTGCTTGATGACTGTAAAATGGAGTGTTACCGGAAACCGATGCTGCCAACAGTTTTCTGCATGATAATATAGGCAGTACGTTGCACAGGTCTTGCTCTGTGAGTTAAGTTGCAAAGATTTTTTTTTTTCCTCCTCTCGTAGCCTGGGGAATCACAGTGGGTAAAAGACTCATTTCCTCATCAAACACAGAGCGAGTGATTTGGAATATTTATGAGGATCCGAATTTAAGTTAAACATTTAACAAAAAGCATCCAGCTGAAATTAGACGGCACAAAGAGTTAAATTCCCGGCGGGTGACCTAGGTTAAGAATTAAACCGAGCGCCCTCAGGCTGAGTTCAACCGCTAATTCAATGAGAGAAACAGAGACTCCTGTTCAGAAACATTACAATAACCTTTATTGCTGTACACTATAAATACAATAAATGGTCTGTCTATGATTTGATAGATAATTTGCAAGAAAGAAACCATTGTTTGATATTTCTGAAAATTGCAACAAAAAAAAACCTTATTTGTGTTTTGAAAATCATGACATACTGTAGTTTATGTACATCACAAACAAACTGCATGTAAATTACAGATTAAATTATAACTATAGTATACTGCATCATGCAGCCTGATGATAAATCCTAAAGCTAATATTGTCTGTAAGGAAATTTACAGTACACAATTGCCTGCATTCAACCAATGTGTCCTTAACTTTCACCTACAAATAAAAGCATGTTTACTTTTTACAATTCAAATGCAATTTTTGTCTTTATTTTCCATTAAACTCACTTAAAACATTTACTTGTAATGTAAAAGTAATGACAAATGTTGATTGGTTTAAGGCCTGTGACATGGAAATGAGGTGTTTTACTAATTCTCTCATGTAGATTTTGTTTTGAAAAAAAAAATATTGTAGAGTATAGTTTTATGTAAATTGCGCACAGTTAAATGTATCATACATGAATCACTTTAGCTCTACACTCCATAATGCTTGGGGCTATAGGCCAAATTAAAGTAGATCCTTTCATTGACCAAAAAAAGTACAAAACTAGTCTGTTCACACAGTATTCTGCTGGCTGGCCCGACATGATGAAACGTCAAAGCAGCTGTATTGATACCAAAGTTACATCCTGCGCTCGTGTCAGAGCTTTATGGACCCAGGTTTAATCCCCCAGCCCCCTCCTCCCCCACAGCTCTCCCCTGTCTCTCCCTCTGAATCCAGACAGGTCCCTTGGAAGAGTCTGGAAGAATATCACTCCTGCTCTGGTGCGCGGCCCGCCACGCTCCACCTCTCGTTTAATCACCAGCCCCAGGGGGACTCCTGGGATTCATGAATCAGGCGCGGAAAAAGTTCAGCCGCTTTACATCACGGTGGAGACAAAGAAATTCTGCCGCGCGCGGGCCCCTGATTTATTGCCCATGGCCGTGGGCTCTGTTATGACAGTCCCGCTGCTTGTCAGAGGCTAGCAGAGCTCCCGCAGCATTCCCGCCACTCCCGGGATCATCCATTGATCGGCCGAGAGGGCCGCAGCGAGCGGGAGCGGTCCACTGGAGGGTCACGTTGGCCTTGGTGCTTCCCTCATCTCTGACCATACTCAGCTTAATCCTGTGATCCCAGCCAGAGCCACAAGCACTCCACCAGCTTAGGTTGTGAATTGATTTGGTTCGTTCCTACTTCCGGGGAATATTTGTAAGCATCCCGTTTTTTGGGAAAACGCAAAGGCCACCTCGAGAGGCGTGCGAGGTGCTTTCGGACTAGCTAACTCAGTTACGAACTACATTCCAGGCACGGGTAATCCCCAACAGTGTCAAACAATTGTCTTTGGAGACGGCTTGGCTTCCCAGACAAAACAGCCCGGTGAAACGATTCTAAGGGCCGATCTCACGGCGCAGGGCCGGCTAACCCCCGACAGCGGAGAGAGCCGCCGGGGTCCGGCTTTTCATTCCACCCCGGGGTCTCCGCCACTTATCGCCGGCCGGCCGAGGCGGCTCCGGCCGCACGCCATCCCGGGTGTCAATCAAGGGGCCGAGTGAAAGATAGCTCTGCCGAGGGACGGGCGGCGGCGGCGGGGGCCGGGGGGTCAGCGGGCCCTGGCGCGAGGTGGAATGTGTTTTTCATCCTCATCACCTCTCCTCACCCAGGGCAGCGCTGCCTCCTCCTTCTCCCGCGCTCCGCATTGACATTTTCCCTGCTCTGGGAACGTCAGGATAGCCGCCTTTGGGGATGAAAGTGATGCCTCTTTAATTCACCCCCCCCCCCCCCCGCCCCCACTTCCCTCACCATACGCACACTGCTGTTGCCCAGAGGCAGTTTGTACATTACATTGCATTATTTATCTGCTTAGCGGACACCCTTATCCAGAGTGACTTAGCACTATGTAGTTTACTCTTTTTTTTTTTTTGTATCCATTTGTACGGCTGCTTAGCGCGTTCGCCATCGTGCCACACGGCTGCCTTCTGAGTCTTAGAGGTCAGACTGTACCTGCCGGCTCGACTGCACGAGATTTGGCGAGAGTGTGTGCGGGTTAGAGAGAAGGCTGTGACAGCTGTGCTTATCTCTAAAAGCTCCCCCCGTAGCGCATCATGCCTAAGAGGGGACCTGATGCGCGGACCGCTGATGCTCTCAGACAGCCTGCCAGGAGCAGGGGGTCTTAAAGCCTCAGATCGCCCCCCAGCCCTCGCAGTCACATACAGTGAGTTTTGTTTTTTCCGGCCTCCTGGAGTCGTTTTAGCATTTATGGACGGTTCTGAGGACGGTTTGGAATTACAAAGAGGCAAAAGAGGGATGACGGCTGCCAGAGCCAATGACAGAGGACGAATTCCCGATACCTGAAGACACTGCTGTTTTTTAAAATTTTTATTTCTACGTAGGATCAGGAATCGGGCTGAGTAATTGGGACACTGGCATTTTCAAAACGCAGCATCCCGTGTATTTCAAAGTAAGTTATTGTTCATTTCTAACGTCCTCAGTACAGTACATTTGATCTATACAGGAAGCCGTTCCCAGCTGCAGTCAGGGCACTCGACTCAAAGCGGAGACCGTTCACTGCTCCGATCCCAAGAGAAGCGGTGCCATTATACCCTTGAGCGAGGTACTTTACTAAATCTTTGCCGTGAAAATTCTGACGATTTAAACGCGCACTATGCAAATAAATAAAAAGTGCGAGTTAACCACCTTTGACTGTTTTTGAAATTAAAAATTGCTTGGTGCCTGCATTCAAACCCTTTGTGTCGATGAGTTAATGTATTCTTAAACAGCTCCAGCTATTTGCCATTGTCAAGCTTACCACAAGATTTGCATTAGATAATGCACCCGAGCCTCAAAATAGCCGCACTTCAGTTGTGCTTCAAAAGTACATTGAAGTCAATTAGGGGCCAGAGCATTATCGAGCCCCGCTGCATACACTGAATGACAATAATTGAGAACCAGTTGTTAGTGCCTGTTACTGGTAAGTGTTAATGTAATTTATTACTGCTTTTGATTTATTATAATGTTCCCAGAGTTGATGCAAATGGTTTCTCGCTAATAACTTGTGGCCTAGAATGAAGGTCTTCTTACCGCGGCTCCTCGCGTTTCTATTTTGGTCTCATTCTTTTGGCGCCCAGGGTGGGCAGAGTCTGCCTCCTGCCTCAGATGGCGAAGGCGATCGCCGTGACCTCCAGGTGAATGCCGCTTGGGAGGATAACTTATGGGTTGGGGTTGGTTTTCGCAGCGCAGCTGTGCTGTTAGAGCAAGGCGGATCTGAGTCGCTGACACCGCGGGTCTGTTCTTGCAAGCTGTCCCATTCTGGATTTGGTTGGGATGGGGGGGGGGCCACAGAGGTGAACCTGGAACAGAGCTATCGATCCCTTATCCTTTATGGGAGTTGTGCACCCAAGCTATTTTTACGCGGGTGAATCCACTGCTGTTGCATGTATTATGCATATGACGTAGATGCACCTGAGACATACACATGCTGAGACGTGACGTTTCACTGGCTCACAGATTCGCCGATGAAGGAAATTTCAAAATAGGCACAGAGATGGATGATGTTTAATTTGAAATATATCTGAGGAGCCAAGTACTGTTTATCCATGCTGTGTTTGCGTTGGATCTAAAGACAGTGTGATTGCTCACTATACAGAAGAGGTCCTACCCGGTACTAGATAAATTTATCTAATAAAGTGGTCCCTGAGTATATACTCAGTGGCCACATTATTAGGTACATGTATCTAGTATCGGGTAGGACCCTCTTTTGCCTCCAGAACAGCCTGAATTCTTTGCGGCATGGACTCAACAAGGTGCCAGAAACATTCCTTAGGGATTTTGGTCCATGCTGAATCGATAGTGCCACTTAGGTCCTGCAGATGTTTCCACCGTGCATCTATGCTACAGCCTCCCATTCCACCTCATCCCAAAGGTTCTGTATAAGTTTGAGATCTGGGGAATATGCAGGCCATTGGAGTAAACCGAAGTCACTGTCATGTGGAATCAGTTTGAGATGATGTGTGGTTTGTGACATGGCGATTATCCTGTTGGAAGTATCCATTTGAAAAAGGGTAGACTTTGGCCATAAAATGATGTACATGGTCAGAAATGCTTAGGTATGCTGCATTCACATGATGCCAAATTGGTATTAAGGGGCCTAATGTGTGCCAAGAAAACATTCCCCACACCACCACCAGCAGCCTGCACCGTTGACACAAGGCAGGATGGATCCATGGATTCTTGCTGTTTACACCAGATTCTGACCGTACCATGTACAGTACATGGTGCAGCAGAAATCGAGATTTGTCAGACCAGACTGCGTTTTCCCAACCATCAGTCATTTTGGTGACACTGCAGCCTCATCTTCCTGTTCTTAGTTGCTGTAGCCCATTCGCTTCAAGGTACGAGACGCTCTGCGTTGAGATGCCCTTTTGCACACCGCTGTTGTAAACAGCTGTTTTTCACGCATTTGTAGTCTTCCTGTTAGCTTAAACTTTGCCCATACTTCACTGGACGCTTTATTAGGAACACCTGCTCGTTAACGCAAATAGCCTGCTCCTCCAACCAGTGAATCATGTAGCTGCAACTCAATATATAAATCATGTAGACGTGGTGAAGAGGCTTAGTTGTTTGTTCTACCAAACATTACAATGGGCAAGATGTGTGATCTGAGCAACTTTGACCGCGGTATGACTGTTGGCGCCAGACGTGGTGGTTCCAGCATCTCGTAAAACAGCTGCCCCCTTGGAATTTACACGCACTACTGTCTCTACAGTTTACAGAGAATGGAGCAATAAACAAAACAAAAAACCAGTGGGCAGCAGTTCTGTAGACAAAAACACCTTGTTAACGAGAGAGGAGAACGGGCAGACTCATTCAAGCTAACAGAAAGGCTACACATGCGCAAATAACAGCTGTTTACAACAGACAGTGGTGGGCAGAAGGGCATGTCTGAATGCACAGTGCTTCGAACCTTGAAGCGGATGGCTTACAGCAGCAGAATACCATGCCGGGTGTAGGCTGGTGGTGGTGGTGTAATGGTGTAGGGAATTACACCACCACGTTAGGCCCTTGAATGCCATAGCATACGTAGGCATTGTTGCTAACCGTGTGCATCGCTTTATAGGCACAGTCTACCCTTTTTCAAATGGATACTTCCAGCAGGATAATGCGCCATGTCACAGAGCACACATCATCTCTAGCTGGTTCCACGAACATGACAGTGAAGTCTGTTTATTCCAATGGCTGCACAGTCCCCAGATCTCAATCTGATAGAGCACCTTTGGAATGTGTGACTATATATACAGTATACTGTATATATATATATATATATATATATATATATATACACACGTATATATTCCTGTAAATGTATATACATATGGAATTTTGACATTTCAGTATAGATTTGCAGCTATAGATTCTATAATAGAGAGAGATTCTGATTCTGTTGTGTTGACAGGACTCAGTGGCATAGTAGGTACTGCGTCACATGACCTCTGTCCAGCTGCTCGGAAAAGTAGTCTCTGCTGAATCCCCCTCAGGCTTAGTCACGGGGGTCGATTGTTGCTGTGCTGTAGTGGAACAGTGTCACATGAGCCAAGGGTTGCTGGGCCACTTGGGAAACTGTCCTCACATGATGGCTTTCAGGGCGTCTGATTGCGCCGCTTGGACTTGAGTCAGAGAGAGAGGAGATTAGGCATTAAAAAAAATCCAGGTCTCTGTTCCAAACTTCCTTTGCTTTCCTCAATTATTTTTCTCTCTTCATTTCAGCTGGGTGGATGAGGGGCTGACAGTGATGAATATTTAGCCAAAAGTTTGCATTAGACGTAATGATTTTTCCCTAATGAGAATTGATGAATGCAGGAGGGGGCGATGAAATGCGCGATGAACTCCGCGCCTGCTCGTTAGGGGCTCGGCTCGGCGCGGCACGGCACGGATCGGCACCTGTGGGGGGAAAATCTCGGCTCAGCCACAATGTGCCGGCCGACCGCGGCAAAGGGCCGAGGAACGAAGCTCCGGTCGCTGGGAAAAGCAAGGGGGGCGGGGTCTTGTAAAGGCAGGTACGGGTTCTAAACGCGAGCGGCGCGCTGCTTCCCTCAGCTCGCACGCATGGGCAGGAATACATATGCAGGCATGCATATGCATGGCCGTCTGCAGACACAGGAGAGCGGGACGGACAGGAAGGGCCCGATAACAAGCCTGCGAGAACAGATGGTGTTCTGGGTTTGAAAAGCCACTGCCTTGAACATGCCTGAGGGTGGCCCGGGAGCCGGGTACGAGCCTGTGTTCCTCATGTGGCTGGTCAGAATGGACATAAAATGGTTAATAGTGGACGAGGTCATTAATATCACGTGTGGAGTTTATGGGCTGGATCCACCTCTTCTGCATACTGAGGCTGAGCCCAGGGGCCCACAGGTGCTTTAGAGCACACACAAGTGCCAAGGGAAACTATTTAAACTTCTGCCGATTTTAAAAATAACATTGTGCAAGCTTCGCAATGCTTGCTGGGTAGAGGTATTTTACGGCAAAGGTTTAGGCGGTACCTGTAACAGGCAGTATCAGTTATCGGAATCATTTGACCGCACTTCTTGAATGTAACAACAATCATGCTTTTCAATGAATTATAATACTTTTGATAGTGTTATTAAGGGTGTTTGTACAATTTAATATATATATATTTTTTTTTTTTTAACTCAATATGAAGGGCACACTCGTTCCCTTCTCGGGATTCTCTGGATACAGGCCCAGTTTAGCACTACAGTTGAAATAGGGTGTATTTTGCTCTTATTGTAATCATATCTAAATTAGTTTTCTGTGCTGAAGGCATCATTAAATCTAATAAAATTTTAATACGTAGCATTTTTACATGCACTTTTGCTGTGGTGCAGAGATTGCTTCTAATTAATTGCTACTTTCTTCTCTCAGCCTGTCCTAAATATAACTCTATTCACCCTGCAGGCCCCCTCCTTTAAAGTCAGGCGTGTCACTCAGAGTTCAGCTCAGATCAGGAGATAGTGCACCTTTAATATCCAGCAAACCTTTCTACAATGGCTGGCACGGAACCTTCTATGATGACAGGTTGGACAACCCAAACCACAGTGCTGGGACATGACCCAGAGGAGGGGGTGGGCCATGCTGTGCGTGGTTCACTTCTAAAGACGAAGTCGTGTACTGAGAACCATCGCTGCCTGCACTGTTTCAGCAGAGTAGCATTGCGCAGCCTAACACGTCTAATAGGGTTTGCTCTTAACAGGCAGCGAATAATGAGCAGGGAATATATGCCCTGTGGTTCAGAGGTTTTCAACCATAGTCTATAATTGTTCCCTTTTTGGGAACAATTCCCAGCCTTGATTCAGAATGAGACTCGTTAAGAATGTGTTTTCCAAGTGTTTGTCAACCAACCATTGCCTTAATGAGGAAAGGAGTCTGTTCAACAAAGATGTTGATGTCATTTTGACTGGATCATGTTTGCTATGTAGCATGGACCTGGCTACAAAGGAATTACAGATTTTGTTCTTGGCATAATGTCTTAGATAGGCTCTCCAGAAAGGTTGTCCTTCATTTCCCACCTGTTCAACGGAGATTATAAAGCCAGCTCTAAGGAATGATATGTCATACGGTATAAACAGTAATGTAAGGGCTTGTGATTCCATTTAATGTAGATATGTCTTGTCACATGTCAGTTGAGAATGTGTAATCATTTTGAATTCGCCGTGGCAGAAACTGCCTTGTACAGGTCTTTTTAAAAACCTGTTAGGTTTCATCTTTGTAACACATTTATGTCAACCTTCACTGCTATGGCTATTTTGGATACTTCCCTCTGTCTGTTGAGTCAGTTGGCGCAACAAAATGGTCCGTTGCTGATTGAGCTGTCTGACTAGTAGAGAAAATATGTCATTGCAAAGGATATAACAAATAGAGCTGATGCTGACTGCTCCAGTTTTATGACCATCATTTCAGGCTGGGGTTTCCAGACAAGAGAGGACTGAATTTAGATCTGAGATGGTCAGATGCCAGACAGGAATAACTGGCTGAAGAGACAGAAATTGTTCATTTCTCTTCTGTGTCGTATACCCTTCAAACTGAGTTAGACCATTTCTGTATTGCAAAAAGCAAAATATTATGCATCGGGAGACACAGCGAGAACCATTTAACCACTTTGAAGCCATATTCCTAATAGGATTTCCCTCAATAGATTCAATAAAACAAACAGTCAGCAGTGACCATCTGCAATATTGGATTTTACCAATACTTTTATGTAGCATATCTTGTGTAGCATACCGGTCCTTTTTTAACCATATGTTTTGATCTTGCAATGTGCACAACAGCTGACTGAAATGCAGTCATAATCACACCAGCTCACCTCACACACACGCCCCCACACACACACATACACTATTTTGCAGTCTATTAAGGGGATGGAAGATTGTGTCTTAAATGAAGCCATTAGTCACGCAAACCTAATGATCATCGTGTTGGTTTTTCATAAATCTGTTCCGTCTCCCCTGCTTCGGGCGAATCTTTTCCTTTAATGAATTTGGACTCACGGCAGAGAACAACAACAACAAAAACAACATCAGCACGTAATCAGATAAATAAAGCAGAGCCACTCAAACGATTGCATTTATTACCTCTCCTGCTCCTTTCCTGTAGGGAAGCCTTCACCGGGATTACCCCGGGTACGGCAGAGGTTGATTATTAACCGCTTGCAAGGTTTCCTTTGAATTGCCCCTGTTAAACGAGAAATTATAGGCCGGAGAGAGAGGCTAATAACGGTTATTAACCCCGCGCGGGCGTTGTCGTAAAAGTCCGCCTCGGTAACGAGGCCCTCCGTCAGGGCCCGGGCGCTGCGCAGCTAGCTCACCCCCGAGGAGACGCTAACTTATTAAAATAATGAATTAGCCGACCAGATTACTGCAGCCCGCGGCAAAGGCAATTATCCCTCTCCAAATCCCCGGACGGGGCTCCCCAGCGCCGCGATAAAACAAGCGCTCGGAAACCGGGAGCGCTCCTCGCAAATGAATAGGCTGTTAATTAGGATCTCTCCCGCTGCGGGTTGCCTTCCCACATAATACAATGGGACGAGGAGAGAGAGAGAGAGGGAGAGGGAGAGGTGGAACCGCGGCGGAAGTTGTGGTGGCGCTAATCGCGTTCTCCGTGCGAGACGCTCTCCTCAAAACAAACAGAGCGACGCTCGGCGTGCGCTGCTGGCTGGCGACTGCACTCCACCCGTCACGCTCCGCCCGCAAACCGCCCACCCATCCTTATGCCGTTTCTGCGGCTTGGGAGGGCATTAGGGCGTGGGTGCCGTTGGAGACCCTCCATGTACACTGGCACCATCTGTAAAGGACAGGCTCACAATGCCAGCTCTCTACACGTTGAAGGCTAAAGCCAGTCAGGTTTATCAGAGCACCAGCCCAAGATGGGATGAGTAAATGAGGGGACGAGTGAATGCATGTGCTCACCACAGGAGGCCTCCCGAACCTGCCGAGGTGGGCGGTGAGGGGGGGGGGGGCGGGGGACGGGGGGACGGGTGTGTGGGTGGTCCAACCGCTGGAGGGGTAGGGGGGTTTGGAAGCGCCCTTGGTTGTCCGGATATGTTTCATCATCGTTTTCTTTAGTCTTGAAGGTGAAAAAGAGAAGATGCCTGACTTCTAAAGTAAGTCGGGCGGGGACAGGTGACAAGCGAAGTAGGGCAACGACAACTCTGACAAAAAGGTCGCTATGCTACCTTACCACCTATGGAACTATTTTAATGGTTATAAATACAAAAGCGTCACACACTTGACACAATGAACCAAATCCAGCAGCTCTCAGCTTTCAGCTTCATCTCAGGAGCAACTGGGGTACAGGAGAGTTTTGAAGGCTGGACTCACCTTGCCCTGTATAAAGCTGTACTCTATCCAGTCAGCCAGGGAGACTTATGACGGACAACACGGCCAGCATGGATGGCTAGCACACCATCAAAATGACTGAGATGGTTTAAGGGTCTGGGACATTAAAACACATTGCAAGAAAATCAGTTTGGCAGCTAATGTACTTCTTGCTCATAGTTACTACAATATAGATGCTTTATGCTGGAGATTTTTGATTGTGGTACACTGTTACAGGCAGTGAATTCCCGTAAGCTTGACTGCTGGTTGGTTTTAAAATAAATTACATCAGATTTGTATCCCTTTATGTGCTCACGGTGGACTTTTATATGTACATTTCTGAATGTGATGTCTTAGTCTTTCAGCTGTTATGTTCCACATGGGGTTAACTCTCACTGTCCTTGGTTTATTCACTCTTTATTTTCCGTAATAACTCTCTTATGTTTCCCAGTGGAACATTTCTACAGTTTGCCCAGGGATATAATATGCTCCGCTACATCAATCAAAATATGGAAATATTCATTTTCCTCAGCTGAAAGCAAAAGTATTTGAGTGCTATTAGACAGCTAGTTGCTATGTCCTCACAGTTGCATGGTAATTGAGACCCTAAGATATTGGAACACTTCATTGGCTGGAATGGATCAGTGGAATATTTGAGTTTGTCCAAGAACAAAACAAAAAAAAAGGAAAAAAAAAAAAACAACGTGCCATAATTATATAATTCTGATTCTATGGTGTTTTCTGTTATTAAACTGATATTACTTGGTATAACATCCCTTTGACAGAGATGGAGGGACATACAGTTCAGAGCAAATGCTTGAATATGTTTTTTCTCTGTATGACAGATGATTTATTGTTTGGCTAGCCTATTTTCTGTAAAGTGTTTTTTTTTTTTTCAATGAGTATTTTCATTATTATTTGTGGCAATGCATTTCTATGGCACACATGCCTATTAATAGTAGCTGATTTGATGCTGAGACCCAGGCCTAAATTGAGGTTTGGGTAAGGAAATTCCGGTGATAGCTGCACGTGCTGCATCATTGCACATCTGTCCTGGGCTGTTGAGAAGTGGATGGCTGTGTGAAGCCCTCTGCATCCAAGCCCCTGCAACGGCGCTGACTGTGTGTGAAGAACAATCAAACACCTCCGCCCCCTGCTATTTATCACTTAAAGACATTAGGGAGAAATGGGGTTGAATATTAATGAGATCCTGTTCACTGGAGTTCCACACCAAAGCATTCTTGTGGCAACATACATTTTTAATGGTGGGGGAAACGTGCTCTGACTGGCAGCGATCGTACACTGTGTGCTCTCAAGCCTCAGGAAGCTAAAACTGAAAAATCTATTTACTCGTTGAGTTAAAAAAAATAATTTTTCATAAGTGTATTTATCAAGCGCTGCTGTCAACCACTGCTGATTTTGGGGAGCAAAATATATGGGCAAAAGCTCTTCTGAACGAGGAAAGTGGTACCAAATACTGGAATCAGTAAAACTCTAAAAACAATGGTAAAAACAGATACCATTAAACTTGTTTGGAAGCATTTAATTCAGTGTGGGTATTTCCTTTCTTCACCTGTTTACTTACCCCTGTAAAACTGAACCTGTGATATTTTTTGACATGCATTTTATGCGCTTGCCGTTTACAAAACAAGTTTTTCTGGACTGTGCTAGTTGCCCCAATGCGCACACCTGGCAGTCTTTCTCATGTGATAGCTCACTTAAGCTGCTCAGGTAGAACATACAGTAATTACTATAATTTTATCAAACCTATAGAGAACTATTGTTACAGTTACAAAATTAGTATCGAAATATTATATAATTATTATATTATTATGCATAAGTCATTACATTTTAATAAGACACATAGTAAAGTATTACTAATATTAAAGATAATATATAGTATATAGTTTAGGCTATATATGTAATGAGCCCTGGGTTTACAATCAGCATTTGCGCGTGTGGAGATTTCTATCAGCCCCAAAGGAGACGTGAGTATCCCCAGCCTGGCAGACCAGGCTGTTTTGCAGATTCTGGGCTCTTCCATCTCAGCACAGTCTGGTGTGCAGTGTGAGAGACTGGGGCTGGGGGAATGCATGGCGGACGCGGGGTCCTTGAGTTAATTGAAGCCGAGCCCCTCCAGCTCTCTCAGCCCCTCTGTCCCTCCTCGCCGCTGCCCCCCGATCTGCTCAAAGCGGGGCGACGGGCAGCCAGGGAGCTGCACCGATCATCTCTCTCCTGCTCCGCACGCCGTTCCCATGGTGCCCCGCGGCACCCCTGCCGCCCGGTGCCACGCCGTCGCTGATAGAGAGGAGCCGTCTGCAAGGAACGGACAAATCTCAAACCGAGAGACAAGTGATGGGCTTATTCTGTGAGGGGGAGGCTGTCTGCCAGAGGGTTTAGCATTAGGGAGTACAAATACCTCTAATAGCGCAGCCCCATTAAAGTGGCTGGAGGAAGACCCAGGAGTTATAAAGAAGGCAGCGACTGCTGTCTGTTTATCTTTGTGAATTAAGCTTTTTTGAGATGTTTAAAAAGCCACTGGAATTAGTTTGATTAGTCCACATCAAAGAAGAGCTGGTCGTTCCGACTGGTTTTTTTGTGCGGAACAATAGCTACAGTATCATAAGCTTAATTACACTGGAATAGAGAAGCTACCGGTTATGGAAAATACCAGTCAGCCATTAACTTATGGAACATTATGTTTCTTGTTCAGTATCACGAAGCAATATTCTGGGCTCCAGCTACATTCCAAAGTACTTTTTCCTTGTTCTGTAGATTCCTGCAAAGAAATGACTTTTTTGGCTTGGAAATTATGCACCAAGAGGTAAATTCCAGGGGTGAAACATGCATGGGCTGCTTCTGCCAGCATTTATCAATCTCAATCTCTTTCATGGCCTCTGAAATTGAAAACTAAGGAAAGTCATTTTGTGCCCAATGGAAGTTTTCCTTTCGAAATTTTGCCTTCCATTAAGAAGCAAATTAGCTCCCGGAACAGTGCTTTCTGGGCCTCCCTGTCCTCCCCCCTTTTAATTTGTGATTTATTAAGTCCTGGTGGAAGCGGCCAGGATTGGCGTGCTTGACGAGTGAAGCCCGCATTTAGGAGACCGCGCTGTTGGGGTGGGGTGGCGCTGGGGAGTGTGCACCCTTCGTTCAGTCAGCCAGGTCAGCCTCGCATGTGACACCAGATGACCTAAGTCAGAGGATACAGTGTTCTCCCTCTTCCACTCTCTCTCTACACACACACACACACGCACACGAGCTTGTGTTTCTTTACACGGAAACTGAACCCACAGACAAACTCCTACAGCGGCCAGACGGCCCATGAGGTCATCTCCGTGAGTGACTGGTCTGTCACGGTATCGGTATCAGGACGGCGGTCAGTTCCTCCGCCTTGTCGCAGCTGGTGGAGACGCGCAGGAAGGAGCCGCGGCAGGTCTTTAGTATGCTGCCTCCCTTGCCAGCTGATGAGTTTCATCCCTGTCTTTCTCTGTGGGTCTGTTGTCCTTTCTACTTCGCCCAAGAGCCTACGAGGCGCCTGATGACAGCCAAGTCTGGAGGCCCTGTATTTGAATGCTGCCGTTGCAGCCGTCCTCATCTGAGCTCCTGAGGGATCTGACGAGGGAGCTGGGAGAGCGTGAACGATGTTATTTATCTAGCATATTATGCGCCGGCCTTCTTACTTCATATGAGTCTGTGGGAGCAGTGTGTGTGCGTGTATATGCGCGCATGTGTATTTGCGTGCATATTTGTGTGTATGTATGTGTGTACATGCATGCTTGCACATATGTGTGCATTCATGTGCGTATATATGTTCATAATTGTGTGTACGCATGTGCAGTTATTATTGTGTATGTGTGTGCATGTGTACATCAGTGTGTGTGTGTGTGTGTGTGTGTGTGTACGTGTGTGTGTGTGTGTGTGTGTGTGTGTACGCATGTGCAGTTATTATTGTGTATGTGTGTGCATGTGTACATCAGTGTGTGTGTGTGTGTGTGTGTACGTACGTACGTACGTACGTACGTACGTACGTACGTGTGTGTGTGTGTGTATGCGGTTCCTGGGATGAAGGTGTTTTTTCCTTTTTCCCCGTCCTCTCTTCATCGGCTCAGGGGTTTCTTCCCATTGATTGTGTTAAACTCACAGTAACTGTCCCTTATTAGCAGGGGCCATGTTGCAGCTCTTGTCAGAGGATTGGGGCCGCTCCACTCTTCGTTTCACAACTTCTACACCAACCCATACACAGCCTGATCTCATTTCACCACAGGCGCCTCTCACCTGTACCGTCTTGTAATTTATTAAATAGACACACAAACATGCATGCACGCACACACACACACACACAAACAAACACACACACTCCCACTACACACATGTACTCCTACAACATCATCAC
This sequence comes from Synaphobranchus kaupii, assembly GCA_029718625.1. Taxonomy (NCBI): domain Eukaryota; kingdom Metazoa; phylum Chordata; class Actinopteri; order Anguilliformes; family Synaphobranchidae; genus Synaphobranchus; species Synaphobranchus kaupii. Next base: position 21,312,514 of record CM056390.1, read on the forward strand.
CCATACAGACACATGCACGCATACAGGTACCTCCCATACCGATATATAAAATCACAACATCCAAACCGAACTTTTGAAAAGATGAAAAGCTCCATTCGTGATATTTTACACTTTTTCCAAACAAAGGTTTGGAAGAAGATCCGGTCGTTAGCTTATGAGGAACTTCCTTGTTTCATTCTTGCTCAGTAGCTAATGATTCCACCCACTTCTTGAAGTGTGCTTTAGTAAACAAACCAAGCATGTTAGCAAAGAAGTTAGCAAACAGTTGCTAGTTTTCTCAGAAAATAGTTATTCAAAATCAAATCAATCAAAATTTGTTTCAGAAGTTTCAAATGTTCGGTTCTGGATGTTGTGATTTTATATATTGGCATAATCTGTGTTGTTTGCATTCGTTTATGTGCTAAAAGTGTGCTTTTGAGACCTGTTTCTTGTGCAACATACAACTTGTGAGACCAATTCAAGCAGCTGTGGTTGAACCACAACAGTGTGCTGTGGTTCGCCTTACAAAAATATAGGCCTTCTGGCGAATTTGCGTCAAACCTTTGGCATTGTTGCCGCAGGTTTGCGGCAAGCTCATATTTTCACATGCAAATTAGCTTTGTGGGAACTGCCATTGTTGCAAGAAGTTCACCAGAATTTCAGCACTACTGGCAAAGTCTGCCAAACCTCTGGCAACATTTTGTGGAAAACAATTGCGGCAAATGCGTTACATATTAGCTGCACGTTTGCAGCAAACTATCCAGTTTTGTAAGGGTCTGCAAATGGAATGCATAAAGAATTTATTAGCTGTGCATAATAATAAGTCTTTTAACAGCAACCAGGGGAATCTGGATGACCCGGCAGAAGGACAGACAGACACAATAATAATGAGAACACTGCATACCTAGTGAAATCCTCACAGAGTTGCCTGCAGTCGACAGATTTTCTTCAGTTTACAAAATAGCATGTTTGATTTCTGGAAAATATTAAACCCTAACCTACACCCCCACCCCCACAAACACAGACAGTACCACAACTCACACATACCCACACACATATACACAAATAAATACACTCCCATAACACACCAAACCATACTCAGACTCAGACACATTAACGTTAAACACTGTGAACCATGTGATGGTACCCATTTAGGATATACCGTTTAGGTTGAGTGATGACGGTGGTTGACAGGTTTTTGATAAGGATGTGTCCCCATTTTAAGAGCAATTTTGCTGTGGAGGGTCAGAACTCTTGATTATTGTATCTGCAAGCTGTACGCACTCTAGGGCCTTGTTATTTTGGGCAAAGTGATTTCAGTGCATATTCACTCCAGGTAACATGAACAGTACATTCATACCAATGATCAGAATCATTTCTCCCACTATGAACCACATAGAACCCAAGTTTTCTGAAGCGTACGCTTGAACAGCACACAGTTCCAATAAGCTTACAATTCTTGGAGTAAAAATGGTTTTTAATTTTAAACCTTTATTCAAAACAAATTCCATATTACGGTACAGCTACTGTACGAGACATCAAATAAGAGATTCGCTCACGGCGAATTCGAGTCGTGAGAACGCAGGGTCCTGTGGAGGCGTTGCCCAGACCTACGGCACCAGAGTGGATGCAGGCGTACCTGAAAGTCCCGCATAAGCATCGCTAAGAAGTTCTCCCATGACAAGTGCAAATGAAACCTTTGTACAGGACCCTCCATTATAAGAAAAGGGCGTTGATGGGAGCTCAGATAGCCGTGATCAATATAGAGTGCAGTTCTATCCCCGGGCTTTCTTTGATATCTTTTTCCCTTGTTTGTTTTATAAAGGGGTCGGGCGCAGGGTCAGGTAGGTGGCAGTGTGGGCGGGCTTCTGCCCCTTTATCAATCAGGATTTTAATTACACACGTCTAGGGCGACAGCTAGATTAGAAACCAATTGACGCTATCGGCAGCAAAATCTAATTACTGTTTATTGACAGATAAGGCCAGGCCCCCTTCACTTTTCAGGAAAAAAGATAAACCTTTTCCCCCTTTTAAAACACAGAGATGAACCCCAGGTACGGCTGATTATAATTTGGCCATTATTTTGAAAGAACTTTATTTGATTGCACTTCCTTGCAAGTCAATTAATGTGTAGAGCACTGGAGCTTTGTATCTAACAGGGTCTGTGCCCTGAGTTTTAGCACTCTGTCTTCGTGTCAGTTTGTGAAGAACTGCCAACAAACGTTTTCAACTGACATATAACTGATGACTCTTGCCATTTTGTGTGCATCAATGACCTCAGATCTAGATATTACCCCCTGAATACCTGGGGTTGCACATTCTACACTGTGTGTATCTATGCGTTTCCCCAAAACTTTTGTAATCTTGTCACGTGAGTGTTTCTCGTCTGTTCTTCCAAGAGAACGTCGTGTGAAACGTCAAAGTGACATGAACTGAACAAGATAAAAATTCTGTTTAAATTCACCCTGTCCAATTAATAATGAAGCCAACAAGGGCAGCGCTGTGGTATTACATGTGACACACAACATACACCACATGATCACATGACCTTAACCCTCACTGAACTGGGAGAAAGGTTTACTGAGCTCAGGGTAAAGGGAAAAGAAAACACGCTGAGGTGCGCTGTCATGGACCCAGAACAGTAATGACAACGCGGTTACTTGGCATGTCATGGAGGCAGAGTACTACTGGAACGTGTAGTACCAAAATGCAACACTAAGTAGGCTATCAATCTCATATTTAAGAAAAAGACCTTCTACTCTTTATAAATACAGTCAGAAAATTATGTTGAGAGGTTTTCAGTGTTTAATTGTCTGTCATAAACTTCAGTGTGGTATACTCCGAAGCAGGGTTACTGAGTTAGCTGGATATTCTGGGCCCTGTGAAAATGCAGTCTCTGTGGGCCCCCTTCCCAATGCAAACTCTTTAGTCCAGGCCTTCTGAGGGCTCTTCCAACCTTGGGGCTCCGGGAAGTCAGTTATACTATTCCCCCCACTACGACGCCCCTGCCCCACAGGTTTGCAAAAAGGGTGTTTGAAATCACATGACATATCAAATAGCAGCACTTGGAATATATCCAAGTCCCAAATCACAAATCCAATTCCCTAAACCCTAAACTTAGAAAGCTATCTTTTAAAAATATTATATATTTTGGCTGCTGTGAGACAGTAACTGAGACCAGGCAACATTTGTGCTTAAATCTGGGATAAATGCTAAGTGTTAGTTTTATTTCTTCACAGTTTGGTGAATTAGTTTGGGTGATTGGATAACTCGCTATACTGTGTTTGTGAGAAAATAAATGCCATTACATAAAAAAATTAATATGAAATACACACACTTGCATTTATGGAGAAAGTTGCACAAAATTAAAGACAAAATTAACTTAGGATATAGACCGAACATAGGTCTTCCTAAATTATTTCAGTAAACTCAATATGACAAGTTCTGCAGTCACCCAGACTAATTCACCAAACCATGTTTTTTAAGGAATAAAACTAACCAAAAAAACATACCTTTTTGTGACTGCAGAACTGCCCTGTTTGTGATGAAAACACAGGCATTTAATTAAAAGTTAATCAAAGTTAAGGACACATTTACAAAATGTATTTGGTAATGTTTTCTAAATTGCACAGCTGCAAGAACGGAATATATTTCAAAATGAAGGCATTTACCTCTTGGATAAGGACTTCCACAATGGATATAAATATGTGATATTTGGCCTGATGATGTTATTTGTGATTTCAAATACTCTTTTCACTTTTTGTGAAACACATGAACACTGAAAGCCCCTGGCCCTAATTACCTGACTGTATATGTAGACAGCATGATCACAAACCCCATTCAAGCAGTGCAGCCGGTGCATGAGACTTATTTTCTCCAACACATTTGTGTGTGCTAGCCTGCTACATTAGCTTTGTAGCCAATCCCTATCCCGCTTCACCTATAAAGCTGAAAATCTGCTTCAGGTAAATATGGAGTAAATGATTGGATTATTGTTCTTTCATTTGGCCGTGTAGTAATGGCTGGATTATAAACATTGCAGCCTATAGATTTCCTGTCAGATCCTATGAATCAGACATGCTTATCTCATTTCCCGGCTGCCTTCCCACCAAACACTGCGATCTCCGACGTAGACTAGAGAGTCCAGGAGAAAGAAAAACACACACGCACAGGCACTCCAAAGTCCATTCAAAGATTTCAAAAACCACTTAGGCCTCCTGTCCATATTTGTTAAGGAAGCAAATCTAAAAGCTGTGGTGGACTGAATTTAGAGAAGCAGAGAGAGATGTATTCCAAATGAAATTTGGGGTGGATCTGGGGGGGTTTAAGCAAGCCGATGGTACGCAAGGGGAGGGAGAGAAACTGCACTCGCCTTGGCTCTGATTCAGTTTTAGCCTGGGAAAGAAAAATGTTTGGTTTTGAATAATGCAACGTTTGAGAGGGAGTTGAGATTGATGCTGGATTCTTTTCATCTTTGGACAATACAAATGGTGGATGTCTTTTTTCCCCCCAATCACCCACTTGGCCTTTTCAAAATGTGATCACATGCACCGTATTTGTAAAAAAAAGAAAGAAATAGTTGGTGTACAGTAGGCCTGTGTAACTGCAAAGTAAACAACCGTGGCCTTCCTTGTTTTAAAGCAGTAATCTACCACGAGAATTAAATCTACTTCACTTCCTTAAATAGGGAAATCATATAGGGAAAATAAAATAGGGAAACCTGCTTCCATTTAGAACATTCCTTTCACGAAGTGATTGTGAGTTCTAATGTCTGAATTCGTGAAATGTCTACCTAGCCTACCGAGATTGTTCCAATTGCTCCTGTATGCTACTTATTGTGTATATTACCATCTGTGTGAAAGAAACATGAAAGAATGTATCGGTTGTATAACGAGTAGGCCTAATAAGTCATTTCCCTGCTTATTTCGGCGTCTTTGGTTCTAGTTAGACCACAGAAACGTATGATTTCATTAACCTGCCTAATAACTCCGCACAGACACTTCCAGCTCAGAACCCCACGGTAAGCAGCTTGAAATATAATCTCCGTCCCAGCACGACTCTTTTCATTGAGAACCTAACAGAGCCACTGCCGTAATACGTCTGGTCACAGGGATTTTGCACCTTTAACAAATTGCATTTATAGATTTCCCCTTTGTAGACATAATCTGATCTCTTAATTTATACCTTTCACACGAATTTCAAGAGGGAGAGGGATCCTGTTTTTAAATAGCGTTGGTTTAGCGTGGTTAACTATGGAGAGAGAGAGAGAGAGAGAGAGAGAGAGAGAGAGAGATACATTACACGATACATGCCTTTGATTTATTTATTTATTTGCCAGAGAATTGTTTTTTCTATAGTAGTTCAGGATAAGTCTCATATCAGCCCTAATTCCTCTTTTCATAATTACCGTTTGAATTATGACCTTATATGTTTTTTATTGCGATAAAAGAGGTTCCATTACAATGGTAAACTATGTGCTGAACACTGTTCGTTGTAGCCTACCTAAAACAAATAGGTTACTGTACAGCCCTTCTTTAAATAAGTTTGCGCTTGGGCTATTTTCGAGTCAAATGTAATACCGTATGGCCACCAATCTGGTAATTTGTGAAAACATCAACATTTTCATATATAGATTACAGAAATCTGTCCATAATTAAATGGAAAAAAGTTCACCTGTCTTTGTTGTTCTTGTGAAACAATGCTCCCTCTAGCGGAGATGGTTGAATTGGCATGCGAAATGAACGCACGTTTTGAATCCCAGTCTTCGATAAGCACAGAAGCGTCTTGAAGGAGAGTCCCGTAAGTAAAGACATAGCCCCCACAATGTGTTTTAAAACTTCCAATTAATTTTCCAATCAATTAATTCAAAACGCGAGTCGATTGAGAACTTAACAGTAAATGTTACCTTCATTTTTTGTATACCAATATCACAGGTTACAGCTGCAAAATGAAAATAGTGTTACTGGAAAGAAAAAGCATATACTGGGGTTGAATTTGTGAATTTTTGTTGTTTACTGTCGCCTAGTCAATGTGCATTATTAAGTGTTGACATTGAAATATTTGCTTTTGATTACTACAATTCAATTAAACTCAAAAGGAAACATTTTACTTTAGTTTACTTAAGCTGCCTAGGCTACGCCTGTGCTCCCCCCGCTAGTTATAGCCTGTTTTGAAATGGGGATGTTCAATCTTCCAGACAATTTGCATTTTAACAGCAGGTCCACGAATGCCGCAAGTATTATCACCGCACGCTAAAATATTGGAATTATTAACACTATTTCCTGCTCCCAAACAAAACAACTGTTGCCTTACTGACAACTGTCAATTGATACACCTGCAACGGCCTGATCTCATTTCGCCACAGACGCCACGCCTGCACTGTCTTGTAATTTATTCAAGAATGAAACGGACCACACACGCACACGCACACGCACACGCACACGCACACGCACACACACACACACACACACACACACACACTTAAACAAATACATAAACAAATCAACTGCTGCAGTATTCACAATCTGTGCAGGATGTCAGCTGTCAGTGTCGTTTTTGAACAACAATGGCCATGTTACTGCTTATTGCCCCCCCCCCCCCCCCCCCGCCCACAAAACTCCAAAGGAGCCAAAGTTCAGAGCTCCAAATTATCCCGTTCCTTTTTTTCATCGCAACTGTAATAGAGACTGTAACAGGCGCGTGGGTACCTAGGTGGCTTGAAACTATGATCTGGTGGTGTCCGTATAGCTGGAATGAGAGGTTGAAGACTGGAGGAGGAGTTGATACGACCGTATTATTGAAACGGAACGCTGACTGACGCAGAGGTTGAGGCTTCCACTGTAACTTCAAGACTTCCCTCTATACGCAGATATCTCCCTGGGGATTCGCTATGACCTGTCTATGTGAGAAGGTAGAGTAAACCACCCTCTCCAGTTTATGTTTCTGCTCTGTCTAGCCGGCTTTAGGCCTTTTTTCCCTCCATTAACATTTTCTTCTTTTGACTTTGCATTACTGTTTTGAATGGCAAATTATGTTTGTACCACCGCATAATGCATCCTATACAAAGTAGGAGTTGAATTCAAGTTTAGCACATTTTTGAAGGGAATTTTGCACTAAGCAATGTTGTTTACACGCAGTGTTGTTTGTAAAATGTTAAACGATTATAGTGAATACGACAATTAATTATTATTTAAACATGTAAACAATTTGGCGTGGGGAAAATTGAGAGTACACAATTTATCCGTAAATGTTTTTAGAATATTAGCCTATATAATTATAGAAAAGCTCAGGATCATTCTGAAAAGGTTAGCTAAAATGTAGGCTACATGTGATATTACACATAGTATGATACATAGTGATATTAATATATGTCTAATTTGTGTGCTTGCAGCCGAAAGTCACTTTTATATTGAATACTGCATGATGCTGTACTGAAGGGCTGTTAATCAGTGGCGTTGAAATCAGCTTGAAGTGCGTTGGTTGTGCTTTGTAAACATAATGAAACAAAGGAACAAGTGGAGAGTGGGAGAGAGGACATCCCCTTATGAACAAGCACAGGGGCAACTCAAAAGACTTCTCCGCAGCTGAGTAACCAGAGCTCACAATTGCTTTGGCGCACTTTTTGTTGTCCCTCTTATAGTCTTACCTAAGTCGTGTTTGTCTGCGCCTTGATAGTTTAGTGTTACAATAGGGAAGCGCAAGCTCGCGAACTTCCACATCGCCCAGATCGAACAGCACGAGAGCAATTTTCTGATGATGGTAACGTTTCGTCCTATTTGATCTGGACAAGAAGGCCCCAATTTTGGACCCCTCGGTCAAATGCTGTTTTAACGAGCATAGCCTATGCCCTTCTGCACGAGCTGTAGAACAAGTTAAAAACATTAAGCTTGTATGATCACAGTCTACACACAATAAACAATATTTATATATATGGAAATCTGGAAGGGTTATCAAAATATATTTTTATTTCTTTAGTTTCTATTCGTATTTGGTGGATATATGATTTAGTGATTCTAAAAAAGTATTAATTTGTAGTAGTAGTCACAACTCCAAATGTAAGTAGGCTAGTAGTCACAAACCAGTACTGTACATACTGTATATAAAATACTGTTGCAGAACTATATCGAATCTACTTAAATATATACAATTTTATATATTTTTTCAGCTGCAACTATAGTTTTATTGTCGATTCTGTTATTGCAAAATTGTTTGTTTTTTTGTGTGCTGCAGGAGTGTAACTACATTTTGTAATTTAGTAATTCACATTTTGGAGGTCCCACCCACATCTGTTTATCCTTGTAGAGCAGATGAAAAAGCAAACTTGTTCATTTTATTGTTAGAAGTATGTCAGGCTATTTCTATCTGAGCTAAGCATTGAAGTGGCATTAACCTTCCCAGACAGAGTACATGTGTCAGTTCTTCACTGTGGATTTGATGTTTTTTTTTATTTTAAATTGTGACTGGCCTCCAGGAGCCATTGCACCACAGAAATAGAATTACCAGAATGATTATACTCACTAAATGGAAAGGTTCAGTGTAAGCAGGTCCTGGGCAGCCATTTTGGCTCAGACCTTTTTCAAAGTCAGAATTATTCATATGCAATAAAACCTGTTTTGATTCAGCAATGTCAGGTATCAGTACTCTCCGATATTGGAAAAAATCAAATATAACTTTTTTGGCAATCTAGCAATTGTGTTTTGGTAGGAACGGTTAAGTTCTCAAAGGTGTTCTATTTCAGGAGGCTGGTAAAGAGCTTGATTTAAATGCCCTTGAGGATTTTGACTAAAGTGATACACTTGACTGCTTTGTTTTTTGTGGCATCTCACAGAACCCCACTGACATCCACATAGTGCATTTCAATAAAAGCTACTGTAAAGCTCACGTAGGTATCTCTCTGAGGTACACAATTTATTTAATAAGTTCATGAAGTTGTGCATGCGCGTGTGTGTGTGTGTGCGTATGTGCGTGCGCGCGCGCGCGTGTGTGCAAGTGTCGAATCATGTAAAAAAGATAATAGTGCTACAGAATATTTTCATTAAGAATTCATGTACATTCTCATTTCTTACTTTCAATAAGCATTCCAAAGGGATTGTTCTATTCTCTAGACCAAATCAAATGGATTAAAAAATTAGGACGAACGACCTTTTAATCCAGTGTGCTGCGATTCAATTACTGTACATTTCAGAATGTCTACGATATCAATCATCCATTTGATATCATCCAGCATTCTGAGCCACTTAAAACGGTTTAGCACGTGCGGCCATAGAACGAGACAAAACAAAGCACTGAGATGTAAACTAATACTGTGAACGTGTACATCCCTTTGTACAGAAGCACAGCTCTTTACTCCCCAAGACAAACAAGCCACGCGCAGGAAGCATGCATGGATTTGTGGTATTGCAGCTGTATCGAGGAAATTAAAAGCTGCACTTTAATTTCCAGAAAAAAATGGGAGTCTCTAATATTGATCTGTCTGGATGGTCCTATTTTATTTTAATAAAATATTTTGTTTGGTTCTAGCTTGAATCTTTTTTGAAAGCGCATTAAAAGGTTTATCATTGATTTACACTTTAATAAAATTCTGATGCTATTTGGTCCCATTAATCTGACCAGCCCGTACTTCACTGACCATGATGCAGGACTGACTTGAAAGGATTTTCAAAATTTTGTTTCTTTATGTAAAAGACCTTTTCTTTAAAAAAAAATTTTCCACCCAGTTTTCAAAGGACTACTGGTATTACAGCAGCAGGGCTGTAGTGATCAATAAGAATTGCGTGATGTTTTTGTATTGATTAGGGAAACGTGAGCTGATCAAGTATACAGTGTAGGTCTTCATCTGCAGCGGTGGTCAGTAAAGGAGCCATGCATTTGAGAAAGCTCTAGTTTGTTCTACTTTATGCAGTGTAGCCTACGCGCTGTGACGGAGGAGCGAAAAGTTCCTTGCTCTCTCCCCTTGCCTTCGACAAGACTAAATATGAAACTGTGTACTGAATACTTTCTAAATTGTAGTATTTATAAGTTGCTTTATTTTCAAATTCAGTAAAATAGTCAAGTAACTTGCTCCTGTCAGTACAGCCGTTTGCCCATGTACATGCAAATTAGGCTTACTGTAGTAAAATCACGGGTCAGAGACAGGGAGATCAGTTTTACCGACCCCAGTGACAGCCATTGTTTGACTGTCTATTCTCCTTTAAGATGTCATGGTTTGCCCGTAATGCTGGATAATGGAACATGGAGGCCTTCATTGACTGTGAAACGTTATCTGCGTTCTTCGCATTCTTTTTGAGCTTGACCAATGTTAAAACACAGGCGGCTTTTAAAGACGGTATCATGCCGGCCAGAGGAGGGTTTTATGCTGCTTAAACCGCTGGGTGGACTCCCAGGGTGGGAATTATGCTTCACAGTTGTCGGTTCACAGGAGCTAAAAGGCTCACGGTCGTCCGTTCTCACGTCCACCAGGAAAGAGTGAAACACAACCCATTGATTGTATTTACTTTCCCGTATGGCTTAATGATTGACTCCTCTCTGAAACATGACAGAACGCGGCCGCTGTTCCTGTAGCATGAAATTCAGTGTTGTTTTTGAGTTTGTGCATTGAAACCCCACCCCCATATGCGTGTATTACATTACTGACATCACTGCGACAGTCTGCAGAACAGTATGGCCGTGGTCTAAGAGATTAAAGCAATCTTGAAATAAAGTTACGCTCGTTGTCTTATTGATAGAAATTATTTGCAACTGAACTCCATCAAATTGTCCATATACGTTGTCTGCAGACATAATAATTAACAAACCTACTGTACAGGACACAAGTGAAGTAAGATTTTACACATTATTGTTTATCAATGGACCTGGTTCTGTTCACCAATGGGTTGGCTTTCTTTTGTTCTCTGAAAAGCAGTTGGCCATAAACTGACTGTCCACTAGTTTTCATTTGAGGTAGAAAAGATTGATTTGTGTCTTGACATTTCAAAAAGCACAAAGGGACTTTTCCACGGTGAGTGATGATATGATTTCAGTAGAACATTGTGGAAATTAAAACCACACACTAAATGATACGCAGTAGCATTAAGCGTAATGGTCAAACATAAACAAGAGAACATGTTTTGCGAATCAATTTTGCGTTTAGCTTTTTAAAATGATCATTTTTCCTCTGGCCGCGTAGTTAATGTGTTCTTAGACCGGCATTCTAGATGAATTTTAGGGAGCTGTGAATCTGTAAATTATTGATATGCTGTGCTTAAAAAATGCTTTGTTATAATTAGGGGCTGTCACACATCTTTAGTCGTGTATTGGCATTTTCTTTTATTATGAGGAATGTGTGTAGAGAGCAAGAGAGAGAAAGAGAGAGAGAGGGAGAGAGAGAGAGAGGTGGAGAGACTGCAAGAGAGAAAGAGAGAGAGAGAGAGAGAGAGTGCGTGTGTGTATATGTAGATGTTTGTCTGCCTCTGTATGAGTGTGTGTGGGTGTGCATATTTATATATGTTTATGTATGTGTGTATTTGTTGTATGCTTGTGAGTTGCATTTTTATCTGTGTTGGTGTGCATGCTTGCTTGTGTTTGTGTGTGTACTGTGTATGTGTGTGTTTATGTATGCGTGTGTGCGCGTGTGCGCATTCGTGAGTGTATGTTTTTACTTGTGCGTGGTTGTAGTGCACATACTGTATGTGTTGTGTTTGTGTGTGTTTGTGTGTGATATGCATGGTTGTGCATGTGTGTGTGTGTAGTGTACATGTTCATGAGCGTGTGTGTTTGTGTGTATGTTGCTTATGTGTGTGTGTGGTGTATGTTGCTTATGTGTGTGTGTGTGTGTGTGTGTGGTGTATGTTGCTTGTATGTGTGTGTGTGGTGTATGTTACTTGTATGTGTGTGTGTGTGGTGTATGTTGCTTGTATATGTGAGTGTGTGTGTGGTGTATGTTGCTTGTAGGTGTGTGTGTGTGTGTGTGTGTGTGGTGTATGTTGCTTGTATATGTGTGTGTGTGTGTGTGTGTGGTGTATGTTGCTTGTATGTGTGTGTGTGTGTGTGTGTGTGTGTGTGTGTGGTGTATGTTGCTTGTATGTGTGTATGTGTGTGTCTGTTTGGTTAGAGAGCAGCAGTGTGCGTGATGTCCTGGGTGAGCGTTTGAATCCTGACTGGCTGCCCGCCCCCCACCCCCCCTTCTCCCAGCCCATTCTGCTGCTTTAAGTCCTGCCCCTCGGAGCCACAGCCAACAGCAGCTGTTCCATATTCATCAAGCCTTCGAGTCTTAAAGAGCCCAATCCTGACCATGGAGAGAGTCATTCCTCTCGCTCGCTCTAACGCTGTCTCTCCATCTTAGCGCTCCTCTACCACTGCCTCCGCTTCGCTCTCTCTCTCTCTCTCTCTCTCACCCCCCTTTACCTCTTCCCCCCCTCTCTCTCCCTCTCTCTCTCTCTCCCTCTCTCTCTCTGTGTCTCACTCACTTCCACACGCACACATACACATACACACGCACACGTGCACACGCGCGCACACACGCTCACTCGCGCACACACAGGCACAGGACACACGCACAGGCTCTGACATACCTGTGCAGGCTGGGGGGGTGCCGTGCAGAGCCGGAGGTGTTATTCTGCTACTGCCTCTGAAGCTGCTCCCCTGTCACTTTGGGAGAAAAGCGGGTGTCACTCGTCTCCTCTGTCCTCTTCCGCCTCCTCTGACTCCTGGAATGCTAAAACTGGACTGATGGACATTTCCGAACTTTGCATCCCAGACCCTCTCAGCTATCATAACCAGTAGGTGCATCTCTTCTCTCTTCCTCCCTGTTAACCTGCTTTCCCTTTTGGCAGAGAATGATTTTTTACCGCTCTCCCTATCTTTTACTCTAACTCTCTCGCGCTCCCTCTTTCTTTAAACCACTCTTTTTTCCCCTTCCTGCTTTCTTTTCAAACCGGCCGTTTTGTTTCCCCTGCAAAAGGAGTTGCCATGCGACACTGGCAACTTTTTTTTTCTTTTTTTTTTCTCGCTGCCATGGGAAAGATGCTCTGCTCTCCATCTCTTTCTCTCTCTCCGCCTCTCTCGCTCTCTCTTTTGCCGCGGGGGCTCCGTGAAGCGGCACGGGACGTTTGTGCGCCGCGCCGGGCGGAGAAGGTGCGCTGTGGACTTTTGTCTGTGGTTCTGTTGCTAGCGAAGAGGGGGGGGGGGGGTTGACCAGAGAAGGGCCGCAGACTTCGGTCACTTTCGCCCGGAGCGCGTCAGATCGGCAGAAAAAGGCCACCTCGGCTTCATCTTCACGCCTCCTTGATTAGACCGGTTGAGTGCCTTTCCTTTTTTTTTTTTTTTACGAAAGATTTAGAGACGGCGTGTCCTGGTGGGGCCAGGATGAGCGGTGGTGGTGGTTGAGTGGGGGGGGGGGGGGAGGCAGGGAACTTGCTCCTGGCTCTCTTTCTTTCTCTGTGACTATCCCGGTCGCTCAATGGGACTGGGAATAAATTCAGGGAGATTAGGCAAAGTGAATGCAGGGGACAGGGAGGAGAGAATTATACATTGCGATATTTGCGCTTGGGGAAAGCGGGATAAAGCCGGCACTAGACCCTTGTGGCTGTGGGGAACGGTGGCCTGATTTAGGGGACTAGCCGATGGCACGCGCGCCGCGCACTCAGTCTGTGTCGTGGGGGAGAACCAGGTGAACGCTCGCCGTGGGCTGGACAGTGTGCATTTATATTTAGTATTTATGTTTTGGGAATTGAAGTGGATATGCACAATGTCTTGCTGGAGAATGAGGTTTGCCTACTTTCCAGAACACTGGACTTTAGTTTTCTATGAGCAGAAATATAGAAAAGGAAAGGGAATATTTGGCATATGCATAAAATACTTTTCATACATTACAGAAGTGTCGCCTTGGTCTGGGTGAATTGCAGAAATATTCTGATAATAAATTCTGATAATTTATCCAATGAATGAAAGCATTGGTGGGAGAACCTTCTTGTTCTAGTTTTTTAAAAATATGTTTGTATTTATATTTATTATGTAAAGCAGTATTTTAAGTTTTAGCAAGTTCTTTGGTGTATTGTTTTTCTTTTTGTTTAGTTTTTTTTATTACTTTACAATGATAATTTTACTCTGTTTATTTTTTTTTACACTAATGTATTATGTCTTTGCAGAGACTGCATGTTGTAGTGCTTACGTGCGTGTTTTTCAGTATTTGAACTGAATCAGATAAATGCCATTTTTCATTGCTGTGGACACTGATGAAAAGATGTTTCAGCAACTTACATGCATGGAAAATAAAAGGTTGTACTGCAACCCCAGATAAGACTATTTTTTGGAGAGAATCTTAATTTTGTAAAGTATTTAAAGTTTGTGACACCTCAAACAGATGTTAAAAAATGACAACAAAAAAAAACAAAAACAAAATGAAGCCGTAAGGAATTCATTCGGTGACCATTTTTTAAAACGCCGGTGTCCTGGTATTAACCCTTGCTCGGCACAGAGGGAACCGATTCCATTTAACTCATTAACTCTTCAGATCAGCGTATTGTAATCTTCCTTGTGTTTAACACTGATCTGGATTACAGAGCTCCTACGCTGCTCCGCACATTTCAGCAGCACTGCTGTCCAAATTCACGTCCTCGTACGCGTCACTTCTCCTCCTGGGGGTTTTATTGGCCATACAAACTGATCTAAAATACACCATTTGACAGTCAAATGTGTTTTATTTGTGTTGAACGAGTGTGTGTCCATATACTGCATTTGCGATTTCGATCAATATTGTTTTGAGATGAAAGAAAAAAAGGCATTTTGTTTTTTACTCCTGCAAAAGTGGGTTTTGTATTTTTTTTATTTATCTTTTTTCAGCTACATCTGCCCACTTTTCATTTAAATTTAAATTTCAAATTTTATTAATTTCTTTTACACATTGTATTGATAAAAACCCACTGGTCAATGGGTTATATTTTTGCCATTTTACAGCACAAGTTCCTTTTATAGGCATAATGTGCATGAATAACAATGTAATAATGTTTTTTTACATATAAGAAAAAAACATTTCAAATTTATAGTAGTAATAATTTGGATGGCTAACCCATTTATTTAATTGCAGTACCTTTTCAAATGAGTTATATCAGCGACATATGTGTATTTACAGAAGTGAACAGCTAACATTAATGCTATTTTTCTCCTGTTATTTGCTGATGGATGATAGCATGGTACCATTTTGGAACTCGGGTGCCTTCTCATTAAATTAATCATTCAGTTAATTACTGGGGTTTAATTAGCTAGCCCAAAAGTCTGCCAGCATTTCCTTCTTCAATCAGAAACTCAGTTTAACACAGAAGATTAAATCTGAAAACCAACGATAATGTATAAATTGTACAGATAACGACAGAAAAGGAATTTCTTTATATACAGCAGCTGCTTTAATGATGAGCTAGCAAGACATTAAAATATGAAATGGCCTTGAAATGAAGCATTGGGATGTTTGAATTCAGTGTTTTATATTTTAGGTAAAGTTAGAGCATTGTCTATATGGTTCAAAAATATACTCAAAAATCAGTGTTATCATTTGATACCAAATATAAATGATATATTGTAGAAAGAAATGTGTACATTATATCAGTGGCACCAGGACAACTAGTGTACATCCACACATGTTTACAGAAATAAATGGAGAGGCACAAATGGGTAGGGAGAATAAAATGAAAGTAAATGTAAATTAAAAGTAAAAATGGGGAAATATATGAAGTGAATGTGTAGATGTGTACGTGTGTAGACTTGTGAGCATATCATGTTCTCATGCCCATGCATTTTATTTTACACAACGTTAAAAATGTACTTTTTGAATATAATTTGTAACAGAATTCACCAATTTTCAAACGGATTAAATGAATACGTCAAATGTATATTTTCTTAGGTATTTAAAATGCAGAATTTTGGGGGAATGGCTTACAATAAGAATGCATGTTGTAAGAATTATTAGTTTGCTTTGCTTTAGGAATCGTGTCATTTTGGAATGTGCGACTATATTTTCATTGATGTACGTTACTAGTTTAATACAGGTGGTTTGTAAACAGCCAATTTCTAAGGTATGGAACCTGAGGTAAATATTAATGACATATTGTCCAGCTCATTTTAAGCCAGTTGAAGTGTTTTTCAAGATAGTTGCATAAAAAGAATAAATCACACAAAATTTGAGCTGTAATGGTTCACTTTCAGGGCTTTTAATCAATGCATGTGCATAAAAGATTAAATTACGCATTTTATTTGATTATCAAAGAGTGTAGGGAACATTGATTTTCAATAAATAAATCCACCAAGAGACAGTATCATTCAAAGGTCTTTGTTGTCCAGATGTGTTTACTTTACCGTCTCAAATAAATATTGTTTAATTACAAAATTCAGCATTTGGTTACAAAGGATTAAAAAATTATTCTTTTTTTTATGCAGATGGATATTTTGGTTGTTAAACCCTGTCTAAAATCTGAAACCAATTATCTGTCTTTAAATGAAATTAAATATTTCTTTAGATCTTTTTGTTGTTTTGGAAGTGAAATATAGAAATATGGCATGGTAGATAAATACATGTTTAAAATGTACTATAAAAGCATATAATATGTTAGTCGTATTTTTCATATTGGTGGGCCCAGCAGTGGGTTCCCTGACTAATGTAAAGTAATGCAGTGTTGTGATTGATGGCCGGCTCAAAGTGTTGAGTTTTGTCTCTTTTGCTGTGCAATACGAGTGTTTAGGCAGTATTTTCACTTCTCGCGTCTGTAATGGAAAATGCTCTGTCGCCGTGGTCTGGACAGGGGGGTTAGCGAAGCTGTGTTCTTTATTTAATTAACACGGCACAGGCGTGAATTCAGCACACTGCGTATAGATTGACCTGCGGGTTCACGACCCCCTAAACCTCGAATTAGAATGAAACACCAAGTGCATTTATTGTAGAATATTTCTCTTTTTGGTTTACTAAAGGAATTAAATCAATGGATGTTTATTTATGCGGCACAAGAGCAAATGCGGTAAAACGTGTGCAGTGTTATTGCGAGCTACGTGCTGTTTTTCCTCAAAATACAAATGCACTTATAGAAACTGCGAATATTTTTGTACAAACTAACATTTATCTCATTGCCACTTTTCATCTCACCTCATCCGCTGCTTTATGTTTTTGTTTCGTGTCTGGAGCCTGTGACTTGTCCAAATATTAGGACTTCATTCTGCCAGATGATTATTTTGTATACTCCTGGGTTGCTGTGCTGTGGCCCCCACTCTAAAATGAGTCACCGTTGAAGATTGTCAGTTTAAATGAATCTGTGCTGCCTGGCGCATTTTCCCTGTGCAAGAGTGGATTGAGCTGTGGCAGCTCTCTGTTCCAAACGTCCCTCCGTGACCACCGCCAAGTGCTTTTATTGCCACAGGACACTTAGGGTCTTTATCTGTGTCATGCGCCCCTTTCCCCTCTCAATAATTAGAATGCGTTCATTTAGGACTGCACCTTTTAAACCTTTAGTTAATGTCGACTGGCAAAATGACATAGAAATTGTTCGACTGCAGAGCTGTGTTACAGTGAATACCTCGCATTTTCGCTGAAATCCTGTGACAAAAATTCTCATTTTGAACATTTTTCTTTCTCTCTTTCTCCTTTTTTTATGGCCCTTTTCCCTCGTAATAAGGTTGTGGAAAACAAGGCCGGGCAATTTTCATTAGTGCATCTTAAGTTAAAAGCTCTTTGCTCTTTTGACCAAGTGTTTCTGTGTTATTGGGGTAATCAGATTTTTGCTGTCCCGCTGGAGATGGTATCGTGGAGGGGGGAGTAGTAACGAGTAACCAGCGCAGCCCCACACAGACACTATCCAGATGGGATCAGCTGATGGTAATTTGGTTTCGGAATACATTAGCGAGAGAGGCTATTGGACACGATCGGCGCTCTCCCTGCGAGCCAGGGCCTCTCCTGCCCTGCGGTGTCCACTGCTTCAGATGGCCCCGGTGGCCATTGCTGTATTTGACCAGTCCGGTGCAAACAGAACGGCCCGACCGGCCCTTCTCCAGAATTTTAAGTGATGGCGTCGGGATGCGGGCCCTTAACAAAAACCTTAATGTTTAAAATTAAATTTGTCACCACAATCTAAATGCGTCTCCTTGTCCCAACAGGGGCTTGTTGTCCGATTCATTAGAGCGATTACGCAGTCCGCTGGCCACCCTGGACCCCTCTCATTTCTGGTAAGCCCTACATATACGTATAATTTCCTTAACTGTTAAAAAAATAAAATAAAACAGACGCAGTGGCTCTCTGGGCTACCGGGAGTTTGAGACCGGTGCTATTTGGGAAGCTAATTGTATCCCGCTCCCCCCCCCACCCCTGTGGCTGTTCCCCCATTTTTTTCCTGTGCATTTTTAATCCCTGGCTGGCCAGCACCTGCTATTCGGGAGCCGCCCCCTACCCACAGAGCGGCTCCTGGCCCTCCTCAGGCGAGGGCAGGGGAGCAGCGAGGGCTGTATCAGTGTCTTTTCCACACAACTGTAAAGCATATGTCTGCTTCCTCCCTTCATTCCCATCAAGCCGCCCATTAAATGTCCTTTTCCACCTCTTTCTCTGTCGAGGCGCGCGTGCGCCTTTTGTTTGAGGTCACCACTCTGCGCTGCGTTTGAATTTCAATCTATCTCTGTTAATGACACTGTGGAATACACCGTCTATGCAACGGCGCCGTGTGCTCATGTACAGATTTTGACTAATCACATCAGTCAGAGACCTGTGAAGAGATTTTCAAAGGGCGCCATTGTGATTAAATGCTTGTAAATTTGTTCCAGAATGCACTGAGAAATGTGCAGTAGCATTTTTGTATTGGGATTTAACTGAGAATAATTATTTTATAATTCAAAGATGCAATATTTGCTGGAAGCCTTCCACTCTCATATCAACATATGAAATTGATGTCCACAGCAGAGGTATTGTGACCGTAGCCAAAAGTTTTTCGTTTCGGACAAATTGTGGAAACAAAGATGATATAAAAGCAAAAGGACAATGTCATGATCAATAATGGCTGATATGAAATGTATCCATTACAAGTTACCTGAGATTTTAATTGAGTGGTCCTGGTGTAATACACAATGTATAGAGTAGTGTCTCGGATAGAGGGTTATACATATAGTATTTAATTGTGTATATTTGATGTAACAAGCAATTGATCTGTTCATAAATTATACAGCTGCATATACAAATATATATTTTACATATGATGCGGTGAGAATTTTTAATAAGTCTATATGCTTTATTAATTTATTTTATTTTATCTTTTAGTACCACAAGTTTTTTATTGAGAAAGAGTAAAATAGTTTTTAGTTTCTTTTTACTTATATTTAAGAAGAGAACCAGGGGTCGTTTCTGAAACATTCAGTATTTGTCCATACCAGTGTCCTTCAACACACAGTTCATTTGTGCCAGAAGTTAAAAAAAAAAAAAATTAGTTGTAGGTTATATTACTGGAACGAGGAACTCATATCCATTTGCTCATGAAATCCAGGATAAACGATAAACAAATATACAAATGGTACAAATACTTGTTTCCACAGCCATCCAAACCCTTTTTCTGACCTTAGAAGCCTTGCTTTCCTTTAAAAGTTGCAGAACATACATTTAGATAATTGAGTGTGAAAGACATTTCTGTAAATGTAAGTTGGTGTATAATCATCACACAGATTAATTGGCATCAGTGTGCATCAAGAAATACTGATATTTCCAATTATGAGTAATGCATTCAATTCCATTTTCAAAGAGATTCATTCATTCATCTTCATTCAGATATTTTTCCATTTTTCCTTCTGCTAAAAGATCTATTATTTTACAACATAGCCTGTAATTGCAGATACTATTCTTTAATCCCATATCCATGCATTAATGGTCAAATGCAGTTTTCTTTATTTGCCTGTGTGTAACAGTCGAGATCTGTCTGTGAATCCTGAGTGAGGTGAATTGGTCCTTTTTCAGTAACGTTAGCTGGGTAATGGCGCTTGTGAACACAGAGCTTCAGGGCTACACTGGTTAGTCCACACAGTATTGCAGGGCTGCAGTACTAAGTGACTGGCGTCCACAAGTCACGGTGCCCACCGTGCCCGGTGCCGCTGAAGCTAACCTTGCCAACCCCTCCCTACGTAACAATGGGTTTAAAAATAACCGGGTCCATTAGGAGGAGGATAGTGCTGCCCTATGTGATGTTTGCGCCCTTGCGACGGTGGAGCGGTATCACTGACACCGCACGTCAGCACTTCTCCCGGCCGCTCCAATGCAGGAAGCCCTTCTTGATTTACACACGCAGTCACACTTTCGCCATTTTCGCCCAGGCTGGGTGGAGCCTTGGGGATGCTGCCAAATCAAAACTCAAGATGGCCCCGTAAATTAAAGGTGGGGAAGGACAAAATGTTGCTTCCTTCGTAATTTCAACCTCAAGTTGACAATTCACATTTGAGATTCGCGGTTGAAATGCTTGTGTCCCTAATGATCGTCTTAAATGGAAACTCTTATCGAGCTGGCTGGATTTTTGTGAGAATTCTGTAAGCGATTTAAAGAATTTTAACGCTAAGGATATGCCTCTAGTAGAACCCATATGGTCTGAAATCACTGCTATTGAGCGAGGAGGGAAAACGTTTTGCAGTCCTTTGCATTTGTGAATGAGTAAATACAAAGTACAGGCAAAATAAGCTGGAGGCACTGATCCTCTCCTTCATCACACCTATTTACTTAAACTAAAATCCTGGGGAAACCTGTTTGGTTTTTAAAATGTGCCGTGGAAATGGTTTATGTGGAGAACTTTAGATTTCACTGACTGATGTAGGAAACAGGTGGTGCCCCGCGGAAGGAAAAAAGAAGCTTTTTAGCCCCTCACTGCAGCGATGTAATCTGATGTTTATTAATGATGGCTGCTGTTCTGTGACAGCCACTCTGGGGGAGTATTTTGTGACAGTAATAGATTAGTTATAACTGAATCATAATCCATTTATGGCAACTCCGCTCCTACTCTTCAGATAAGGATTATTTGGAATCAGTGACACCAGGATATAAAGAATGTGTTTTTGTCCACTCAAGAGCCTGGCTGTAATAGAACCA
This sequence comes from Synaphobranchus kaupii, assembly GCA_029718625.1. Classification (NCBI taxonomy): domain Eukaryota; kingdom Metazoa; phylum Chordata; class Actinopteri; order Anguilliformes; family Synaphobranchidae; genus Synaphobranchus; species Synaphobranchus kaupii. The sequence goes on from CM056390.1 coordinate 21,333,551, forward strand.
TATAATGTTAGCGTAATTTTTTTTTTTCAGTTTGGTGTTGATATCAGATGCCTTGAGTGTTGCCGTTATTTATTATGCCGGACGTAATTAATTTTCCGGGCGCTTTTAAAAATGAGCTTCGGTGCTGTCTGCCTTTCCCCCACATCACACCCGGTCAGTGTTTGCATCTGCCTTCTGGCCATTCCCACCAACACAATGGCAAATATTCAAACCGCTTGTTTTTTTTTCTTTCTTCCGTGTAGCCCGTAATTAAATGTAATAGAGAGGGAAAATGCAAAGTCCGCTAATTTACACTTTCAAAAAAAGGTGACGTGCGCCGGGCGGCCATGCAGGCGTTTATCAGTGAATGTTATTGGTATTGAGCGCCCAGTCGTTTGAAGGTTATGTTTCTGAGCAGTAATTGAAATGCAAAATAACATTAGGATCGATGGTTAGCTCTGTTTATTTATGAAATCAATATCGAAACTGTCCGTCACAATAGTAGCTCTGATTCCTACTGACAGCTTAACCAAGTACGCCGCGTGTTTGGCTCTACCGAGCTGACCCTTCGAAGCCATCCTCTGCTTTTAAATTAAAAAATTGTTTGTTTGTTCCCCCCGCCCGCTCCCCCCCCCAAATCTTTGTTACGCTTGGCGGCGGCGTGGCTGACATTGCTGGTGGTGAGGATTATGGAGGAGGGTAGTAGAGGGGGAGGAGCGGGTGGGGGCATGGGTGTAGAATTCGGTTAAGTGCGAAAGGGTGACATTGGTTTGGCGCGTGCCGGATGGCGTCCAGGCGACGCCGGCGGTGGCCCCGGGAGCGCGTTAGGACCAAAAGTGCTTGGGTTGCAGGAATAAAGCAATACAAATGTATTCAACCTGTAGTAAAAGGTATTTAGTAATTTACTGACCCATGCCAGACCCCTAACTGTTGTTGTGTGGGAGTCTGCTGACTGCAGGGTTTTTTATTTTACTTTATTAATACTCTCCTTGGGAAAGTGTGGCACAAACACTCACTCCCTGTCTGTGCCACGGGACTAGTTCTGACTGATTGCTCTGCCTCTTCCTCACATGCGCACAAGTTACCTTTATGGGCCCAGAGTGATCATAACGTTCAAGTACATTTATGTATTAATTTATTTGTTTCCTTGATCTTTCCCCCAGGTTTCGTAAACAAGCAAACTTGTCGAGGGCTTTTTTTATTTATCCGTCAATCGAAACCAACCCCCCCCCCCCGCCCCCCCATGCTCTCAGTGTACAGTGTAAAGTGCCTCAGTGTTACAAACCTGTGCCTTGAAACTTGATAAAAATATTTCTTCTTTTGTTCGTAAATGTCTTATTTTTGCCTCAGTAGTTTTTGGTTGTGACACACTGTAGACAAGCGGTTGGTTGATTTCACCTGTCCCTCTTCCTCTTCCTCTGAGCAGAGGCTGTCCGCTGTTTGGTTGTTTTTCCCCCCTTCCGTCTCCTGAGAAGGTTATCATGTCCATTAAAGTTCCCTTGTATTAATTCGGTGTCAGGGTGCTATCTTTTACACGTAAATCAAAGACCATTACACTCGTCGTTTTTACTTTCTCTCTCTCTCTGCAACTGACCTCTGACTGGCAAATGGCTTGTTCTCAGTAAACTGAATTGAATTATAATGAAAATCTTTATTCATAGCTCTGTAGGAAAAATTATATATATTTTTTTCCTGCATATCAGGAATGTCATGTCAAGGAACGCAGAAATTCAGGCAGGTGTATGGGTGAATATTCCCACCAGGAGAAAATTTCACCACAAACGCTATGAACGTCCACTGGGGAGAAACCAGTGTTGCGTAGAGCATGTGGTAAAATGTCATGTTTTGACTCCCTGGGTGTACATTCTCTGACTAAAAATCTGCATTTTAGAGGAGAGATGTCAATGTTTGAAAAAAATAAAATATTAAAAAGTAAGGAAAGCGGAAGCAACGACTAAATTATGCAGCGATTCGAAACGTGGCCATGCGTGTACATTTGTAAGCGCGAGCGTCTTTGTCGGTCGGTCCGCCTGCGCGTTTGCGCGCGCCACGACGGCGCGTTTGCGTTTACGCGCAGGGAACACGCGGGGGTTGACGGTGGGATTTTAATCCCGGAGGGTGCTGAGCCTCAGCGCTGGGTTTTTTTTTTGGTAATTAAGTAATTGCGTTGGGTTCTTCCTCTTAAATGACATGAGTGAGGTGGAGCCCGTGTCCTGGTGTCTGTGGCGGTGGGTGGCGAGATGTATGTGACGATTGCCCCCCCTGAAGAAGAGCATTAATTCAGACAATTTCCCCGCAGTTTAATTATTCCTGAATAGCGTGGTGCTGGGCCACCATATAAATCACTCTGGCCCACCAGAGTTTTTATTACAGCACTATTTATGGGGAAGACGAGGAGGGAGAGGGAGGGGAAGGGGGTCCAGGCGGGAGGGCTAAGCAGTGGGACCGTTTCGGAGCGGGCGAGAGGGGGGGACCAGGTACCTTCAGGTCAGTGTCAATTACTCAGGACCCTATAAGCAATTAAAGTGTAAGTTCCCACCGGGGCGCTTGCTTAAAGCGAAGCGAGTCTCCACACAGTTTAGAGAAGGACAAATAAAGAAATGCTTAATTCTATCACTGTGGAAAAAATGCTAGCTCTTACTCTGATGCCTTTTTGACACATTCCCAGCATTGCAAATTGCAGGTAAGTGTCAAATTTGCTGTCGCTGCTCTTTGTGTTTACTTATATTTTCTGGAATGTTATCATGGAGGCATTGGAGGATGATATGTAGTGCGTAATGCCCCTTAAAAGTGGCTGTGTGATGGGCCTGGGGTCCAGATGTATTGGAGATGGGGGTCTGATGTTTCCAGTAGAGCGGGCATAGTTGTGTGCATGAGGCAATCAGCGCCTGTCGACAGCAGTGATGTGTCAGGCTTACTGGGAAATGGATGCCTACTTGCAAACAGATTGTACCTCAAAGGAGATATAACAGAACCGGCCAAGATATGGCAACATTAAAAATGAGGCTTCTCTGAAAATGTTTTTTTTGTCAATTACAATGATAACTATTATTTTGTTTCTCGTATCTACTGATATATTGAAATTATAAATAAATCAAATAATTGATTTATGACAAACCCTTCAACTGTAGTTTTTATGTACAGGAATTGATTTATTTATTTATTAAAAATGCTGTTCCTAGCTTGTGAATTATTCATTCACAGTTTATATGTGGATAATTTTACTGTCAAACCCCGAGATGCAGAAAGCATTTATTCCATAATGCGTATTTTAACTTAAACTTTTTTTCTCTTCATATATAATATATATTTATTCATGCAGTTGCGTTTTTCAAAAAAATAAAAAAGCGCTGTGTGCGAGAGCGCGTGTGTATTTATTCATTTGATTGCAGTTTAATTGTTTCAGACACCTGATATACTCGTTCATTTTTGCCCACTAATTTTGCCTCCTGTAAATTTTTGCACGCCGTCCCCCTCGGCCGGGCCTTTTCTGCTGATGAAGAGTATAATTTACGAGTCGGCCAGGATGGGCTCTTTGTTTAAAGCAGGTAGAGTTTCCCCTAAACAAGGACAGCCTATCAGAGGAAGATTAATGAACTAATTTCATGCATGGCTCCTTGCCTCTCAGTCAGAGTGTGTCTAAACCTGTGATTTACACCGCGCTTCATACAATAGGCTTAACCCTTTACAATAACATTTCCGTCCGCGGATAAATACAACGCGGAACACGCGCTCGGTACCTTTAACCCTTCGGGTGCCCTCTCCCGGCCGTTCTTTTTTCCGAGCGACCTTTCGCTTTACGGGCGTTCCGCGCGGCAGCCGTGCGTTCGTGCCGTCTCTCCGGTGCGCGCGAGTGCGTTTCCGCGCCCGGCCGCGGATTAATGTTTCGCAGCATTTAAAGGCCCCCGTGCGTTCTGGAGCTACGCGAAATGCCAAAAAGAGCAGGGAGAGAGACGGCCCGTTTAAACTAGGGGCCGCGCGTCGCGGTAGCGCGGTGTTACCGCGGTCGCCGTTCCTCGGGAAACGGCGAAGGCGGCGCTTTCTAAGTTTCCGCTTGTGGCATTTTAACGTGTTTTTTTCGTCAGGCGTCTAGGCGACGCAGCTGGGGGGGGGGGCGGGGAGCGAGGACCCGAGTTCCTGGGCGGCACGGCGTCAGCGCCACGTCCGTCATGAGATCAGGCAAAACTCCCTGCAGTTGTCTGGCTGTAAAGCCGGGGTCTCCGCGGCGGGTAGCGCGGAAAAGCTTGACGACCTTCATGTCCGCCGGAGGCGTTCATAGGCTCAATTTGTATCATTTTCTGCATGGGAGAACAATCAGTCTGCCAAGCACGAGGTCAGAGACCGCGTGGTCTTCCGAGGAGTCCCGTATTTAGACGGAGGGGGAAACGCCGCCGTTTCTAAAAACACGTCGCGGTCTTGGTTTCGGGCTACGTCTGAATTTAAGAATATATGCTTGGCAGATCACGGGAGTCATATTGTTCCTAAAATAGACACGCCGTCAGATTGTTTCCATTAAATGTAACACAAGACGTCTCCCAAGTGCTACCGGACGCCGAGCGAGGAATGAACTACTTTTTACATACGATGCGCCGCACAATTCAAGTGGGAGCGCCGCTACCGCTCGGCAGACCGACGCGTTAACTGTTTTACCGCCGGAGCGCTCGGCGGTTTCGGAAGGAGGAAAAAAAAAAAAACACACGCTAATCTGAGTCATTTCTTTAATAGCATCCTGTGGATCCGACCCAAACTAATTTAAGCTTTTTAGGGGCCTCGGCACGGGCTGCAGGAAGCCCGGAGCACGAGAGGCCAGGTTTTTTTTCTCTCTCGTCTTTTAAACAGGAAGGAAAGAGAGGATCGATAGATGTGATCTGCGTCTCGGGCGGCACTATCTCACCGGCTGTTGGAACGCCAGGCTCATGTTGTAGCGGTGAATGATCTCATGGCTTTATAAAGACACGCAGTGACGTCGCTGGAGAGCGGCTAAATTTAATCCTTTGCTGGAGACTGAAGAACTTAATTGCCCGGGCCCCGGTGCAGCCAGGTCCCCCCTGTGGTAACCCTGCACCATCTCCAGGCCAACCGGCGTATTGATCCAGGGCCAGCACTCCCCATGAGCTTGCATAAACAGTGCACTCTTTCTCTCTCTCCCTCTCCCTCCCTCTCTCTCTTCTCCTCTGTCTCTCTCTCTCTCTCTCTGTCTCCCATTCTCTCTCCCTCCCCCTCTCTTCCCTTGTATCCATCTCTCTTTTACCTCTCTTTTGTTTGCCGCTGTAAATCTTTTCATCATAAATCCTTGTCAGCTCCACATGAATGGAGCGCTCTGTGACAAAGAGGTTTGCACTGTTCCCCTGCTTCCCCCTGTATTTAGCGGCGCGCTAACAAATGGGCGCGACCAGAATTAGGGGCGTCCTCGCGGCGCGAGATTAAAAGGGGTCCTGATGGAGTGCGAGGAGGAGGAGGGTGGGGGGCGGGGTAGGGGTGCAGGGAGCCTCTTCTCTCTGTAGTGTTCCCCTCCTTTACATCATTAAACTGGGACGCCCTCCCCTCCACCCTTACCCCCCGCTCTCTCTCTCTCTCCCTCACACACACACACACACACACACGCACGCATGCACTTCACCGCTGCCAAAGGGCCGGAGGCTACAGAAATTCCCCAGGTGGTTATTAACCCAGAGCAGTAAAAAGAGAGGTGGAGGCATCCTCCACATTTTCACATGCCCCACGGCGTCTCGGCCGGGAGGCAGTCCCGCGTCCCCAGAGCGCCCCGCTCCGTCTGAGCGAGCGGGGCTCTGAGCGCCCACGGCCCGGCCACGGCGCTCCGCGCGCGGGCCGAAAACCCATACCGGGGGAACGTACGCCCGGTCCGCGCCCGCGTCCGAGTCCGCCCGCGCGCGTGTTAATTGTGGCAGAGGAGGCGCCAGAGTCCAAACGAGTCACCTACCTTCTCCCTCAATTAGCCCCAATTGACACGGTTGGAGGAGGTGGCCCCCGGTTCGTTCCGGGGGCCGGCGTTTTCGGCCGCCCGAGAGAGCCTGTGCTCGGGGGCATGAGGGGGGGGCGCGGTGGCTGAAGGGAACAGGAAGCTTGTCACAAGTTAATTGAGTTCCTCCTCGGCTGACTCCGAGGCCAGTGGCTTATCAGGGAAATCACCTGGGGAGTCCAGACAGGGTCCCCCCCCCCCCCCCCCCCCCCCCGCCATGTGATCTGATAGCGGCCCCTGCCTGTGGACGTCCTCCGCAGAGAGACCACTCGGTGCCAACCGCCGGCATCGCTGCTCGATTTTCCCAAATGCGTCGGGCGTCCACGGAACCGAACGTCGCACAATACGGGTCTATCGTAAGACCCTTTCCTCGCGCGCGGAAGGGGCGGCGCTGTCCAAACACGCCGTTCAACCCGTTTGTTAAATCATTTTTTCTTTAAACGCGAGGTAAGGCCACCGAGGAAGACGGAGCGGTCCCTGCGGACGGCGCTATTTTGGGAAGCGCGGCCGGCGGCGGCGGCGCGTTCGCCGGGCCTCATTGAGGAAACGGCTCATTATCGCCCACCAATAGGGTGGGAGAGGCAGAAGAAAAGTTACAAATTGGACCAATTAGGCTCCCCAGCCTCGTCCTCCCCCTGCAAGTGTCAGTCGTGTGTTGAGAGCGATGTTGCCGAGTCTGAGGAAGTGCTCAGACACAGAATCACACGGTACCGAATTCCCTCTCCGAGGAAGCCGGGGCGCGGGGGTAGGAGATCATTAGGGCAGCTAATCTCGGTCACAGCAGCAGAAGCGGAATAATATTAGGGAGGAAAATGTGGTTTGGAGGGCCAGGTGGAATCAGATTAAAACTAAACTGTGCATTATGCTTTGTGGGCACATAACCCACCACTCAGCGTGAATCTTGATCGGTACTGAGGGAACAAAAGGAAGGGGAAAAAAAGAGAGAGAGATATGTCTGTGGCGCACGGTCTGACGCAGCCGAGCAGCAGAATCTAAAGGACACTTACCAGGAAGGAAAGGCAGCTCCGTGGATCTTACAGGGTCACATGTTTTTGTTGTGGTTCAGCAAACAAAGTTTCTGCGATGTCCTGGAAGAATATGCATACTGTGCCTTTGCACAAGTAGCTAGCAAGACAGTCAGAACTCCAAAATACCCCAGTATTGTTTTTATAACCGGAACCTTACTTATTAGTATGCAGTATGCAGATAAAGGTCTGTGTAACTGTCCAATAAGATATACATTGGAACAGGCCGTAGCATAGTGGACATACCCTGGGATGAATTTGTTCTGCTGTTTATAATAAAAACATGAAAAGGGTTTTGCTGTGCAAATATATAGTAAATGAACACAGGAAGCTGGAAGGGAAATGGTTAAGACACTAAGAGAGAGGCTTATTCCTGGCTTTGGGGTACAATTATGCTAAGTGTCACACTGCCTGTGACCTTTGGGCTGAGGTTAAGCTTCCTGTGAATTTGTGAAATAAAAAATAAATGGGGCCACCCTCTAATGTGCTGCCGTTTCCCAAATAGCATTTAATAAACCAAGTGCACACACTCTCTCACTTTCACAGGACAGAGTCATTTGCATTGGATAGAACAGTATGATATTTTCAGATTTATTTCTTTGATTTGCACAGTGTACTATCTTTAGCTCGTGCACTGTGTGAAATTGCCCAAGGTCTGCCAAATAAATAAATAGTCATTTCAATTCTTCTCAAGACAAAATATTTTAGAAACATGATTTTTTCTATTCTGGCTTTTTATTGCGTGTTTTTTTATTTTTTTTATTTTCATAATTGAACTCTTTTCAGTATATTTCAAACATGATAGAAAAAAGAATACATGCCAGGTCATTTTCAAATGGAATTTTAGTATTAGTTCCTGTGTTTGTGTTTAAGCTGAAGGGTTTTATGTTAGCGAAGGTTATTAGGCGCCGAATTTAACAGTCCCCGGTCTGTAAGTGCGCACCTCTTTTAAAGGCTTGAATATAACACCGGTTATGTGCTTCAGTATGCGCTCCGCCAGCAAAATAAAAATACAAAAAATATGGAGTATTCAGCCATAGGGCTTATTCCACAAGGTCAGCGGTTTTAACAGGGGGCATTTTTTTATTATTTATTTTAGCAGTTAACCTTTTTGCGAATTTCCAGAGGTGGTGGGCACTTGGAGCTGCCATGAATATACATGACGGGCGAGAGGGAGACCCGGGAATGAGATTTAATGTGACACGGTGACCCCGGCTCCCATGCTGAAGGAGGCAGGGGTGAGAAAATAAGGTTGGCCCGGTGACCTGACGGCCTGAACCCTGCCGTCACCCACACTCACAATTAAATCAGAGTGAGAGCGGCAAGCCGACGGCCAGGGGGGAATAAGAGACGGAGACCACTCTCTCCGTGGCGCTCCAGAGCTGGAGACGGACCCCGCGTAGATTTATCCGCACGGGGGGAGGCTCGGGAAGTGAACGACGGGAAGCGCTTTCGCCCTTCCGCCAGGGGCCGGAGGAAAAGCTGACGCGCGGCGAGCGAACGTTAGCGTTTGCGTCGCGGTTCGCTAACGGATGCAAACAAGGCGAAACAAGTGCTTGCGCTGTCTATCTGTCACTCACCGCTCCCTCGTTTCCCAATTTGCATAAAGCAAGGGGGCCCAATTTCATTAATGTCGGTAAACACCTCCCGACCTTTCACCCCCGTGTCAGTGACTCCCCACGCAGAGGTGTTTTGACCTTGACTCAACCCCGGCGGGTCACCCTGTAAATGTGACGTTAGGAATACAAACGTGTTATCCATCACTCGGGTGTCTCGTATTTACCAACAGAATAAGTGGGTGGTAAGAAATAGAATTTAAAAAAAAAATCAATTCTTGTTCTTGCCCTTGTTATACAGTCAAGAGAACCAGTCAAAAGCATGAATGAAGATGAAGGGGAGGTCATAGGAAAAAGCTGCTCCACAGCAACGCATGTGAGGGAGAAAACTGACTGGCCAAAACTGACTTAGAAGACCATGGCACTCAATACCATGACCAGAAGCTACACTTTATTTCACTCTCAGCGTAGCATTAGGACAGATGCACTCCAAACACTGTTATTAACCAGCCAGTAGAAAGTCAATATTCTTCCATCACGTCCCCCCCCCCCCCCTCCGCCGCGGCAAACCGTAGCAGTCGAAGAGGAGGCCGCTCAGAATGAATATTCCATTTTCGGAGCGGGGATGTGGGCCGCGGGAGCCTCTCTCCGGCGCGAGGCGCGGCCGCCCCGGAGTGTTATTAACGAGGAGAGCGGGGCGGCGTGTTTACCGCTCCGCCGTCCTCACGCTGCCGGTGAAGAGCCTCGCTAATGAGGCGCTCTCAGTCCGCCCACTCTCTCTCTCTCTCTCCGCTCGCTCGCGCGCGTGCCGGGCGCCAGTCGTGGGGGTGGACGGAGAGGCGAGGCGGCGTCTCGTTGAACATGTCACTGGAAAACCCATGTCAGACATGCGGTAGCTGAAGCAGGTTCACAGACAGAGACTGCCCGATTTGCAGCACGTAGCCATTTGGCTACTTGACATAAAAGTTGTCAAATAAAATTATTTGATACATTCAAACAAAAGCGGAAAAATATCAAGGCCCTTCTTCACCAATTGCATTAGTTTAAGTATTAAGATGAATTACCCAACAAATGAATTCCAAGAATATGGCATACAAAAATGGCCTACATGATTTGTTGAGACATATTATGCACAATTATAGAAATTTAATATTTCTTATTTTTCATATTTGTTTGTGGCAATATGTTTATTGACAGTGATCAATTAATGAATTGCCTGTTGAAACTGACAGACGGATGAGCACGTATGTGTGTCTCGTCTGTGTCTTCAGAATGTGCTATAAAACGACAGACCGTTCGCTGAACAGCACAAGCGGCTCGGTGGTGCTCGTGACCAGGCCTCAGGATGACTCAGGGGTACAGTAAACCCCAGGTGATGCAGCCGATTATTGTTCGGTTGGCTGCATGACCGTATTCTGTGATTGGCAGGAGGGTCACGGTTTGGAAGTGGATCCGTCCTATGGCTTGCCAACTTGGCGATTGGCGGTTGAGCGAATGTTTTAACTCTCAGGTCCAGTTTTACAGTGTGTAGTGTTACTGGCATCTCTTTGACGCTTGTCCCACCCCTCCCCCCCTCTATGCCCCTCCTCTCCCTGCCCAGGCTGCTGAATAGAATGGCCGCCGATGACCGGCACCTGCCCTCCAGCTGCGGGAGCTACATCAAGACGGAGCCGTCCAGCCCTTCCTCGGTCATCGACACGGTCAGCCACCACAGCCCCAGCGGCAACTCCGACGCCAGCGGCGGCTATGTCAGCACCATGAACAGCCACTCCAACGGCCTGGACTCGCCGCCCATGTTCACGCCGGGTGGACTCGGGGGCGGGGCCTGTCGCAAACGCTATGACGACTGCTCCAGCACCATCATGGAGGACTCTCCCATTAAGTGCGAATACATGTTGAACTCCATCCCCAAGAGGCTGTGTCTGGTCTGTGGAGATATTGCGTCGGGGTATCACTATGGCGTTGCCTCCTGTGAGGCGTGCAAAGCCTTTTTTAAAAGGACGATACAAGGTACTTTCCTCCCTCCCCCGCATAAGCACCCCCCCCCCCCCCCGTCTTTCAAAGGAAACCTTACTCTCTCACATGGTTTTCTGTTTAATAGTAACTTGTTTATTTATGTTACTCTTCTTTTTACGCTACAGGCATAGGCTAGTTTTAAAAGCACTAGAACTAATAGGATCGACTACTACTGTACCTCATAATCACTCACACGGACAATTACGTATGGTCAGACTGAACCAGCACATATGGTATCTTCTTGGGTGTAAGCTGAGAATGGAAAGTGACGTGCTTACCACTGACCCTTCAGCCATCCAGGAAAGCTACATTATTGGCGAGTGCATTCTGCCGGTGATGACGTCATCAACTGGCCCCCGTGCAGATTGTAGTTGAAAGTGCCCTTCGTGGTGTCCTGGGAATTGACAGTGTGTTGTGGGGGGTTGTGTTGTTGTGTTGCGTGATGCGTTGCAGGTTTGCGTGTTAGCGGCATGTACCATGCAGTCTCCCCACTGAGTGAGGATATGTAGTGTCCCAGATGAATCTGAAGAGAGATATTATTGGGCAGGGGATTATCACTGCACGTCTGGTACATTTCTGTTGGCAAGACTACTTGGAAAAGCTAAAATGAAAAATCAACCACCACATCAATGACCACCACAATCATGAAAAGTTAATTTCGGAGTAGTCTTACGAGGCTTGCATTGGTCCCATCTGATTGCAGAATGAGAAACAAAACCAAAATTTTTTTTTGTTTTTAAGCATCTTGACCAATACAACATTTCATACACTGTATGTTTGGATTTTACCTGGAGATTTGGTTGTAAATTTGTCCAGATTTCCAGAGAAATGGTCTTATTTTAAATATATTTTCCACGTAAGGAAGTACTCGCTAAACGTGCCCTAGCGCCGATGTTTCATATTTGAAACAGTTAAAAAGAATACCATGTGATTTAACCCTGCGGTGTAGCACTTTGTGGCAGTGCCTGAACTGCAGGTGTTGATTTTGGACCCCCGAGTCTCACCAGCTTTAAACAGGCTGTGTACCATTCGCAGGCAAACAAAGGCATTAGCCCAAATCCCGCTGTTTACCCACGCCGCCTACTGCGACCAACAACCCTATGTATTGACAAAAGATGAACACTTTCCCTCAAGTAATATATTTATGGCGGGGCTTTTGTCCTCGTGCTGAGGCGCGGAGGGAACACGGGGTATCACGGCGAAATAATAGGAGACCTGAAGAGAAAAGAGACGTCTTAAGTGGAGCGAGCGGCCAAACAATTAAGAGAGGGAGGTGTATGAAAGGAAAATTGAAGGAGTTCTTTTTTTTTTCCCCCTCACTTTGCATTGTCAATTTCGAATCCCTCTCTTTTTTCCTTCTTGGAGGGCTGCCTGTAATGGAGCTAATCTGCCGTCGTTTGTCCGAGCCACAGGAGTTTTGTCAATAACAATCAGCGTTTGGAAAGTGTAATTAAGGCCGAGGCTTTTCATTAGAAAGAAGGGAGGGGGCCGTCTCCAGGGGGAGGGATGCCAATTAGAAACTCAGGCACGCGTCGCCGGGTAATTTCAGGGAAGGGATGAAAAAAAAAACGAGAGGACTTCTTTAGATTGGAGAGGGACCCGGCTGGTCTTTCAAAGGAGAACACTTAATGGAATAATAATCAGAACTGGGTCCCAGCCGGAAGAGGGAGGAGAACGCGGAGAGTTTTTTGGGGAGGCGAGCACCAGCGTACGGGGGAGAAAAATAGAGAGCGGCGGAAGCCGCGAGTAAATAGACGGGGGAAAACAGCCCTTGAAGAAAAGGGGAAGACAAGACCTGATTAATAAAGTAAATAATGAGACTGACAAGGGTTGTAAATGCAAGATGGCGTCCTTAATGAGAGCGCAGCAAAAAAAGGTTGCTTTTAATTTGCCACTTAATTAGAATCAGTTAGAGTTGAGGATGAACCTCTTGTGTGAAAAGGGCTTTTTTACCATCAGATGCTTCCTGATAATCCTACCCGTCACAGCACTTTTCTCCACAAGAACCGTTCGAGATTTATTCAGCCGCACTGCGCATAATTTTATCCTGTTGTGGATCGCTATGGTCAGTGAAATGCTATAGAAACACAGTTGAGGCCTTTTATTAATTAAATTAACCTGGAATTAAAAAAGAACGATAACTAAAGCACCTGTAATAAACGTTTTTGTCGCGGTGTACTGAAAACAAGCACATGTCCACCTTTCTTTGTCTTCATCCGCAGCGTTAGATAATGTTTCAAGGCAAACATAAATGTTATATTAATGGCTTATAGGCACAACATCAGTGAAAGGGGAGTGGAATGTTTGTAGAAAGTCCATATTAAGCTCCTTATTAAAGATTAAGCTCCAGATTTACCCACACGCAAATAGAAGCATCTGCATATTGGAAATATTCATTAAGCGAAAACATGAGGCAGAAGAAGATAAGGTAGAATTAAAGGTTTACACAACTGGGATAGCAAATTCATAATGCTAATGTGGATACTATGTGTAGAAATACTTTCTGCGTCAGATACTATAAAATATAGCAGTGAGAGAAAAAGCTCTGTAAAAACGAATGCAATAAATGAATTTGAATTCAGACAGAATCAATAACAGGCATTTTTTCAAGATTTCAATTTACTCCTGTTGCCAAAGTTGGGTATATACTCTTGGGTATATATATTTACTCTCTCTCTCTCTCTCTCTCTCTCTCGCTCTCTCTCTCGCTCTCTCTCTCTCTCTCTCTCTCTCTCTCTCTCTCTCTCTCTCTTACTCTCTCTCTCTCTCTCTCTATTTCATTTTTTCTCTCTTTTGCCACATAATACTGGTTGGGGAAAAAAGACCCAATGTCGCTTTTCAACAAAGGAAACTATAGATCCATCTTCTGTCACCTATTCATCCAACCAAAAGCTCCTTGGCCTGAACTTACACATAGAGATAGTTACATTAGTCAAGCCATGGCCCAAATTAATGTCATCCTGGATCACCATCCATCGTAGAAACACTCCTGCTCTCATTTCTCCCTAATCACACACCCATCCGGCAACCTCTTCTGCCTCGCCAATCACAAACATAAATCTCTTATTGAGTTCCATTGTACCCCCATTTTGAACCTGGGTGCAAAATTGCCTGAAAACCAAGCGAACCCCCCGCCAGTCTTTTTTTCATCTGAAGTAATAGACCTTGACAGTAAGCCTGTAAAAGTCAGTTTAGATTTTGATGAGGAATACCTGTCGTTTTGCTGTAATTTACTTACAAGTACAGACTCCCTCACTCCCCTGGCATGAGTCCTGAAGACAGATAAATAAATATCGAGAAGAAAATCTTTTTTTTCGTCTTCTTTCCCTCCCTAATTCTTTCATTGGCGTAATAAAATAACCATTGGATAAACCTGCTATTGTGTTTTTGGACACAACTCATTAGCCCTCTCTTCAATGGAAAGGGACAGATAAGTGAACGGGCCGCCGCATGTGAACGGATTTTCGAAATGTGTCGACATCACATCACGACGCTTTTAGGAGCCACTTTGAATAGCGCGGCGCAGAACGTGCGCCCGTGAGACTGCAATGCATGGCGCGCGCCGTGAATATTTAAAACGTTAGTTAGACCGCTTAAGCCTGGTAATGCGACGTTGCCTTTTAAGCGAGAAATCAAAAAAATAGCTCAGAACCGAATGCGGTCAGTCGTACATCAGCGTTATTACTGTAATCTTTAGTGAAATTATGGCCGAGGTTCTCCGAAAGGTGAAGCAGAAAGTTGGTCTTTTGATTTGCAGCGGAGATAAGTGGCACTCAAGGCCCTGGCATGTGCTTTATGAAGGGCCTCTCTGGCTCTGCACATCAGACAAGCAGCCGCTTTACAATCCTACCTGAAATAGACCGGCAGTGATGCCAGGCAGTTCTTGGATGCTGTGCCTGTATGTGCATATGTGTGTGTGTGTGTGTGTGTGAGAGAGAAAGAGAGAGAGAGACAGAGAGAGGGAGGGGGGAGAGAGACAGAGAGAGAAAGGGGGGGAGGTAGAGAGAGAGAGACAGAGAGAGGGAAGGGGGAGAGAGGTAGAGAGAGAGGGAGGGAAAGAGAGAGACAGAGAGAGAGAAAGTGAGAGAGAGAGACCAACAGAGAGAGAGGGAAGGGGGGGGAGAGAGAGAGGGAGGGGAAGAGAGAGACAGCGAGAGAGGGAAGGGGGGAGAGAGAGAGAGGTAGGGGAAGAGAGAGACAGAGGAGAGAGGGAAGGGGGAGAGAGAGAGTGAGACCGACAGATTGAGAGGGAAGGGGGGGGGGGGGGGGAGAGAGAGAGAGAGACCAACAGAGAGAGAGGGAAGGGGGGAGAGAGAGAGGGGAGGGGAAGAGAGAGACAGCGAGAGAGGGAAGGGGGAGAGAGAGAGAGGGAGGGGAAGAGAGAGACAGAGAGAGAGGGAAGGGGGGAGAGAGAGAGAGACCGACAGAGAGAGAGGGAAGGGGGGGGAGAGAGAGAGGGAGGGGAAAGAGAGAGACAGAGAGAGAGAGGGAAGGGGGGGAGAGAGAGAGGGGAGGGGGAAGAGAGACAGAGAGAGAGGGAGGGGGAAGAGAGAGACAGAGAGAGAGGGAAGGGGGGGAGAGAGAGAGGGAGGGGAAAGAGAGAGACAGAGAGAGAGGGAAGGGGGGAGAGAGAGAGGGAGGGGAAGAGAGACAGAGAGAGAGGGAGGGGAAGAGAGAGACAGAGAGAGAGGGAAGGGGAGAGAGAGAGAGAGAGAGAGAGAGAGAGCCGTCTGCAGGTTTACAGGTGTACCTCCATGCACGTGTTCTGCTCAGGGGAAGTGAAACAATGTCCCTGTAACCCAAAGCGACAGGGAGAACACTGAGGTCCAGATGCAGTGCTCTGTTTGTCTTGCAGACAGTTAGAATGTCATACACATTTACCTACACTGCAATTTCATTTGATTTTATGTCACCCCAAAGATCAGGTTGAATATTATCATCGTCCATGAACATAAACCACAATTTTCATATATTCTACACTGTCGGAAAAAAAATTGTACCTATAGGGGTTTATTGTGTTGTACTGTGTACTGTGGCAGTACCCTCAAGGGTTATGCCAATTGTACCATTTACCCTTTTAGATTAGCATTCTAAGGTACAAATTTGGCCCAGTGAGGGAACATTAACTGGAACTGTACCTCAGAGAACACAAACGACCCGTACCGTACCCCCTTTTTCTGACAGTGTAGAGGTGGGCTCTCTTCGCTCTGTCTGCCCGCAACGTTGTAAAAACGTTGTGAAAACGCAGTAACGGAGGGAGACATTTGAAAAGTTAAGGCCAGCGTGCATGCATCGTCACGCCTAATGGGCTTTGCATAGGGACCGTTCCGACTGGAACAGAACGGAAAGGAAAACTGGCCTAATTACCGTCATCTGCCGCTGCAATAACAAAGCGGGGAAACAGGAAGGAGGCAATCTGGCGGTTCATCATTGTTTTTTTCACACCTTTATTTAGTCCTATTCCAAAGAGAACCACGGAAATTAGCATAATTATTTATCGCCCAGATATAGGAGGAATTTCTAATTATTTAATATATCTGGGGACCCTCAGCTTGATCTGTGCAATAATGTTAACATAATTGCAGCAGTTGGTAATGAGCAGAGAAGGGGTTGGAGGGAAACATTTTATGGTGCCTCGGTTTCTGAAAGCAGCGAACAGGCCGAGTCTGAGTGGAACGCAGCTCGGTGCTGGTCGGAATGAATCCCGACGCTCCCGCGTTTCTCCCGTGCGCAGATGAGATTTCCCGTTTGAAAGGGAGTACAGTAAAAGCAGAGGAAGACGGCGATTGATTTTAATAGTACATCTCAATTGAAGTGTTCTGTCTTCTTCCCAGCTGTAGCCAGAGTTTTAATTTAATTCTCTCGAGCTCCTGTTCATTATTTTTCGTCGTTGCCGCGGCGGTTTCTGGACAACGGCCCAGTGACATCAGACGCAAATAAAAACAGGGATATTTATTATAACGAAGTACGCATTTACGGGTCATCTTGATAATGAAAAAAAGAGCTAAAATGGTAGCAACACGATTCATCATTCATCAGTGCATGCGCCAGTCCTATGGGGAGGGAGCCTGTATCCTGGATGTCAATGAACAGAACTGGGATCTCTGAGAACTTGTTGTTCTTTGGCCACCGGGCAAGAAAACCTCACTGGGTATGTGGCGCAGAGAGACACTCGCTATGTGGGGCGATTTACAATGCGCGCACCGGCTGTATGTAGGCCAACGCGTGGACGTTAATAGGCACAGTCTAGTGCACATGTAAATGAATTCAGACCGGTTTCTATTGCACTTCAACAGAAACATAAACACTGGCGAGAAGGACCGCACGCGTAACAGTCTGAGCACTCGAACGCCAGGGTCTTCCCGTTCTTTGGGCCGTAGGTGGATAACACAGGACTTTTAGGATTCAGACTGTTGGCCTGTCCTGAAGCTGTCATCATTCCTAAGTGCTCCTAATTGAAATTCTCGAACACAGTAAAAAATAGTACACACGGGGCACAATGAGAGAGCACTCAAATATAAAGCCCCTCTATTGTTGCCCATGCAGACGGCGGAAAAGGGCCCTTTTTTTTCCTTTTTAAAGTCAGATTGCGTTGCGAAGGAATTCTTTTCATTGTTGCGGCCCCGGAATCGGGAGTTGAAATGGATCTGAATAATGCATCGGGTCCCGCCGCACAATATGTAAATAGTCGACAGCGGGCAACAGCAATAACACCGGGTTTGGGTCCGGTGGAACATTATGTAAAGCGGCCGGGCCTTCTCGCTGACTCCCCGCCCTGCGATTGAACAAGCGGCGAGCCCCCCCCCCCCCCGCCCCCCAGGGGGGTACGGGGGATGCTGCTCTGATCGCGGGGATCGAGGGGGGGGCGCGGGTTGGCGGGCGGGGGGGGACGCCGGACGCATTAATGAGGCCAATTTGCCGTAAGCCGGGCTGGCAAACCGCACGGAAGGTCCTGCGGCGGGAGGGCCTCCTCTCCTCTCCTCCTCCCCACCTCCGCGGAGGTCGCGCCGCCTCCGGAGGACAGACGTATTGTGTTGCGGGAGGGCGGGGGAGTCCGCTACACGGAGACTGGGGGAAAATGTGAAACGTCCCCGTCTGCGGGGCGGCGCTATGGGTTAGTTGGCATCACAGGGGCAGGAAGTGTAAGACACCGGGCTGCTGGGGGGTGTAGTTTTATTCCTACGCGAGGACGTGCCTGCACACATGTCCATGTCAGTCTTGTGTGTTCACACCGGTTGTACCGTCGGTAAGAGCCCTGCTCACCTGGACGGCAGCTGAGTCAGAGCCGGGGGGCACAGGAGCGTGCGCGCTCCCACTGCGGTGAGACGAATTCAAACACCGAGGCTTCTGCTAATCTGGGGAGGCGGCAGAGAGGGTTTCGGTTTCAGGTACGGCAAAAAAAAGACACTGTTTTTAATGACTGCACTTTTCATTCTGTTCTAGGCCTGCTGTTGATTTCACGTGTAGCCCCCATAACCACCTGCTTTCCCATGATTCCTGACATTTCTCAGTCAGGGAGTCATATTTTATTTATTACGGTGCCCCTTGCTGCAGCCAAGCTCCTTGCTTCTGACTGTACGAAAACATCTCAAAATAATGATGCAAATATTGAAAATACAGTCAAAGGATTATTGGCATGATACTGTGACACAAAAAAGGGGCAAACATAGTCTCACAATAAGAAAGCGTGAAAATAACCCTAAATTAACCAATATTATTTCACAGAATTGTAAAACAACGATAAAGAGGGGGCAATTGCCTTAGGGGAAAATAAAATCAAACCAAAAATCCTTTCGACCGTACCTCATTTGGACCACTGAGTACTGAAGTATACGCGAGGACTACTGGGGGTGTACAGTGGCGTACTGAGCATGTCATAGATATAAAAGTCTATGCTTTAAGTTTAACTTTGAATTATCTCGATTAAAAATGTAAAATGTCATAATGTTGATTCTTATTTTTATCGGACACTTATCTGGATAAGGGCTTTTGTGAAATCAATGCAATGTATTGTCATGATATCGGTTGCATTCAGTTTTGTTTTGCTCAGCCGGTTTGTTGACCATCTTTGCTTAGTCTGTCAGGGACCATGTCACGTGGGCTATACCGGCTGTAATCAATGCAGATAAGCGCATCCATTCACATCCAGCCATCCTCTATTCGAGAGCATGCTGGCCAAACATGGAATTGGCTTCTTCCACATAGGCTGTGCTCGCATGCTGACTGTATACATGAATAACTTGCTCTTGTACCTTCTGAATTCCATTGCACATGTAAACAGAGTCTGTGGTTGAGGGAAATGAGGGAAACCGAATTTGGTTTATAAGACGGATCACCTTTGGAGTGGCAGGCCTCACATCCTGGGATGGGAGCGCTCCCCCTTTACCCGGGGGGGAAAGTAGCGGCGCTGCTGATGACGCGCCGCTTAAGGAAGCCGAGTCGCACGTCACACTACGGTCGTGAGTAGAGTATTCTGGGGGCAATTGTAACAGGGGTCAATTGTAACACAATTTTTTGTTACAATTGCCCCCAACCAGAACACATGAAACTAGCCAGCTTGCTGGATAGAATCTCAGCTCTAGCTTGTTTCTGATTGGTGCAATTTTATGGTGTTGCAATTGCCCCGTTACAATTGCCCCCAGAATACTCTACAACGCAACTGGCGCGCTTGCACTCATGAACGAATACGAGGCGCACACCCTTGGCATTACGCTCGTTTCCTTTTCCCCGAGGGAGATAAAGCGCCTCGGTAATATCGCGAAAGATCGGTCCGACGGGACGACCCCCCGCCACTCACCCACAGCCCCCCCCCCCCCATCACAGCATGCCTCCTCTTTCCTCAGAGCATCAGTCTGCACCTCAGTCAGGGATGTGGTTCATTAACGGTTAAACAACCTGTTACGACAATCAGTCCAAACCTATGCGCGCATGCCGCTACTGAGAGGAAAGACAGAGACGTAACAGCGGGCTGTTACGCAGGTACACTCTGAATCAGACCTTTGTGTTCAATATCATTTTCACTCAAGCATTATTATGTTCCTGATCCTGAAAGTTGCTGTGTGAATTTGTTTTGGTCCATTTTTATAAAAGACAGTTGAAGACCTGGATGCTAAGTCACATTTTTAGACAATTCAAGTTGAGCATAGAAACATGTTGTATTTGTTTAGCTAAGTCCACCCTATACATATTGTTTTTTTTTTTGTTAACAGAAAAGGTGCCTAAGTCTCTTTTCTCCACTATGGAAACAACGGGTTATCGTATTCTGGTACACAAGAAGTATTCTGATTTGATTTTCTCTAAATAGACATTTTGTGACTTCAGTACTTTTAGCACCAAGGTCTTCAGTTAAAACAGGCAAAATGCATATGTGTAAATTCTGTAAATATGTATAAATAGTTAATCTGTTCTTCACATTAACTATACCATTTTTCCTTGGTGTGTTAAAATGTCTGTTTTTCCCCCATAGGAATATGATTATCATTGTGTCTCATTGGTAACTTGAGTAGAGACAGTAGACTTGTAATGATCCTTATGGATTAATGTGGCGCATTACCAGGTGTTACCAGTACACGTGGACCACGATTGCAGCTGTTGTGATCGGACTGAGATCCATGCCTGTAGCTTCACACACGGCCCCCCTTGTTCTCCTCAGGTAATATCGAGTACAGCTGTCCGGCTACAAACGAGTGCGAGATCACGAAACGGAGACGCAAGTCCTGTCAAGCCTGCCGCTTCATGAAGTGTCTGAAAGTGGGAATGCTCAAAGAAGGTAAAGCAGTCTGTGCATGCGCCCGTCTGTCTTTCTCTCTGTCTGTCTGTCATCTTCTATACTGCCAGTCAGCCTGACATTTTTCAGCTGGAGGTGTGTTGTCACGTAACATCTCGGCGCAGACGCCGCGCGGCGAAGCGCTTCGCTCGGCACGCGGGCCTTAGTTGATCACGCCCAAACCTTAGTAACGGAAACGGGGGGGGAAAAAGGGAACGGATCTTTTCACGTCAGATCGAGGGCTCCCCGTTCTGAGATGACGCGGCTGTGATGACATCTCTGGCGTGCGCCAGGCTGGCGCGGACAGGGCCCCCATCCAGCAGCACGGCCGAGGACAGTTGCCGCAGTTTGGGAAACGCAAGTGATTTCAGACCCCATCCCAACCCCCACGCCTCCCCACCAGCCAAGACAACAGTTAACTATGCGCAGTTGGGGTAAGGGACAAAAATATGCTGAATAGGTCGATCCTCGCGTCTGACTAATAGAAGTGTAACAGTATTCCGACTGGGAAGGCAGAGGCAGGGTCCCTGGGCACACAGTCCAGCGAGTCTCAGCTCTCCCTGCGTATTGATCCGCTAAATGTTTTCCGAACATCTCGGCTCTCTTCCTGTGGATGGTTTTTTAAAGTCGCGCCAACTGGGAATTCAGTGACAATTAAACATGCTGCCAATAGATTTTTTTCAGCTCGGTTTCTTTCCCTCCCGGGCCCCCGAGGCTGGGCAGCTTCCTGAGGAGGGGCCCCTACGTGGCCCCCACATTAATGCCACTTTTATTTAACTGTTGTGTGACTCGTTGGTCCTGGAGAAAAGGCTCGGTAGATGAAGTGACTCGTTGGTCCTGGAGAAAAGGCTCGGTAGATGAATGATGATAATCGTGTGGCTTGGACTTAGGAACAGGGCTGTGGGGGGGGTTGGGTTGGGGGGGGGGGGGGCGGGGTCATGTTTATTTAACACCCTGATGGGGTGAAACTGTCTCTCTTTAAGGAAACATTTACTGCTTTCCTCAGCGCTGTGGAGAGGGCGGGTTTCTTCTAACCAGGTCCAAGGAATACTGAGATTTGTGAAACACTGTTTACCCCACTCTCCCCTAACTATTTGAAATGCATAAAAGCCCCATAATGGGGGTACGGCTGCAAGAGTAGTTCTTGTCTTTTTTTCCACACCGAGAAAATCATGGCCAGGAAGACGGTATCCATGGTTGTGGAAAGAGGTCATGTTTTATGTTCTTGATGGAACTCCACCAACATAACTCATCTCCAATAACATGACTATGGCGGTCTATGTGTAAATACCCCATACCGTTGCCTAGCGGTCACCGTCCCATTTATAGAGCACCTACCAACTGCCAGGATCCTCATTCTTTTCACCTACATCATGATGTCTCTATGCCACTACAAAGTCTGCGCTTGAGCTCGGCTTCTGGCCATAACAAACAAAGCAGTATCAAAAATAAAGCCCAAACTATTATCGCATGCTTAAACCGAGAATTCCTGGGTGTTATATTTAGCGGGAACGGTAAGCCATTTATGCAGAAATTCAAGTGTGTGAAACAAGAACAGCTCACTTCCTCTGGGTAGCTGTCTCAAACGTTTAAAAAAGGACATGGTGCAGTGTGGGTAATATGTGGATAATTACAGTGTTTTCTTAAACGCGAGTATAAAGTCTATAGAACAGATGCATGCTCAGTCTCGCTGTTGAGTGGCTTTCCTATCGGGGCTGCAGAAAGCAATCTATATGGATTCCTGGCCTGTAACGGAATCTCCACACGGAATGTGGCATGTTAAAAGTCTGTCCCAGAATGAGAATGTAATCACATTACTCTCCGATGAAATATTAATGCAAATATATTATCTGGAGGAATAAGAGACCAGAAAATAGGTAGCGATGGTCATAAATGAATCACAAGTGTCAGGTCAAAAGATGGAGGAATGGAGGTTTAGTTCAGTTCCATGACACAAGATATACAGCCAGTACAAAGGAATGGCAGGATAGTATTCAATATCAGGTCGAGTCTGAAAAAATATGCATTTGTTCTGCTACAGTGCAATGAGCAGAGGTTACTATTCAAAGGCAGAATTGCAACAGGAATCGTACAACAGAATTACAACAGGAGTGGTTTTAAAAATCATCTAATTAAAACTAGCTCACATTTTTTTTTGGCATAATCATACTTCTTTACAGGTGAAAAAATGTGTATTAACGTGAATTTCAAGGTATATTTGAAATGACAACAAATTAAATAGCCCTATAAAATTCTTCATCCTAACATGAGGAAAGAAACACCCGTGTCTGCTGGTGTTATTGTTTCTAAATGTAGCTATTTATTGCTCTAGACCTAATAGAATATAAGCCCGGGAAGCACGCACGTTTGATTTACTGCGTATAATGTCAGCTGACTGAGAAACTATGATGCTTCCAACCCCCAGTTATCGCTCGCTGTCACCTTACCCCATCCTACCATCTTCTCAACCTGGTATAGATGTGACATCAGCAGCCCCTGATCCATGATGACCCGGCCCCACCCACCTTTGTCCTCCCCCCTGCCCAGATAGGGTTTCACCACTTCCTTTATTTTAAGGGAAGTGCCTCTGAGTGGTTCCAGCCGAGTAGTCTTCCCTTCCTTATCGCCTTCATTCTGCCCCTCCCCCTTCCTCCTCCTTCAAGTGTAATTTTCAAGTACAATCAAAATAAAGTAAATACATCTCTCCAATTAAGAGGGAGACGTGAAATGCATCTTGCCGATCCGAGTCTCTCCTTAATGCAAGGTCGGCGTTTGTCTGCGTGCGTGAGCGCCACATCAATGAGGCAGGTGGAGGGAGATGCGGATAGTGACAGCCAAGATGAGGCCACCTGAGCGGCTGTTTACCGCCGTTTAGCACAAAGCCAAGCGCCCGGGCCCCAGGAACACGCCGTATCAACGCTGGAGCGTCCGGTCCCCGCGTCTTAGATGGAGTTTAGTAGAGAGGAAAGGTCATCCGCTCAGTATAATAAATCCCTCCTAATTATAACACTGCAGCTCGAAGGAGGTGCAGCACAGATACACTCTGAACAATTTTTTTGTGTGGTGAATTTCACTCGCTATGTACTACACTGCAAAAAGTCTGTCTTGAAAAGTGTCTTAGTCCTATAACGAGACTTAAAATCTTATTTTTTTTCTCTGAAATATTAGCTTGTTTGAAGTTACTGTTTGCTTAACAAGTGACATTTTTTTACCTCATTGGCACATCTAGACATCTCGTCTCACCTCAATAGTTAGGCAATAGTTTTGTCTTATTTAGCAAAAAGGAAATTTCATTTTAAGACTAAAACACTTGTTGAGATAGACTTTTTTTTTGGTTTTTGTATTGTAGAAGGGTAGTTTGGTCTCCTGCATGATTTAAAAAGAGGAATCATGAAAAAAGTATGATAGTGTAATAAGTTTTTTTTTTAAGTTTTAGTTTTCGGAATGCACCAGGCCACGTGTCACAGACTTCAGTTTTTGCACTTCCTGTTGAACACATTCCTATCCTTGCATTTTTACATTATTCTTAAGGGGAAAAATAAAAGTAATTTGTATGTATTGTATGTACTTCTTTTACTTCAAGTTTTTACACAAATGTGGTAAATAGTTTACATTTTAAAACACAGATCTTTTGGCTCCTAGGCTCCTCCAATGTGTTATACAACAAGCATTTCCACTCCTTACTTACTCAATAAACAGGTGTATAATAAACAATTAGCGTAGCTATTGAGGCAGTCCTGTTTTCAGACTAATTCTTGCTAGCAACATTAACACGGCTGGAAAATAATAACTGAAGCTAAATAAAAGTGTGTGAAAGGAATCGCCATTTGAAATACAATTTGAGATGGAAAGTGTGTAACAATTAACAAACTGTTTGCATGGATACTCCTGAGAGGTTGTACCGGCATGTAAAAAAACCTTCAACGCAGACTGTGCGCCGAGAAGAACACACAGAATTAATCGGCACGGCAAACTAAACGATAAGCGCTGGGTAGGATCAAACCCATAAACGTCATTATTGTACAAATAGAGTATACAATGGCTATTTACAGAAATATTTGAGAATTACCTCACAGAAATACAAAAAAAGGTAAAGACAGAAGCAGCACTTTCTCCCGGGATAATGTATGGACGCTTGTGTGCGCCTTCTTATTAAGACGCGGGCTGATCGATAGTCTGAAGCATAGATTGATTGAGGTGGAGGGGCTCAGTTTGGGTCTGCGGGAGCACCCCCCGGCGCTGCCCGAAGAGCAGCCCGTTTAAAAAGGATCTTCTTGCGTGCCCCGTTGCCGTCCCTTTATTTTCCCCCGGCTGTACAAAAAGAGGAAGCGATCAATAAGGGGAATCAGGTGTCAGGGGTCGCAGGGTTTTTTTTTTTTCCCTCTCTGATCAATGGACTGAGATCAGAGCTGTGCCGAGGCAGAGAGGAGCAGATATTGAGATATTGCACGCTCGTCTGCCGGAAAGAGCGGGCAAATCGCAGGACGGCTAACTGCGGCCTCTCACATAAGATCGTTCTAAGCCCCCTCTCTGCAGGTTATATCTTACCTCTATTCATGTTTTAAGTGGTTTTTATTGCCTATTCATCACACGCAACCGAATATTGCCTAAATTTACTCATCACAATAGTTTCTGGTGTATAATTTAAGTATAATCTTTAAGTGTGTAGTCTCTCATGTGTACCACCTGTTATCTGAAAGTGCACTAGAAAACAAGGGTTTTTGCTATATGCTCCTCCTTTGTTTGCATTATCTCACTGGGTATTAGGAGCTTTAACCTGACCAGTTATCATGCAGCAATTGCTGCTATCAATGTATTTTATAACAAAGTGCATGGAGGGGGTGGGAGAACAGTGGCTGGTGAATTGTGTCGCCCGTGTGTGTGTGAGTGAGCGAGTGTAACGCGTCCGGCGGACCACCCCTAAGGGCCCAGCTCTGTTCCGTGGCCCCGACAGGTGAGGGGATTTCGACAGGCGCGAACACGTGTTTTCCTGAAGCAGGGGGATTAACTGAGCCCGTTGACTACCCAGTCCGCCCGTACTGCACAATATATCACCCCTAATGGGAGACAGACACTGGCCGTGTAACGACGGGTAACGCTCCCGGTCCCGCTGTGAATCGCGGCCCCCGCACGCACACACACACACACACACACACGCGCGCGTCCACAGACACGCACTCAAGTGCTCGCGCACATGCGTAGTCCCACATGCACGCACATGCGCCAAGTCACGCTCACGCAGAGGCCCTTACTTCTGTAAGGCTGCAGGCCTGTCTGTCTGTGGGCCACCCCGGAGCGTGTTTAAACGGAACCAGCCTTGCGCTAAATCCGTAGCCTGGAAATGAGTTAAACAGACTCGCCGGTGTTTGGATACGCGGACAATTTCAGATCAGCGATAGATCGCTTTTAATCCTTTGTACTCCCGGGTTTGCAGAAAATAAATACCTGGCTGTGTGATAGAATTAATAATTCAATTGATCGGCATGAAACGAATGTTCATTCGAAAGGTAAATTATGCAAAAAAAAAAAAGAAAAAAGTGCGCTGTATCCCACTGGCCTAATATTTGGTTTTGAATAAAAAACTTCAGCTGGAATAACAAGTGAACCTGACAGTGGTGTGCATTGTGTGTGTGTGTGTGTCTGTGCCCCATTGTGTGTGTGTGTGTGTCGGTGCCCCATTGTGTGTGTGTGCCCCATTGGGGGGCAGCAGGTGGGGGTAGGGGCCATCAAGTAACAATTTTCCCCTTCCGCACCCGTCCTGCATCACACCCTGTGATTAAACAAATGCTCTCGCATGCTTACGGCCCAACAGAGCTGGCAGAGGGGCCCTTTCAAATAGTGCTGACGGGGTTTAGCCGCCGCTGCCTTGAAAGGCGAGTGCCGCCATGCCTGGGGATGTGGCCCTCTGATTTCCCCAGCTAAAATAGGGTCACCCTAAGCTCCCCCTGGCATTGCCAACCATCCCAGCCATTCTGACACATTCCCTAGAAAGAGACGCCCCGAACAGGTGAGAGGCCCAAAAATAAGGCCCCCATGTTCAGGCCGGGTGCACAAAGTGAGTGAAGACAGGCCCTTTTGTAGGAGCGCGCTCCGAGAGGGATTATTATTGTTTTTGGAGAGAAAGAGGAGCCCTGGGTCAGCTGGGCACCCCCCCCCCCCCCCCACTGCCCCCACATGGCTGTGCTAATCCATGCACAAACGGCTCCCGGTCCTTCCCCAAAGCCCCTATCACAGCGCCCCGCTTTGAAGCGCTGACACCCGAGCTTGCCGCCGCCGCCGCCCTTTCTTCATTGCATCTTGACGTGGGCTGTAAAACACTGGAATGCATGCTGATTAAGCTGAGCTCACCGACACGCCCCTCACCCCCCCCGCCCCCCGACCCCCCCCCCCCCCTCATCCAAAACCCGTTCACCTCCTGAAAAAGCGGCGCGGAACGAATCCTTCAAATTCACAGAGCCGGCCCTCGGACCCTTTGACGCTCTTCCGCCGGCCGTCGCGCTGCCGCTCTCCCTTCCTAACGGGCGCTGACGAAAAACCCCCCTCGGCTCCTCCCGACTGTTTGGGGTCTGGGTCTGCCGTCGGCTCGCGGCAGCGTTCGGAGAGGTTGCGCGCGTGTCGGTTTCCCCCTCCGAGCGTGAGCGAAAACGCGGCCGACCGCTCCTCGTTCACCTCGCCCCGCTTTAAGCACGTCCTCTCCCTCGCTCTTTTTCGGCCGCGCACAGTTTTCTTCGGAGCTCCGAGGTCCATTTCGCGCGGATTCCAGAGCCCCAGCCCCTTCTACCCCAAAAGCCTCTCCAGCTGTTTTTTTTTTTTTTGTTGTTGTTGCGATATTCTCAGTGCCGTATTACATGTGACAAGGCCTAATCCAGCTCCTGCGATTGCCTGAGCGGGACCACACGGAGATAAGTAACTCCATGCAGAGAGGAACAGCCCAGCGCTATTCGCTGTCTGGCAGTGGGGAGGAGAGACAAAGCAGCTGCAATTACTGCAAAATAAAACCAAAGCGACCCCTATCTGTATCTCTTTCTGTCTGTCTCTCTTTCTCTCTTTCTCTGTCTCTCCATTTATTTCTGTCTCTCTGTCTACGTTCTTCTCTTTCACTCTCTACCTGCTCCTCTGTCTATTTCTGTCTCTATCTCTCAAGTTAAAGTTCTAAAATGAAACCCCACTCTGAAAGCCAGAAGAGGAACAAACAAAATAAGAACTATCTGCCAGAGTATTTATGAGCATAGATGAGAAAAATACTACTACTTTGTTATACTATGTTTCTATATGTACGTTAAGTCCTTTTGTACTTACCCACTTTCTCCTTTTGGCCATCTCAGCATTTCCCTGTTTCTCTCTCTGACTCTCTCTCTCAAATTCTAATTTAAATAATGTTTACAGACGTGATAAACACGAGTAATGAAAACAACACAATGCATAAAAACTTTTTTAGTTTTTAAGTATTTTTGCAATGTTAGAGAAACCCTCATCTCTTTCTTCATTGGTTTTTGTCTTCCTCTCTCTCAGTGTTCAACTCAATTTATTTTACATTTGGTTCATTGGAATGACAAACATGGCTTCCTGTTGCCGGAGCCAATACACATTAGACATTGCAAACAATATTAATGCAATATCACGATAACAATAACTATGACTAATAAATCAGTAACATAACTAACACATCATTTACAGTGCTTATAAGTAACATAGTTTTTGTTTAATGAAATTGATTTGACACAAAAGTTTTTATGCATTGTGTGCATGTGCGTATGTTCTTGGGTGTGTTTCTGTCCTTCTGGCCGTGACAGGCCACGGTTAATTTGGCTACCGGTACTGCAGAACTGGGAACCGTGGACCGATCTGCATCCTTTTTTGTAGCCATGTTTTTCCGTGTTGGCTGTAGTTCCATTACTGTGCTGCACTCACAGAATCTGTACTTTTGTAAAAACTTGGATTTGCTTAATATCTCTCCCTCTCTCTCTGTCGGCCTCTATCTGTCCCTCTTTGGCTGTAAACCGAAACTGAGGAGTGCCAAGCTTTAATTCCTGTCAGCATCTGTTAATTATGGCCGGGTCTGTTCTAATTAAAACAGGCACCCATGTACCTCGGAATCTTCACACCAGCTCCGCCGTGGATGTCACGGGCCTATGACTCAACGCTCCGAGTGGAACAATGTTTTATAAGGAAAGACCGCATGGGGTCCACAGTTGTCGCGGACTTCGGGAGAGCGGGGGCGGGGCGGGGGGGGGGGGCGTAGAATGTGGCGACATCACAATTACCGCTGAATGGAATTTTCCGTTTCTGTCGCAGGAAATCTGCCCCTAAGCATTTTAACACCTACCAATGACACTCGGGCACCGAAGATCATATTCGCACCGGCTCACGCGTTCTAAATGTGCTTTCTTTTAACTCACAATTTGAGGACGCATAGACAATGTAGATGCTTCAATGCTTGCAATGCAATGCTTACATGTGGTGTGTAATAACAATGATAATAGTGTACATTTTTCATACAAAAAAAGTTTCATTGTGCAAAATGTGATGAAAGTGAATTGGAAAATTAGCTTTAATATTAACCTTATCTCATTTTATGTATGCGGGAAAAATGGTGATTTCACCTCGAGTCAATTATATTTTTCCATAATGCACTGGCATAATAGACAGATTAATTAAACGCAGCTCTTGATCCCTGCTTAAAGAAAAAGCCTATTTGCAATCATTGTTGATATATTTTGTCTGTCTGTGATTATCAATGTAGAAATGAAAATGGCTGTTAGGAGGAATTTGATTTAACTGCGACCTGGCAGCCATCAAATGATCTTCCAGTGTTTGCTGGGAAAAAGGGTCCCTACTGGGAATTGTGGGTAATTAGGTTAGTGGGTTGTCAGTGTCAGGAAATTGAAAGACAATCCTAATCAGATTTGTGTTTCCAGGGAATCAAAGAATTTATATAAGTAGCAGAAATCTCCCGATTCCACTCATACAAGATGATACAGTTTGCTTTACCTGCATACAAGCCACGGGACGGGAGGAAGGAATGGTGGAGTGCGGAAAGATTATGTCCTATTGTTTGTTGAGCAGTACAGTTTGAAAAATGGATTCCGTTTCATGTCCAGTGTCTGCTGCTGCATTTAATCCCAAATACCGTCCCGCATTTTTTCGGATAAGATACATTTCACTTCCTGCTTACTGCTTACAGAGAGAAAACTAAAATAAGACAAAGAAAAATCAATCTCATTGCATTGTACCTGGAAACACTGAGCCAGAGGCTCCTTTTTGAGTTTGTTTTTGAGTAAAACATTTTTTAAGATGACTTGGAAGCAAGCTTGGAATTTGACTTCACCATCAATTTTAAAGGTACATTTCTTTTATCGTGAAGAAATTCTCACACGCCAATACGTTCTGTTACATATAAACGTGACAAAATGTACAAGAACGTAACGGGCAGCGATGAATACTGAGGAATCCTGTCTTGAAAAGCAAAAGAATTATGTATTTTACCCCAAATAATTATCTAATCAAATATTTTCAATGAAAAAACATTAATGAAGGTATGTAATATCACCGTACAGTAGACATCGCAGTTATTAGCACTGGTAATAGCAACGATGAGCCACTGTTCGCCACTGGCTCTGTAAGAGGAACTTGAGTTGCATTTGCTCGGTTGACGTCTCCCTTGACTTTCCTCAGTAAATGGCTTTGCATTCAGTTTAGCGGTGGTGTATTCTCAACATTCATCTCTTGGAACGAGAGACACCGCTGATCTTGGGGTGTCTAACCCCGGGGCATCCGCCCGGAGCTCCTAATCCAATCAGGGCCTCCTCCTTTCCTCTCCCCTCTCCCCGAACTGTGCCCGCGCCGTCCGACGACCTCTAATCACGCTCCGTGGGGCGTTTGCATGCATCCTATTGGAGGGTAAATGCGGGAGAAAAATCATATTAGCCTCATTTGCAGTAGTCCCACATCCTCCTCTCTTGACAGATGTAAAGTGATGAAAGCATTAAGCGAGTGCTCTGGCAGTGCGCGGCCTGGCAGTTTAGCGCGCGGGGCGGGGGGTGGGGGTACGGGGGGGCGGAGACTGCGTTCTTTTGTCCCGTGGCGGCGCGTCGCTCCTCACCCCAACTCCAGGAACTCCTCTGCTCACTCACAGAAGCAACCGAGGGCCCACACTCAAGGCCATTTACCGTTCAATTCGGGGTCTTATTTGCATCAGAGAAGTTTGTTTAGCGGTCATGTATCGCTTCTTTACTGGAGTATGTGTTCAGGGGTCACTGCCGGAGGTGTTTTTTTTCCAGAAGGGTTACTTAGAGGGCGTTTCGGCTCTGTCTTCGGATACCGCTGTGTTACCCTTGCGGTGTGTGCGCATCACGTCCAAACCTCTCAAAATGCCGCCACCTCCTCAATCGATCGTTTTAGCTTCGCGAGTGTGGTGAAATGCTGTCTGGTGTCATGGTATCTGTGTGGTTTCATTTGGACCACAGGCAGAGAGGCAAAAATAGGCTTGTTTTTCAAGCAGTGTTAGCAGGTTTTAAGTCCTTATGACGAACAGTGTATGTAATAATATAGGTATCTAACACATGGTGCATTTGTGTCTCTTGCTTAAAAGTGTCTATATCTAATTCTATTCAATTTTGATGAAATGGAATAAAACTACGTATATTTAGTCCTTATGTTTTCTGAGTGTGTGGTTTGAATATTGGAGCTTGACATAGAAAACTTCCCTTCACGTTCTCTCTTTTTTCATATATATATATATATATATACAGTAAATATAAGAATTAAAGATACATACAAACACTCTCAGACATAGGAAAAATAATCAAAAGGCATGCTATGGATGTTGGTGGTGAATGAACGTCGGGAGTGCTACGTGAGCCTGTTAAACATAATAATAATATATGATGAAAATAAATTGAATCATCCCTATCATGCAACGATATCGTAAATAACATATGTTACGAGCTACTGTGACATCTCCTTATTTGCGACTGCATCAGGAGCCAGTCATTTTATCAGTGGGACAGGATGATAAGGGGTTGTGCATTTTCTATTAGATTGTGGCAGAAATTAAATAATTTCACGAGAAACCAGCTGTAAAATATCTGTGCCGCACAGTGCATTCCAGCTGTAAAATATCTGTGCTACACAGTGCATTGTGGGTATATTTCCCGGCGCCGGAATATTCCGGTCTGCAGGTTGTGCTATAACACAGAGGGGAACCAGTGTGGTGTGTACCTGCCTGCTCATTAGTATGCTGTCTGTCTTTCCTAAAAAGCTAAATAATTAGAGGGGCAGTCTGTGAGATCATTGACCCCGCGTTAAATATTCATATGTTTAGAGCTCTGCCAGGCTTCGGCATGTCACAATAGACTAGCCAGGCGTGGTACACATATGGGAACGCACTCATTTTTCTGACACTTGAAGCCCCCCTCCCTTTATTGACCATATGGTGACAGAAACCTTTGCTTTAGGCCCCTGAATCACATAATTTTTGGTTTTTGTTTTAATTTCCCCTCAGATAGGGACAGACTGACATGTTGTAAATTCTGATTGCGTTATAATGTGGAGAGAGAGAGAGAGAGAGAGAGAGAGAGAGAGAGAGAGAGCGAGAGAGATGGGTGGTGTCTGTTTTGGAGATGAAGATTTGCACATGTATTTTTAGCGTCTGTTTCTAGTTAATAAATATCTGCTCAAACTACATCTGCTCCTCTCTATTAACTCTATTTTGCAACTAACAGAAGAAAGTGCAAGTGTAACTTAAATGACAATAATTAAAAATATAACAGAAATATAGAGTGCCCTTCACAATTATTGGCACCCCTGGTAAAGATGAGTAAAAAGGGTTCTAAAAAATTTACTGTTTTGTGAATTAGCTTAATCTCACACTGAAAAAATTTGAAAAATCCACCCTTTAATTGAAGTAAATAATTATTTTTAACAAAACCACGTGTGCCACAATTATTGGCACCCCTGCATTTAATACTTTGTACAACCTCCCTTTGCCAATAAAACAGCACTGAGTCTTCTGCCGTAACATCTAATAAGGTTGGAGAATACAGAGCAACGAATCGGAGACTATTCCTCTTTTCAGAATCTCTCCAGATCATCCAGAGTCCTAGGTCCTCTCTTGTGCACTCTTCTCTTAAGCTCAGCCCACAGGTTTTCAATGGGGTTTAGGTCAGGGGACTGAGATGGCCATGGCAGAAGCTTGATTTTGTGTTCAATTAACCATTTTGTGTTGATTTGGACGTATGTTTTGGATCATTGTCCTGCTTGAAGATCCAACGACGACCCAGTTTTAGTTTCTTGGCAGAGGCAGCCAGATTCAGATTTAAAATTTCCTGGTATTTCATGGAGTTCATGATGCCATGTACCCTAACAAGGTTCCCAGGGCCTTTGGAGGAAAAACAGCCCCACAACATCACGGAACCTCCACCATACTTAACAGTGGGGATCAGGTTATTTTCGGTACAGCCATCCTTCTTTTTACGCCAAACCCAACTTGAGTGTTGGTTGCCGAAAATCTCAATTTTCGTTTCATCTGACCATAGAATACGGTTCCAGTCAAAGTTCCAGTAGCGTTTAGCAAACTCCAGATGCTTACGTTTGTGGTGAAATGACAGGAAAGGCTTTTTTCTGGCATGCCTTCCAAATAATTTGTTGGCATGGAGGTGACGTCTAATGGTCGTTTAGGAGACTTGATGACACCAAGATGCTACTTTCCTCTGTAATTCTCCAACATTGATCCTTGGGGATTTTTTTTGCCTCTCTTACCATCCTCCTCACTGTGCGTGGGGGCAAAATAAACTTGGGTCCTCTTCCAGGCAAGTTTGTAACAGTTCCAGTTGCTTTGAACTTTTGAAGTATTGCCCTAATGGTAGATATTGGCATTTTCAGGTGAGTAGCTATTTTTTTATAGCCATTTCCTGATTTATGAAGCTCAACACACTTTTCCCTCATTTGATTTGTGTGTTCTCTTATCTTTCCCATGTTCATGTATTAATATGGCCCCTGTGTTACCTCATATTTATACCCCAGTGAAACAGAAAGTTATGGATTACTGCTTGAAAGTTCCTAAACACTCTGATCAACTTTAAAAAGTAAAATATAAATGGAAAAAATGCTTCAGTTATATTTTGTTCCTAAGAATTTCTAGGGGTGCCAATAATTGTGGCACACGTGGTTTTGTTAAAAATAATTATTTCTTGATGAGGGATTTTATTTTCTCAGAATAAATTTACTTCAATTAAAGGTTGGATTTTTATCAGTTTTATTCAGTGTGAGATTAAGCTAATTCACCCAAAGATACATTTTTTATAACCCTTTTTACTCACCTTTACCAGGGGTGCCAATAATTGTGGAGGGCACTGTTTACGATAAATATATTTGCACCTATATATATATATATATATATACGTGTGTGTGTCTGTGTGTGTGTGCGCGCGCATATATCATGTAATATAATACAGTATCCATTTCCGTCCATATCTTATTATGTACAAGTTTAAAGCTTTGTCGTTTTTAACTTGGATTGATGTGCTTTGCCCAGCATATAATTGGAAACCAAACGAATGCACGCGTATGTTGCGTTTCAGGTGTGCGCCTAGACCGCGTGCGGGGAGGGAGGCAGAAGTACAAGAGGAGGATGGACGCCGAGAACTCCACCTATCTCGGCCTCACGCTCCCCCCTCCTGCCAAAAAGCCACGTGGGTACCCCCTCCGCCCGGCCCCCCCCTTCCCCCTCTCCCCGACCCGTAATCTCCGGTGGCCCTGTCCTGCCTCGCTCAGATTGACGAGGGCTGGACAGGGACAGCGGTGTGAAATCACGAGGGGGGGGGGGGGTCACGGGTTCACAGTTGTCATTTGGAACGGCGCATGGGTTCGCGAGCCGGGCGGTCGCTCGGTAACAGCGCGACCGAATGCGGCGCACGTCTGATGCACTGAACGCAGGCTGCCTTCTATGAGCATGACAGCTAGGTAAATTACACACTATGACGATTCTTTTATGTCACAGAGTGAGCTGGGATTGTTAGGATATTGACAACAAACCCCTACAGAGCTCTCCCCAGCCCCCTTCAAGGGCTTGCAACTCTGACAATATACCAACATAAATGTTGGTTTTATCACTATATATACTGTATATTTGTGTGTGTGTGTGTGTGTGTGTGTGTGCGAGGGCTTTTTCGCTCTACAGAAATTTAACTCCTGTCTCCCTCCTCTCTAGTTACGAAGATTGTGTCACATCTGCTGGTAGCGGAACCAGAGAAAATATATGCCATGCCGGACCCCACTATGCCTGAAAGTGACATCAAGGCCCTGACCACACTGTGCGACCTTGCTGACCGCGAGCTGGTGGTCATCATCGGCTGGGCCAAGCACATCCCAGGTACGGCCGCACGTGTGCGTGGAGCTCGTGCTTCAGAGCACTCCGACTGCACGCGAATACATCTGCAAACACTCAAAAACCCACAGTCAACATTCAGTTATCAAAATTAGTAAAGCTTAGAACTTCTGTAGGCTCCTGTAGTGCACTATAACTGCTGTTGTATTGATCTCAATTCTCCACAGAAAATACATGAGGCGTTTTTAGTAATAAGAATGCACATTTAAAAAAAGTAAATTTGTTTATCAATTCAGAAAAGAAGACAAGTACATGATAAGGGTATATTTTCAATGAGAACTAGAAAAATGCAAACTTGCATGTCTTGAATACTTGAGAACAATTTACAAATATTCATGAGCCATTTTTCATACTGTCTCTGTGTCAAGCGTTCACAACAAGCGCTGAGCTATTTCAGGATTTGCACGCGCACACACACACACACGCACGCACACACAAACACATACACGGACACGTACGCACACACACACACACACAAACGCACGCACGGACACACGCACACACACACACACACAAAGGCACGCACGGACACACGCACACACACACACAAACGCACGCACGGACACACACGCGCACACGCACACAGGAACGCACACACGCAGATACATATACACGAACGCACGCACACTCGCACACACACACACACACACACACACACACACACACACACACACACACAAACGCACACACACACACACACACACACACACACACACACACACACACACACACACACTAATTAACATTTGCTGCTCAGGTGCACCATGGGGACAATAGAGCTGCTTTAAAAAAATCAAATCAATAGAGTGCAGCTAAAACCTCTGATTTGAATGGGGGGAGGATGGTATGCCTGGTGTCACTGTAGGCCATAATCACTAGGGAGATTTAGAGGAGAAGACCCTCTTACTGAAATAAGAGAAGTACTTTGCACACAAGCAGTAAAATTGAATTATTGATGAAAGTAATCATGGATGCCCCTCTCCCCTCCCGTCTGAAATTCTCACAGAGGATGTGGCGGGTTAAAATGCCACAGATGAAATTAAGGGAAATAATCTAGATTGTGCCGCAATCTAATTTTATCCCCCCCCCCCACCCCCCACCCCCGCAGCAAACAATGTGTATTTGTGTTTCCATTTATTTTTTCACCATCTGTAGCGAAAAAAGAAAAATTGAAAAAAGGAACAGTGTTGTCAAACAGATGAGGTTTTAATGATCTCACTAACCTGCCCTTCATATGCTAAATGTAACAAATCTGCTAGCAAAGGATAATTTCATTTGGAAATAATGCTGTTAATTGCGCTTTCCTATTTCCAAGTCCCTTTTGTTATTTTCACAAAATCTAGTCTCTGGGTGCACTGTATACCCAGAATGCACCTGTTCTGTGGGCCCCAGCACTGCTGCGCGCATGCCCACAGACATGGCTAAACCTGCAATATTAGACGGACAGGCAGGACCGGTGCTGTGGACGGGGTGCTGCTCTGTTTTCTGAACTGGCTGTAATCGGGCACAGAAGGAGGTGTTATCTGGTAAGGAGATTAAACGGGCGGCTTCTCCCTCATGCGGTAGCCTCGCCGTGCTGTGTCAGCAGGGGACAGGTTACAGGGCAGCTTACCCGGGAGTGGATCACCACTGACCCAGTGGCACGGTCCACTCCACCTGATCCCGGTCTGGCCCAATTGCAAATGGACGCCCGCTGTCTGAACCACCAAAGACAGCCCTGGCCAACCCGAGTCTTAACCCCACCACAACAGCACTAACAATGGGGATCCTGCTGACGTCGCATAATTACAATGGAAATATATGGAAAACAACTCGCCGCTCATAAAATTGCCTACCTGACACTATTCATATCTTTGACTTAATTTTCACGGAATTTCTTAAACGTAATTTTACGCAGCTGATGGGTCATGAGCTAATTCGTCCGTTGAATCTTAATTGATAAACATGCATACACGATTTAGGGATAAATATAGACAAGGTCAATATTTAAAAAAAACATAAACATTGCGTGTTACTGTATAGTATTCCCCGGATAGCCAATCCAAAAAAAAGCAACAGATTTATATTGTAAACAGTATGGAGGTAATCTCGCAATAAAACAGCAATAGTAAAAATATGCTGGTCTTCATATATCTTGATTCAGTAAAGATCTTTTTACCCTTTGATGTTAATCCCTAAATGTGTAACAATTAATCATCTGAAAGCGAAAGGTTTGTCCCTGCTTTGATTGGCAGAGAATGAATATAGTACCAATAATGGCTGCTGTGGGATGATTAGCTGTAAGAAGATTACCCTGAACTGGTTAGGCTGTGCATGCACACACACACTCACTCTTTCTCACACACACACACACACACGCACGCACGCACGCACGCACGCACGCACGCACGCACGCACGCACACACACACACACACACACACTCTCTTTATCTCTCTCTCTTCCCCCCTCTTTCTCTCTGTCTCGCTCTATCTCTCTTGAAAACTGTAACCAATTCCCCCAGGTAAACATTACATGAGAAATAAGTGCAAACACAAGTATTTACTGTACGGCTTATATAAGGGATCTGCGCTGTCAAAAGTGGCATTTTATATTTTGAAACATGAGTTATGATTCTGCCATAAATGCTTCTCTCTCCCCCCCCACATATCTGAATGCTAAAAGGCACCGCGCTGAATAAAAACATCACAAAATGTGAGCCTGTCACTATCAGTGGTCTGGCTCTGAAGAATGTTTTCGTGAGACAATGGCTGCCAGGAGTCAGAAGTCCAACTGTTTTCATTTCAAATTAGTAACACACATAGTCCTTAAAGGTTGTATCAGCGATTTTTGGGTGACGTCACTTCTGAAGCGAAATCCCAAACAAACATACTTATGAATAATTATGTTATGTTTTAAAAAATAGTGTTCAAGCATCCAGAATTATAACCACGTTAATAACGTTTGTAAGAAACCAAACCGTTTGTAAATCCGTCAAGATTTCAGCGAGATAAGAGTATTAGCGTTTGTGCAGATCATTGTGATTGGTTGGAATACTGTTTATTTTGGTTTTGAGTGGTTGGTAGTACCATTTGTTTTTGTGTACGATCTTGGAGCATAGGCTGCCTACAGAGACGCGGTTTTTTGATGGCCTGCTTATGGGGCGGGCAGCTAGCGGATCGTGAGGAAAAATCAGATGAATGTGATCATTTATGTTTCCACCAAAAATCGTTGATACAACCTTTAATATGAGTGAGTGTGTGTGTTTGGAGTTAATAAGAAATAAAAACATTTTTTCTTTTACAGTATTGTAAGTTCAGTAGTTTCTGAAACAAAGGCAAATGTGGAATAAGAAGCTGATGTAGCTGAGTATGGATTTACATTGCTGAGAGAGAAACACACTCAGAACAGCGGCCTTAAATTTAAGTCTGTTTATTTAGCCCTCGCGCTGTATACTGTGTGGTGCATACTGTGTCCTGTATACTGTGCGCTGTATACTGTGTGCTGTAAATGTCTCATAGATTACTGCTGATCAATGTTAAAATTAATACCAAGAGTGCCTCTGGAATAGTGAGCCAGCTTCCCTGTTACAGTATACTTTGAACGACCATCAAAAAATATTGATTGAACTGTACAGCATTGAGGAAAGAATTCAGACAATTTAGATACATAGTTAGAAGTGGAAGTAAAGCTATCTCTGTCTGTCTGTCTGTCTGCCTGTCTGCCCCCCCCCCTCTCTCTCTCTCTGTCTCTCACACACTCCCCGTTGTACTGGCTGAGATGATTAGAGATGGTTCACTGCTCAGCAAGGATCGTGTTGTACAGTACTGCATGCACAATTCTTACCTCAGGGTAGCCCACCACTGTTGCACAATGCCCACATCTGTCTTGTCTCTGGGAAAAAAACTGCTGATTGCATTCTGATAGATTTTTTGAGGCCTTGGGCAGTGGAATTAAAAAAGATTAACAGTTCATTATGAAGTGGGGAACATTGATTAGGATAAAGGTAGACAGGCAAAGGTAACAATAGATGTGTGAAGATAATAGGCCTCTAAGTTCCCCGATTGATTTTTCATTGCTCCTTCTCCCCAATAATATTTCGAAATCGGTTTGCAAAGGTTAGAATCATATTTGAGTGTCTGCGTAGCGGTTCTTTCTGCTTTGTACAGATTGCTTCGCCTCAAACACAGGGCCACGAAGTGCAGTGAAAATTACTCCGCTTGATTCTTGTGATCTACATTAATTTGTCTTGTTATCTGGATTTGGAGAAAGGAAGGTGCGCATTAATTCAATTACCACTCTGATATCGATGTTCCTGCAATATTTGTCTGCCACATTTGCAGCAGTCATTGAGCGCACACTGTATTGCAATGAGATGCATTCTTTCATCATTGTAACCCTGAGAAGGATCGATAAAACAAATAATCTTGTTTAAATACCATGCCTGATATGAGGTATTAATTTTATCCAAAGTGCTAAAAGCACCATAGGGTATATAATAATAATTATAATAATAATAATTTAAAAAAAAAGAAGTAATAATAATAATTAATAATAATAATTATTTTTGTAGTAGTAGTAGTTATATACATCCTAATAATTATAATAATAATGATCATCAGCATTAAAATAATACTTATTTATATAGATTTTCTTTGCAGATTTGTGGGTCCATTGCTACAAGTGTAATACTCTGAGTCAGTGAGTGTGCATCCCCACAGCTTTGGAATGAATTTCGTGTTTTTGTTATATATATAAAAGTATAAAGATACGAATGGCCCCATGTGGGCTTTTCTCTCTCAAGGGGCATGCCACAGGTTCATTATTACCCGCTTTGATAATGTTCTGCTACCGCCACCTTGATTTTAATCTCCCTCTGATGCGCCAGTAATCAGGGAGAGCGGTGCTCAGAAAGCCTTTTCACTGTTTGTGTCTTTGCTGCAAATAGGAGGATACTTGTATGGCCGCCGGTTAATTGTTGTGCGGTCATTATG
This sequence comes from Synaphobranchus kaupii, assembly GCA_029718625.1. Taxonomy (NCBI): domain Eukaryota; kingdom Metazoa; phylum Chordata; class Actinopteri; order Anguilliformes; family Synaphobranchidae; genus Synaphobranchus; species Synaphobranchus kaupii. Next base: position 21,373,230 of record CM056390.1, read on the forward strand.
GGTGATGATGGGGAGAGCATGACAGATGGCGTGCCACTGAAGACCTTTGACACCGTAGCACCCCCTCCCTTAAACCCCACCCCCAATAGCCCACCGTTCATATTCCGAAAGGCCCGGGTGCTGTGGGGAGGTTAAGCGGGACGTTGACAAACTCAACAGGCATGTGCGTACGTGTCCGAGGTCCGTGGTATTTTCCTCCCTGTCGTGCCCTCGCGACTTAGCAAACGTGTGAATGTCATGTGCTTCCCCCGCGCGGGATTCCGGGAATGCAGCCGGGCGGTATTCCCAGACCGGGCAAGCGTTTATCACCTGCCGTCCCTCCGTTCTGATTTTCAGTTGGGAATTGTGCGGCTAGATGCGACGGATTTCTTTACCTTCGTCGACGTGTGGGTTTAAATCCGTCAACTTAGTTAGCCGGGTCGTTTTTTTTTCTCTCTCTCAACTTTACACAGTAATGCACCGCTGTGTTTAATGCTAATATCGTTTTTTGTGACATACTCTGTTCTCGACTCTGACTTTGAAATCGTCTCACGTAATTTCCTTAGCCAGTCAAATCCAGTAACTTGATTTGTATTTACGAAGCGGTGTCGCTATATTGTTATTGAGCGTGCTGCAGCTATCTTACGTGTCCCCTGAACACTACACTTTACACAATAAATTTTAGGTACATTCTAATATCTCAAGGTGGACAATTATCTGTCGAGTACAAATTACTGCTTGTTTTTAATACGTGGAGGCACAATAATTTAAGTTTAGCTCAGAGCACTGACAAGACACTTGTAGGCTAGTGATAGATGTGAATTAATGAGTTATAATCAGTATACCGGGGTATTTATTTGAGTCAAATGCAAGCAGATAGTGAAAAGACAAATGCAAGGCATAGTAATTACTAACAGAGAAAGCACGTGCTCCCGCTTAATTAAATTCTAATGCAATCAGAGATGTGTTGGCCATTTGCACGCAGATACTGCTGTGTGCTTTTTATTGAGCGGAGAAAAAGAGACTCGCTGATCAATTGTTATTGCAGCCACACCGCTCTCGCCGAATTTGACCGCGCCTAAAGCGACGTTCTGTCCTAACACATATTCCCCTTCCGCTTCCCGCCCGCCACTGTAGATCCATACAGGTTAATACTGTGAATAATGCTACGTTACATACGTTGAGCGAGGGCCACTTACGTCGAACCAAATTGTGCCTACACTGTCTCCTGCAGAAAGAGCCGTCGCTTGCGGTCGTCATGCAAACGGAGATGTTTTTGTTTCTCAGCACGCCACTCATTCACCGCAACCCCCGCCGCCGCCGCCACCGCCACCACCCACCTATGCCTGTTTTCCCCTTCCTATTAAATTGCGAAATCTACTTACTGTGTTGCCGGGCTGATCCCACTCAAGGAGCATAATCTCCTTGTAATAGAGTGTGAATACAGCCGGGCTATAAATCAACACCTCATCAGCGCACTTTATTAAATATAGAGACCAACAGACAGCTTTTAGTATATTCAATTTGCCGGCTGACGTAGACTTATAAAGATAGATTGAGTAGTCAGGAGGATGCTGCGGCCCAAAACCAATGCATGAAATGGAGAGATGAGGCGGGGGGGGGGGGGGAGGTGGGATGCGGATGAAGGGAGGGGGGTCACCGTGGTAACAGTCGGGCGGGGGCAGGAAAGGGGGCGTTTCCGCTGCTTTGTAGGATTTGGGGGCACGGGCCCCCACGACAAGCGGTGAGATCCCGGTGATCCATGCCGCACATCTATAAAGATATGACACCAGTAATAATGAAAGAAGATAGCTGCCGGTGGCTTCATTTAGAAAGAGGCTGCTGAAGGTTTTGATGTGGAGAAGGGCGGGTGGGTGGGTGTGGGTGCGGGGGGGGGGGGGGGGTGGACGAATGACTGCCGTTGGGAACATAACATATTTGTTGTCATCACTCATAAATTTGAGCTGATTTAGAGAAGCACGAACGTAAAAAGCATGTCTCCTTGTTTACAGAAATGCTTTCGGAAAGGAAACCGGTGCCTCTTACACCTATTTGGAGGTACAATACTATATAAGCCCAGTGGTAATTTAGTATGTAACACGCAATCTCTTCAGCACAAAGTAGTGACTAAATACCAGTCCTGTGTCGAGATTTCCCTGTAAATAACAATTATGTGGTTTGAGTAGCAATTTCATCAATTGGCTGAAGTTATTAACATTATACAGCGAGTTACATATGACATTTTATCGTAGGTCTTGTGTGTGATAATTAAGATTTGTATATTTTGCAATGGTGTGCAGGTTATGTGGAATCATTAGTGTAATAGGCTCCTCTCTTTTACTTATCTGTGGGCCGGTAATTGAAATTAATTACGTTCAACGTGAATGTAAATCTGAATCCTCAGGATCCCACCAGCTCCGCGGTTAGAACAGAGACATTCGGCGTGAAATAAGCGACGCCAGACTCTCGGGAGTGCTTAAGACGGAGAAACCGGGGTCGCGGGGTCAGGGGGTGAGGATTAAGACAAGGGGGATTACTGTATTTAATGTTATAAAACCTAGTAACGTTCATAGTCCATTGGCTAAATTGCTCATTCGCGGTACCTTACCGTGAGATAATGGCGTGTCTATGGTTTTAGAAATGCAGATAGTGCGATAATAAATTTTGGTGCTCCATTTTTTCCCCCTGTGAATTAAGGCTTGCTAAAGCATGTAGCACACTGAATAAAATTTCCACTGAACTGCTCAGCGTACTGTATGTTCTCAACCTTTCAAGCCCAAGATGTTAAACGCTCGAAACTAGTACCTTTGGCCAAATTGATTTAGATGAGCGTGTCAAAATCGCAGAAAAAAAGTGTCGACAGATCCTCTGGACACGATTTCTGTTATACGACAATAAATATTAAACAGCCCTTTTTATCTTTGAGTGCGTTTCGCTTAAATTTATGACAATGCAATCAAAATGCACAATTTAATATTGCCGGAACGGAGATGGACGTGGTAAAGCTGCAAAGCCGTTTGTGTCATATTACAATGCAGCCCCATATGTGCGATCTGGGCCTTCTGCCTTTAGCATCAGAAAGGGTGAAATATTCATCACTTCAAGGCTATTTTGAAGCTGCATGGCTTTCCACATGTGACCCGGGTTTAGGTCAAATTATTTGTGTCAAGTGCTTCAATTTATGACCGCACATGTATTGATTAGGTCCCACTGATGCTGCCATGTAAATTCAGACAGAGTCATGGGCGGCAGCTGCAGGTTACACACACACACACATGCGTCCGGACACACAAAGGAATGCACACAGACACGCACGCACGCACAACACAGGCGCGCACACACGCGCATAGTCGCCCGCACGCAAGCAGACACGCAGCTGCACACACATACATGGCCGCGCCCACACACACACACACATGCACACACGCAAACACACACAAAATCACTATAATCACAATCTGTACATTGGGTCCACCATTTTCGACTCCAATTTGCTCGCTTTAAACAAAAAAAAAAACGTTTTTTTATCCGCGAAAGAACGGACCTTACGTCTCAATTTCCTCGGGAGGCGGGTTTCCGTCGCAGAACGTCTATTAGCCGTGACACCCCCGGAATCATCTCCGATAAATCGGCTTTGTTTAAGGAAAATAAGAGACCTGCCCGGCCGGCGCAGTGCTAAAATGGGGTGATTTGCATGTCAGCGGGTTTTTTGCGGGGGGGCAAGATTTACAAAGCAGGCACCTGGAGAGCAGTGGGCTGTTTAAAGTGAGATTGCTGGCGGAGGGGAAGCCGCCGCTTTAGGGCTGCCGGGGCTGTCTGATTGTAAGCCGTGATAGATCAGCCCCTGTCCAGCAAGAATTACTCTCTCTCGCCCACAGCCTGATTGAGGATGAAATATAAGGGAGCTGCAGCTGGAGGGGGCCACACAGTCTCATAATTACATCTCCTGTTATTACCAACACTAATGGCCCTGAGGGAGACGGCAACAATAATAAATTAATAGAATATGAACTCCACTCTACGGAAAATTTGGAGCTTTTAATTCCGGGGTCTGGTTCCGGGGGGGGAAAATGAAGTGCCCTGTCGGTCGCCCCGGCCCGGCCGCCGCTCCGTAGCGGCCCCCTTCTCCGACGCCGTGGTTCCGGAGGACGGAGGACGGGGGGGGGGGGGGTGGGGGATTCGCCCTCTCCAGGATTCCCCATCCTCGCCGCACGGAAAAAAGCGAGCAAACAGATGTGACGACAAATAAAAGGATAGAATTACACTGATGTGAGGAGAACGGAATGGCGCGGGTATCGAGAGGGTCAGGAAAGCCCCTCTCAACTGCGGGGGGTCCGGGCTGATTTGTTTGGAGATAAACGTGACAGTTTGAGATTTATCAAGTGAGAGAGAGATTACCCACCTACCCCCCACCCCCCCCCCCCCCCATACACACCCCACCCTCTCCGCTCCCCACAGACCCCCTCCTCTTTACCCCTCTCTTTTTTCCTCTGGGCGCCGAAAGCAAATGAAATGGCAGCCTTGCAAGGGGACCACAGAGCTCTTGTTCACCGCCAGTGATGATTATACAGACACGCTCAATTTTAATCACGGCCAAAAATCTATTTATTTTTCTTCTTGTCACCTTCACTGTTTAATCTTCTTCTAGACCCCACCCCCCCACCCCCCCTCTCCTTCTACCTGCCTCGATTGTTTCCCGCTCGCAGCTTTGAGGGATGGGGGTCTCCGGCACTAGGGAAGGGGGCTCGGCTGTTGGAAATTTGCATAACAGACAGGGAAATTAGCGTTGCCGGCGTGTGAACAAATTTAATGGAGAGGGTACAGAGTCAGGCCAAGGGGGTCAAGGAGGAGATGGCGGAGGAGGAGGGCAGGCGGGATGTCGAACGCCCGGTGAAATGAGCTGGCAAAACAAAAGGCATTCTCAAAAATATAGAAAGGGACGGAACGCCGTTTTAAAAAAAATTTATTTCTCGTTTCTTTCAGGTTTTCTTTTTTCAGTACCTGAAGCCAGACTCAACAGCCCATTGGGGAGAGGCCCCGTATTGATGCACTGGTTTTGCAAAAAAATATCACTAATGGATGGTCAGGCCTTGCATTGTTGCGGAAGGTGTTTGCCGGTGCAAAGTTTATTGCGCGCTATAAATACGAGCAGGCAAACTGATTACTTTTTATGCCGCGGACCGTCCTCACTGTGAAAATCTTGGCTCAGGTAATAAAGCGATGGAGAAGTAAAAATGAGCGGGTGTGTGTGTGTGTGATCGGAGGCGTCTACCCTACTGGGGACGGGAGAGGAGGAAGTGGCTCTCAAGCATGTTAAGAGCGAAATGAGCGATTAACCTGCTCGGCGCGCGGCCACCGAGCGCCTGTCACTCTCCCCCAGCCTGGGGACAGGGCTGTCACTTCCTGTGTGACAGCGCTGAGCACGTCTCCCTGATAGTCGCGCGCGTCCAGATAATGGGGAAGTCTTCGGAGAGACAGAGATGCATGGGATCCCGTAATGATGTCGCGCAGACGTCTTCATGCTGGGGGCGGGTAGACGTCGCGTCGGCCGAGGCGAAAAATACCCTCATTGTGTTTTTGTTTTTTTCATTTTTTAAATTTCTCTTTTAGAAATTTTGCTTTGTTGTTTTTTTTTTTTGGATACGCACAACCGTATCACGGCTGTGTCTTGAGTAAAAAAAGCATCAACGATAAAAACACCTCGTGAAAATATGACAAAGGAAAAAAAATGTAGGCGCATTTTTTACTAACGCCACACCCCCACCCCTGGAAACCCCGCGGTAATCGCGAGAAGCGCACGCGCGGGCTGAGGTCAGGCCTGTGTGCGCGGGCCTGCGTCTGGCGCCGACGGCGGTATAGACTTTCCCCTCGGTTTGCTCAATATTGTGTCATGTTTGGTCAAACTGCACAAAAGCGGCAGGTTGAAAATGAAGATGTAAATATTGATATTTCATTAGAGGAAATCACCTGCTCGAGCAGCACTTAACTCCACGGCACCTCCGAGCGTCTCGGCTGGAGCGCCATCTGACCCGGGGTGGCGGGGGAAGTCACTTCATTACTCGATTAAATTGAGTGGAAAAAGGCACGGCAAGACACAAGATCCCATTTGGAGCAATAATTTAGGCTCCTAAAGAAAAGACGGAGCGAGAGGAAAAACATCGCCTCTTCAGTTCCACAACAAATTGCATCCGAGGTTTCAATCCAAGGGCTTTTATTGTCAAACATAATTGCAGGCTGCTGTGTTTAATGTGCACACAGAGCTGTGAGTGTCTGGCGTCTTTTTTTTGGAAAAAGTTTTGCGCCATCTCGTATATGCAGAGCAGACGGCGCGTTTCACGTGCACCGTCGCATTTTGAACAAAAGAGCTATTTTTCTTGCCGTAAAAATATCACCGTGGTCAAACCTGTCTTGCGTGCGGATGCGATGCAAAGTCGATGCCCAAATCAATCTGCCTCATGTCTGTGCTTACTTTACAATTTTCCAGCGGTCAATTCAACCAGTGCGTACTGCTAGACTGCTCCGTTTGGCCTTTTATTTTGGACAGGGAAATTACACAAAATAGAGCGTCAGTCAGTTTGCTGGGACTGTAGCACTGTGATAGAAGGGAATATGTGTATGGAATGTGTGTTTTTTTGTTTTTACTCAGGAGCTGTTTTGTGTCCGATTTTATTTAGAATCTCGACTTTTGTCCAATGGAGACTGCAAGGCGTAGATCAGTCACATGGAAGTATTACAAACTGGCTATGCCTACAAACTAGCTTTTTAAATGATAGTTAACAGAACATGTAAGACTTTCAAAATAGGTGCACATTTGCCACTTGCCAATGTATCTATTGTTTTATCCATAAAAGTATAGATAGCATATTCAGATAAGGTGTGCTCGTAAACATAAAATGCATGTTATTATATGTCATTATAAATATGCAATAATATATATAATTTGTTGCAAGATTCTCTTTTTTCACTCCATATCTACTGTAACTGTACATAATGTGTGATTGTACATAAGGGCATTTATCCAAATGTGCAAACGACTTCCTGAGCTTGGAGGGGGGGGGGGGGGGGGGGGGGGGGGGGGGTAGTTAAATTGGGGTGGGTCTCTTCAGCATGGCTGCAGATGTCTGACCCCCTCCATCACTGCTCTCGGTTTGATCAGACGCCTCCCTTCTTGTGACTATTGATTCCCCTTCACATTCTGAAGGCCGATTACAATCTGTTAATTAATGTATCCTCCGGCTCTTCTTTTCCCTGTGTTCATCAGACTGATAAGAGAAATTGGACACTCAGGTACCCCCTTTTCTCTCCCCGCTATTCCTGCGCTGTGCAGAAACCCTCCAAAGTGTCAGGCCCAAACAGATAAACATCACCCCCCCCCCACCACCCCCGACTCCCCCTCAATGAGATAATATGTATTAAAAAAGGTTGGGGAAATGACAGGAGGAGGAGCATTTCCCAACCTGGTCAATACAGTAATCAACTGCCTTTTAATTATAAGGGAGCAGATAGCATTGCCACAGTAAACTTGTAAAAGCAATCATTTTAATCATCGGGCTGTGTGGAGCGGCTAATATGCTGTCAGAATAGGCGGGGCCCGCAGGCAAACAGCATGCTCAGACTGTGTGTGTGTGTGTGTGTGTGTGTGTGTGTGTGTTTGGGGGGGTGACGAGGGGGCTTTAAAGAGTTTATTGGCAGCTGACGGGGGGAAAAAGAAAAATGGGAGAGATGGCTATCTGCTCTTCCTCTCTGTTGATTTCTTCTTTCCTCTTTTGAATTTCTCCGACATCATCCGACACCGTCATTTTTCAGTCTTATGATATTTTTTTTAATCTAGTCAATTGAGCAGGTGTAGAAGATGCCTGCTATTGCAACAGAGCAATGGAATGACTAAATTATATTTATAATCTAGCCATTCACAAAGCTTGGAGCTGGGATATTTAAGCTGCTGTTAGTCAGGGCCGGAAAGAGGATTTGGGCAGGGCTTTAGGGTGCGCTTGACCCCTCTCCTGTCAGGCCTAGTTTCTGTCATCACCACGCTCATCACCTGTCCCCTACTCTAAATACACATGAACGCACATGCACACACACACGTGAATGCACACACACACACACACACACGGGCACACATACGCGCGCACACACGCTCACTGCTAGCAGGAGGCTAAGCACCACAGGTCACGTCCTCAACCTTCCGAATGAGGATCTGTCCAAGTGATTATATCACTTAGATGAATAGGAGTGCGACGGGAAACAGGAAAATGCGGGAAAGCCTCATGTTTCAAAAGATCTTAACCTCCGCGCTTATTTACTGCCTTCTCTTAAGTCCCTCCGAAGCACGGCAGCCCTCCGTCTGAAGAGGACATTCCAAAGAGCGTCTAAAAATACGCCGCTCCCCGAACATATAAACGGGACGTGTGGAGTTGACCTGAATCGACACAGTCCGCCCCGGCTTTGCGCCTGCGGCGATCCGTGCGGCCGTCTGTCAAATTTTTCCTTTCATTTTTATTAACGGCTATTGTTCACAGAAATACGGCCTCAACTCAAAACAGACAGCAGAAGCATTGTACATCGCATGGTACACACGGTATACACGCATGCCGTATACGCACATTCTGTCCACGCAGAAAAACAAACTTTCAAAGACCCCACAAGTCACTACAAAATAGGCTTCTTAATGGCAGAGCGTCTTGTGGATTCAAAGAGGCTTTATAACCACTATGGGAGTTACGTTGAGGCTTCAAAGCATTTTTGGAAAACAAGACATAAAACACATCCCCAAATAAGTGCTCAATAACTACAGCTGAAAATAAATGAAGAAAAAGAAAACACTAGAAATTAGCGATTGCCACCATAGAGGTGTCACTACAGTAGGCCCAAACAGTAGAACTGACCATAGGCTGTTGCTGTCTTTCCCATAGAAGTATCACTACAGTAGGCCCATACAGTAGAACTGACCATAGGCTGTTGCTGTCTTTCCCATAGAAGTATCACTACAGTAGGCCCATACAGTAGAACTGACCATAGGCTGTTGCTGTCTTTCCCATAGAAGTGTCACTACAGTAGGCCCGAACAGTAGAACTGACCATAGGCTGTTGCTGTCTTTCCCATAGAGGTGTCACTACAGTAGGCCCGAACAGTAGAACTGACCATAGGCTGTTGCTGTCTTTCCCATAGAAGTATCACTACAGTAGGCCCAAACAGTAGAACTGACCATAGGCTGTTGCTGTCTTTCCCATAGAAGTATCACTACAGTAGGCCCATACAGTAGAACTGACCATAGGCTGTTGCTGTCTTTCCCATAGAAGTGTCACTACAGTAGGCCCGAACAGTAGAACTGACCATAGGCTGTTGCTGTCTTTCCCATAGAAGTGTCACTACAGTAGGCCCGAACAGTAGAACTGACCATAGGCTGTTGCTGTCTTTCCCATAGAAGTGTCACTACAGTAGGCCCGAACAGTAGAACTGACCATAGGCTGTTGCTGTCTTTCCCATAGAAGTATCACTACAGTAGGCCCAAACAGTAGAACTGACCATAGGCTGTTGCTGTCTTTCCCATAGAAGTATCACTACAGTAGGCCCAAACAGTAGAACTGACCATAGGCTGTTGCTGTCTTTCCCATAGAAGTGTCACTACAGTAGGCCCGAACAGTAGAACTGACCATAGGCTGTTGCTGTCTTTCCCATAGAAGTGTCACTACAGTAGGCCCGAACAGTAGTACTGACCAGATGCTGTTGCTCTCCTTCCTAGGCTTCTCCAACCTGTCACTGGGAGACCAGATGAGTCTCCTGCAGAGTGCGTGGATGGAGATCCTGATCTTGAGCATCGTGTTCCGCTCGCTGCCCTACGAGGACGAGCTGGTCTACGCCGAGGATTACATCATGGACGAGGAGCACTCGCGTCTCACGGGGCTGCTGGACCTGTACGTGTCCATCCTGCAGCTGGTGCGCAAGTACAAGAAGCTGAAGGTGGAGAAGGAGGAATTCGTCACCCTCAAGGCCATTGCCCTCGCCAACTCAGGTAGGCATGGCTGCCCGTAGTCCTCGCCAACCTAAAAAAAAATCACCCTCAAAACAATGCCACTGAGGCCCACTCTCTGAAACGTTCGGTGGGATATATTTATTTACCCATGTACTTCATAAATCATATTTTTTTAAAAATAGCAATTAAATATTGAGGAATATTTATTTTCATTCCTCATTTACAATTTAAAGATTTTCCTTCAAAGTATAACATTTGTACCAACTGATAGCTCCGACTTTTATTTGTAATTTCAAGGCACATGTTTATATTTTCATATAACTGTGTAGTCCTGAAAGCCTAATTGTTATGTTAATGTTACCCAAAAATGTTAACATAATGTTAACATTATTTATTTTATCAGTGCATGGGCCATTCTGTTACATTACCTGAGCTAATGTATTTGTTCCGTGTTGTATGCGCATCGCGCATCATTTTATCTTCAAACGTCTCTGTTGGTAACTCAATCTGAAATATGCATCATTCAGTGACAAGTACAAAAACATCGCATTGATTTCAAAGATTCCGTAATACACCGTTTGAGCAATTAACATTTTACAGATGAAAACTTCTCTGATGATTAATATTAGGGTGCTGAGAAATGTCTTAATTGCTCTAGAATTATTGGAGCCTAACTGTGCTGTATGTTTTTGATAATTATCATCATGTTGTTTATTGGTTTTTTCAGCTGTTAAATCGTTTGTTTTGTTGAATTTGCAACTGCATGCTTTGTTGAACAAACTAATACGAAATGTGTATAGCGTAGTGACTACGGGGAAATAATACTTGTAGCACATTATTCACGATCTTAGCAAAGTTCACCTTAACATTTTCACGAGGGGCCATTGGGGTCAACAACATTTTGACACGGACATTTCTCAAATGGCACGAGGGTGTAACGGCATCTGCTATCGTGCGCAAAAAATACTCTCCTCAACGAAGGGGCAAAAGGAGACAGCTTTGAAGTTTAAACAAGAAAACAAACGGGGGGGGGAAAAAAAACAGTCATCTGCCAGACAGAGGAGTCACCAAAACAAAAGGAAAATGTATAAAAGATGGGGAGGGGCGGGTTTTTATCTGAGCGCGGCATCGCAGCCAGGTTGATAAATTTGAGATAAACAGGGAGGGTGGACAAAAGGGGCCCGGGACCGGCGCGCTTTTTTTTAATTGAATGCCTTCCGTGTTGTGGTATTTCTCCATTCTCTCTATCTCCGTAGCGGTAGCCGCGGGGCGCGGCGGCCACGGGAGATAAATTTAGCATTTCATTAGGAGCACAGGGGCTGTCAATAAAATGTGTTAAGTCGAATGGAATGAGCATCAGGGAGCGACGGGCCTCGTTTGTTCCAATGTGAAGACGCCGCTCTCGTATCGACAGCTTGCTTTTCAGAAGGCAGGGCCTGTTCCCCCTCTGATCAATGCCCGCCCCGCCCGTCGCCTTTTTTTCCTTTTTTTTGTTGCCCGCCTGAAAAATGAAAATGCTGATCGGGAGCTTTGCTTTACTTTCAGATGACAGACCTTTCTGGGGATGGTGAGGAGGGGTGGAGGGTGTGTGTGTGTGTGTGTGTGTGGGGGGGGGGTGCTGTGTATCATGGGGGAGTCTTTGGAACGTTTGAACAAGGACCCGGTGAGATCGCTCTCTCGGGATCCCCTCTGTCTGACAGCTGTGAAAATTCATAGCCATTGATTTTGTAATTAGCAGTTTATCAATCGGATCGACGTGGGCTCTCTGATGGATTGCAAGGAAATTGTTTCTTCAAAGTTATTTTTTACCCCCCACCTCCCAGACAGCCCCCCGCCCGCCCCCCCCCAACAACCACCCCAGCCCCCACCCCTGCCCCCCGCCCACCACTTACACATACACACACACATCCACACAGAAATATTCATCTGCACGCAAACACACACAGTCACGCACACACACACACACACACACAATACCCTCCTTTCTACCGTTTGCCGACGTCCACTTGTGTTCAGGGTCAACTCAGCTGTAAACACAGAGGTTGAATATTAGCACAGCACCCAGACACGGCTTCCATGCGCATTCCGCCCTCACGCGCCTCGTCTTGATCTCGGGTCTATATTTCCATTTGATTTCCTGCGACAGAAGTGCATTTCACAGGCATGTGTGTGCGTACGACACTTGATCAGTCAGTTAGGCATTGGGGGAGCCTTATACGGCCATGTTCCTTACACCTTATATCTCACATTATATGACTGAGGAATCCTCAACGTTCCTTGTATATCGATCGCCTCATCAAGGAGTTATTGATGATGCTTGCCGTTGCCTTTTTTTATTTTTTATTTTTCTCCTTCCCCTTCGTTTCCCAAACAACCGCTTTTATTTTCCCTCTGCGGGCGTTAAGCTGGCAGGGTGAGAAATGTCTCAAGGTCTTGGAAATACAGTTGTTCCAGTCAATGAATTCCGAGTGAATTTCAAAATCTGTTTTCCTCTTTTACTGTCCGGCGTGGTGAAATATGCACCAAGGTGAAGCAAGTCAGAGAGCTGATAACACGCACAGAGAGCTAGACACAGGTTAGCCGCTGAAACCGCCGTGACCTCAGTGCCCCCACCCCCCGAGCACGAAAAAGGTCTTGCGGTGCAGTACCACACACAAAAGAAGTGCAGTGCAGTGATGGGGTGCAGTACCACACACAAAAGAAGTGCAGTGCAGTGATGGGGTGCCAGGACACCCTTAGAAAGGGCTTGTGTAAAAAAACGGAGGAAATTATTTTAGTCTGTTATTGTGATTGTACTTACATTTTTAAATATTTTTTAAATGCATAAACATGTATTCATGTGTGTTCAGATGTAAGTGAATATATTTTTTGTTGCATTGATATCATCAGGACTATCCTCATTCAGATTAAAATGGTCTCATGCATTTATATTCATTAGTATTAGTTAAACAAATATTGTGATTGATCACATCTTAGTTTAAGAGACATTTATTAAACAGCTGGTTGATAAATTGATGTTAATTACATTTAGTTACTTTAGTTTTAAATTAGTTATAGAATTAAATTATTTGGAAAAAATGTTGTTGGTTTGACTCATGTGTATGGATTTGCATTTGCATTTTCTATAAATGTAAGGTAACTTTTAAAACCAAAAAAATATTGTCTAAATAATTTCATTCTATAACTAATTTAAAACTAAAGTAACTAAACAGAATTAAGAGCAATTTATCAATCAGCTGTGTAATAAATGTCTCTTAAACTAAGATGTGAGCAATGAATTTGAAACAGGTGGGATTTTTTTGTACAATTATTTGTTTAACTAATACTAATGAATATAAATGCATGAGACCATTTTAATCTGACTGGGGATTGTCCTGCATGTAAATGGAAAAACCAGAACAATAAAAAGAGTAAATCTAAAACCCAATATGAGGCCATTTAATTCTAGTTTAACTTTATATGATGTAATATGTATAATGTATGAATTACATTATACATATTACATAATGTACAATATTTTTTATAGTACATACTATTTGTACATGCACTAGTTATAAGTTCCTTTACGGTGGAACTGAAGTGATGCATAGCTTCAGATTATTTCAGCATTATTGGCCTAAGAGCCCTACAATGTCCTAATATGAGTCCTAAAATGTTTTCATTTGTGTTTCAGATTTAAAATCAGATGCATTTCAGTTCCATTTATAGTAAATATGCTACCTCTTCTGTACAAAAAAGCATGAACTGCCATGCTATTTTATGAGTGAAAATATTAGGCTTATTTCTTTCCTAAAATGTTAGGAAAGAAATAAGCAAGGCACCTTGGCTTCGAAAAAAAAACACATTAGCTACTGTAGGTGTATAAGAACAATACAGTCATGTAAAACAAGTCAACACTGTTCTGAAAAATAGACTATTCCTAGAGCAGTAAAATAGTACAAGATACGCAAGAAGGAAAAATCCCCCAAAATTCTTTATTTCACGAATCTACGAACACTGACATTCTGGAAAATAAGCCATTTTGTATGACTCATTTAATCATTTATTCCTCTCTCTATGAAGCCATTTATTCTTACTCGACAGAGCACTGGCCGCGCTTGTTCTACGTGTTAAAGAAGGACCGTCTGTTCCTCCGGTCCCCAGAAGGGAGTGTTTACGAGGAAACACAATGCATTCCACCGCTGTTTTAGGGAACAGTATAGCGTGTGTAACAGGCTCTCCTTCACTGAACGGATTGGTCTTTGACAAGCTGATGTTCATTCCACTTGCGTTTGGCGTATCTTTGGGATTACATTGATTTTCAGCTATTTTGCTCAGAGACAATATGAAATGCAGGCAGACCCAAGCCACCAAAATTAAGGGACTGGCTAGATTGCATTGGATGTTTGCTTAAACGCATGTGCAGGATTTACCTCCACAGACACCATATGGAATTATTCTGGATGAAATTTATGGCCTCCAGCTGTCTGTGCCTATCATATCTAGGGACTCTAAAGAAGTTCCTCTTTAGTCTTTCATGGTGAAAAATGTACTTAGTCTCCTGCATCTAATTCAGAATGCCTCTTCTTTTGGATGAGCCCAGTGTAATGCAGCAGTATGCAACGTGGTAATGGAGCCTGGCTTGTAGCCGAAAAAAAAAAAAAAATCATTCCCTGGGGTAGTTTTATCCTATTCCCTGGGGTAGCTACCCCTGTATTTTCTCTGCAAATATCCAGCTATATAAATGGATAATGTGTCAAATGCAATGTATGTGAGCTGGAATAAGGGGATCACCTAAGCCAACATATACAGTAAATTATTAAAAAGCTAAAAACGTGTGAAGATAAAATATATTCTGCACCTTTGATTTCATGTCCGCATGAAAACATCATACATACGGCACCATGTATGCTTGTAATCATTTAATTCTGAGCAAACCTCACATCCATAGTCATCTTATTCATACTCGTACTCATATTCATAATGTTATACCCAGTGATAAAGGCACGTTCACGTCCTCGGCCTCGTAGTCGAGCTCGATTTCTCTCCCGTCCTAAGACCGCTATTACAGTATTGTACCGAGCTGCTTTGTGTCCAGACTGCTCTCATGAATTATCTCTCTCTCTCTGTCTCCCTCCCTCGCTCTCTCTCTCTCTCCCTCTCAGATTCCATGCACATAGAGGACGTGGAAGCGGTGCAGAAGCTCCAGGACTCCCTCCACGAGGCCCTGCAGGACTACGAGGGCAGCCAGCACCAGGAGGACCCCCGGCGGGCGGGCAAGCTGCTCATGACCCTTCCCCTCCTGCGCCAGACCGCCACCAAAGCAGTGCAGCACTTCTACAGCATCAAAGTGCAGGGCAAGGTGCCCATGCACAAACTCTTCCTGGAGATGCTGGAGGCCAAGGTGTGACGGACAGACGGACGGACGGACAACACCGCAGCAGCGACAGACGCCAGACAGAGTGGAACGAGGAAGGAGAGAGCCGCTGCTCGCCGTCGACCTGCAGGCTTACAGACTGCTGTTTCTTGGATCCCAAGAAATTTTTAAAAAAAGAGAGGGGGAAAAAAGAAGAAAGCGAATGCAAACTGGGGTTAAAAGTATAAATATAAAATGATGCAGATTAATTTAAAATATATAACAAATACTATGTACAGAGGTAAGATTTTTTTTTGTCGTCGTTTTGTTTATGGTCTGTGGTCCTATATGAAGAGCAACCCCCTCCCCCAGCCCCCCCCGCCCCCCCACCCCCCTCCTCGCCCTCTCTCTCTGTGTCTTCGGGAGGAAGAGCCTCAGCTTCCTGTAAAACTATGAGCTGCTTCATTTTTTTTTTTTAAAGATTTCGTTCCGAGTTTTGAGACTGAAGTGTGCATATGTGTGTTCTGACGAAAACCGCAAACGCTAGCTAACGCGAAGACTTTGTGTGTAACACAGCTCATTTTGCTTCCTGGACGCTGTCCAGACGTGTAGATATTTATCACAATGGAATATTCTGTACTCTTAAAAGTCTGGTGCACTGGATGGTCATCTTCTCCCTCTATGTATCTCTCTATCTCAAAAAAAAAGAAAAAGAAAAAGTGAGGTCCTTTGAGCCGGACGTCTGTGAACATACCTTCCTCAGTACTTTGTTCAAAGCTCAGTCGGAGCATTGCGCTGACCAGTGTTTTCCGGACTGAGGTAATAACACATAACCAGTAACATGTCTAACCAATCTAATGTAGGCAGGTAGTGCAGTAACACGTCTAACCAATCTAATGTAGACACAGTTAGTGACTTTACTATCCATTAAATGAGCAATAAAGGGAGGCTTGGGTTAGCTGGGATAGGCCTGCTTTCAGTGTTATGACTCACTCAAACTACTTATGGTTCAGCCTCTGCACCCAGGTGCAGCTGCTCTGATATGTTGATGCACTGTGAGGTTTGTGTGTGTGTGTGTGTGTGTGTGTGTGTGTGTATGTTCTGGCAAAGGATAAGCCACTCCATGCTACAAACGTAATGTCCTGTGTTCTGTTTCTGATCATTTTCAAGAACATGATCCCCCCACGACCAAATTTCGGGCAGTCGCGTTCACATTCTTGAAAAAGGCGTGTCATGTGATCAGGTTGGCAAGGGGGCGGGGATCGCGGACGTGACTCGGACTAGTACAGATCCGAGAGAGAGTCTGTATATTAAGTCCCGTATATTAAGGGCGCTATCTGTCCTAACCCGCAAGAGCAAGGCGCCTGGCGTCTGCCCTGCCTGCTTGAGGAAGCTGTCTGCTTCTCTTTAGCAGTTGTTTTAGAATGATCCACGCCAACGAAAGGTGAACGGCAGGCGCCGGATTGGATTTGTGGAGCGTGGAGCTGCGTTTGTTTTTAAGCCAGAAGGGGATAGTCACCTGGGCAGCCCACCGTCAGGGGGGTGTGCGGAGAGGTGGCTGTCCCAGTGGCTTATACCAGCCACGCCACACTGGTCACCAGCAGGCAATGCAGTAGGCAGGAATTTGGAGAGAGGCACGCAACCACCAGCACGTCCTACAAGACATGACAGCCTCTCCCTGATGTCGTACAAAACTTGAATTTATCTTTCAGCCAGGGCGGTGACAGGTCGAGCAAGCGCAGGCTTGATATCACACCCAGCGCACAAGTTGGCTTCCGTCGTTCCCAAACAGAAATGTTCCCAAATATCTCTGCCGTGCAAGGACACGGTGGTGAAGGAATGCTGATACTACTGAAGTGACTCATGTAATGATATATATTGTAGAACTGTCGCGATCAGAGACTATGATCAAAGGAATCCCTGTCATTGTAAAGAGGACAGTGAGCACTAGGCTTGGAATTCCATTGGTCTGGGAGAGTCCTTCAGTGCACACTATCAGTGTACTGGGCATTCATTGGTCACCTGGTTGAGATGAGCCACACCCACCCCCCCACCCCCCCCCACCCCTCCTCGTACTCTCTAACAACGGCTGTTTCAACAGGTGTTGTCTTCCGGCCACAGACCACTCTATAGTTTCTATGTAACCAAGAGGATGGTGATAATGAAACTGGGGTCATTTTAATTTCTTCTATTGTACAAACAATGTGTAGAAAATCGGTGTCTAATCGTAGAAATAAGAAGTGATTTCTTTTTCTTCCCCACTATAAATATTTATGATGTGCTGTATACCTTTTTTTTGGCAGAGGTGTAAATAGATATCACTGAATATTCATTTACCAGTACCTGTGATTTTTTTTGTTGTTTGTTAAAAGAATAGAAAAAAAAAGAAAGAAATATCCCAAAAACTGTGACACATTATTGTTGCTCTATATCCCTGTGCAGAGCAGAGAGAGAGCGAGAGAGAGCTTGAGCTAAGGGACGGTGATGACAGAGCAAATACGAAAGCTTGCTTTATTGCTCAAACAACTGACAAAGACAGACAGCGGCTCAGTAGAACCTGATCTGCGCTATGGTACCCTTCCCACCAGAGAACACACTGCTATCCCAGAGGAACCCACATAAATCGTCAATGTGTCATAGTAACATTAATGCATGTTTAATTTTAGCTTGATATAGCAGAGACCCTACAGAGCCCCCGGTCCCCAGGCCACGCCTGGAAAATGGCCAGTCTGTGCAGTGTTGACCCCCATAATAAATCAACAAATGCAAATGTTTCCGAAAAATTATCGAAAGACCCAAGTCTGACAGCACACTTGAAATATTGTGGATCATTTTGTATTGCCAACAAGAGAACCTTCTGGATTTTGGCAAGGGCATCTGGGTTGATTTCTGATCATATTAATGAATAACACTGCTTATTTACTAAAACTACAGATTAAACTAATTGGGGCCCAACAGCATATACTGTTTGCAGTAAAAAAAAAAAAACCCTGTTGTACTAGAATAAATCAGCAAACACTGTCAAAATGACCTGATTTGGTTATCAGTTGCATTGGTGGTAGATTCAGTGCATACTCAGTGCATACTGTATTCTAAATGCTGTTTCTTTGGATTTTCATGTGTACCTAACACAATATGGCCGCTGTTTAGCATCACTATTCTGCATTAACAGTTTGTACAAGCTGCTTTGGTGCAGTATTAGACACTGGTGGGTCTACCACAAAAAGACAAAAGATGTCTTTTTCAAATATCCACCTTATCTCAGTTATGGCATAGGACACACAGTACAGTTTCTGAAAGATTTCCTGCGATTGTATATTAGTATAGCCACGAATATTACCAGCGTGGCTGTTTTCTCCCAAGCTTGTACAGAGAAGAAGAGAGAACGCTCCTATCTCCTGGACAAATAAACTCGCCTACTGTGTTCAACAAGCCCCCACCTATTCCCACTTAGCATGCTACCACTGTTTGTCTCAGCAGATATCTGTGGAAAGAGCCTGTAAACACTCAGACCCTCAATTTAAGCTTCTTTCGGGTTTTTTATTTTTTTTTGCCTTTTTTGCTTCATGTCCTGGTGCCATCATGTCTTTCTGCTTCTGGCACAAAACATGTTGATTTGTTATTTTCATTGGCTGTTGACTGTCCATCTTGTAGGCTCAGCCGGTGAAATTCAAAACCAAGCTTGGTTTCAGTAAAGATCTTTAGGACCTTACGAAAGTTGAAGCAGCGCTTGTATGTGCTCCGAAGATCAATTATCATTGCTTGTAATTACCTCACACAATGCAAGATCAATGCCGTTGAGCCGATGTTTGATTTTAGTGTCCATGCATTGAATTCCATCTATAATCATAGCAAACTTATAGAACTTCTAAGGGCTATAACCGAGGCTAAATTCGATTGAAATTGTACTGTGTGTTCTATCACGTCACCTAAAAGAAGTCAGTTTGAGATGATTTCTGTTTACCAGTCTTAAAATCGAATTGATTTTAATTACTGACCTTAAAGCCCATATGCAATAGGTCTGTAAAAACCCTATAACAATATCATATGCCATGCAGAAAACTTATGTAAAATATTATATTAAAATATGTGGTAGACAACTAGCATATACATTTCAGACTAAAATTTAATAGTTCCCTAATATACGTGGTATATAAAAATTGAGTGATTGTATAAGAATTGTATATAAATACAAGTATACAAATACTAATCAAAATATATGATTTTTATAAAACTTTGCAAGTGTGATCATATATGACTTTTACAGACCTTTTGCATATGGGAGGGTTCATTTTTCATTTCTGTTAGAATATATATGTGGTGTGTACAAAGGTCAGTCTCAATGCTGTGTCTATCTGAAATAGAGCTACTGTTGTGTGTCATCTGTTTTAATTTTTACTGTGAAATGCCTCCCTCTGCAATGTACTTCAATCACTGGGTCATAACTGTATTTTTAATGTGAAGATCTCAGAGCATAACCGTTTCTTTTCCTGTGGACTGAATGTGTACTGTCTGGTTTGCAGTCTGCACAATATGGTCTGCCGAAGCTTCTCAATGCATTTCATGCCAAATGTATTTATCTTCCTTTGGATCCAAAGTAACTTCCTTAGGTCTGTGGAGTTAAATTATTATTATTATTATTATTATTATTATTACAGTGCAGACCTTATCGTTTCGCAACATTTCGCTTTGCACATACTGTACCTAAGCTTATTACACATCCCCTATTATCACTCATATTCCTAAGACTGCAGACATGATGGCATGTACATGTGTATGGTTCAGACCCTCGAAATTCACACTGCTTGTGCAGCAGATTTAAGTTTGATTTCTGAGACGGTGGGAGCTATTGGCCAGCCTCAGAGCAAACAGCTGCTATGGAGGAATACAATGTGAATTGTATTGAACCATTTGAACCTAAGATGTACATCAGACATCAGCAATCAGACAGTCTAATAAGGGAAAAAGGAAAGAAATGACAGAAGGCAGTTTCTATCTTTACAGTAAAAGCTGAGATTTCTGGGACTGAGTATTCCCTATTCTATACACTTCTAAGGGGCAATTTAAGATAATTATTTTTTTTTCCTTTTTCAAAATGAGTGCAAGAACATAAAAGAAAATGCTTAATTTATTTTAAGTAGCTAAAATGGTATATAACCAATTAATTTTAATCGTCTTCTAAACTGAAATCCTCTATAGAAATGGGACAATTAAAGTTCTGACTCGACTCTGCCTTGGGGATGACCACGAAGGAAAGGAACGACTATTCCTCCTCCTCTACCGTCGTGGGTTCGGCTGGTCCGTCTGACACGTACTAAGTACATTTAGCCCACGGTGTAATGGCCGTTTTGATGGTCCGAGAGCAATGTACAATGACTAGCCTACATCAGGTAATTCCGGCTTCCAATTATTTGCTTACGAGATGACAAATAATTATACCTTTCATTATAATTACACCGACTCTCATCACGATGTGATTGCCATCCCGTGTGTATGAAGGTTTATGTTTTTTTCTGTGATTTATTATTCTCAAAGAGTTGATGGTGGTGGGGAAAAGAATTGCATGTCAGTGTGAGTGATTAGATTTGAACAGAGCCCCTGCATACACTTTGCATCAACAAAAGGCTTAAATTACACTTAGTTTGGAAGCGGGGCATACGAATGCTCCAGAGATCTTGCGGCACAGAAATAAAACACAGGCCTGCTCTCTCTCTCTCTCTCTCCCGTTCCTTCCGTCTCACTCCCTCTCTCTCTCTCTCTCTGTCTCTCTCCATCTCATGATCAGTATGCGAGCGCAGAAGAGCTGCTATTGTAAGACTGATTTCTTCTGCGAAAGCTGCTCGTCCGCTGCCCCATTTTGCGAGGCGTGACGCCGCGGTGTTCGCGCTCGCTCGCTCGCCGTACGCGGCTCCGACGCGGCAAAGAACCGGGGTGGGCGTCAGAGCCCAGGGCGTCCACGTCTTAGCTACACACTGGAATGGGACGTGAAATCACTCGTTGTGTGTTTCCTTTAGGACCCTCTGCTGCTGCCTTTGTACTGCGTTCTGGCTCAGTGTACTACAATGTGACGACATGCTTTTTATTTTTATTTTTAAGTGAGACCGTTTTAGCAGTGCACTAAATGTACAATAAAAAAAATAAAACAATGATGACGTTTATATCATGCACATGGCATTGTCTGTTATTTAAACATACTTCACTTTTTGGGTTTTTTAAAGGAAATGGCAAGAGCATTACCAGCTGTCCGATTACCACCATTTAGTGAACATAACAATGCGGAAACATATTTTTTCATGTCTATATACGTTGACAAATTAACTTGAGTCTTCTTGAATCATATTGATCTATGGAAAGAGAGCAATATTATGCTGTCAAGGACAGGGGTTCTATAAAGAAAGGTCAGACATAACACTTATATCACAGCATATTCTTTTGCTCCATATGCTCCATTCGAAAGGGTATGTATTCCATGCCTGCTCGTGGATTATCAAGAAAAGCTTGTCTTTCTTTCTTTATAGAAATCTGCTTGCGGTCTCTGACCTGATACTGTCAATACTGGCATAGGTTCAGGTCTCCTCGACTCCTTGCTGTTATTGTCCTATTTGATTGGGTCTTGTGTCAATTTCTGATACAGGCCCCACCCCTCCACTCCCCACTCCACCCAAACACCAGTTAGAGCTGTATGTGTCACATGCTGTGAATTTCAATCAGGTGTAACTGATAGAATTATTGGTCTTAACTTGTACATATGTTTAATAATAAAAATGCTACTTTTTGTTCTACAATGAGTAGTCTCATCTGGTCATGATTTGACTGAATTAAATTGAAGAGTGTTTTTCCAAATCTCACTAAGTCCCGTTTTGATAGACCATATTTTTCAAGTTGGGTTAGATATTTGCAGTTTTACTTTTACACTATTATTCTTAGGGACGTAAGTGGACATTGTGATTTTTAATGGGAAAACCTCAATTTAAAATAAACAAGAATCTTGATTTTCTCAAAATAGGTGGGCTGAGTGAGTTTTGGAAAAACACACATTTGAGATAAAGAAAAAACCTTGCAATAATATCTGCATACTTTATGCCTGGATTTAGGACTTATTTAAAATATAATAATAATACTAATAGACACATAAAAGTATTATGCTAAAATCAGAGAAAACATGCATATCCATATACACTGCATACATGCATGCAAATCTTATGTGTATAAGACTTTCAGATGTTCAAGCTTCATTTTGATTGGTGGAACCCTCGGGTGGTCAAGAAGAACATTCCACAGACGAGGAGCAGAAAAGGGAACAGAAAGCCTAAAATTGATATGTAGCTATGCCCTGGCTACAAAAATGAGTTTGGCGTTGCTACATCTTACCCCATTCACACAGCGAGCGACCCAGTCGCTCAGTGGCCGGTACACACAGCGAGCAACCCAGGTGCCGGTACACACAGCGAGCGACCCAGTCGCCCAGTTGCCAGTACACACAGCGAGTGACCCAGTCGCCCAGTTTCCGGTACACACAGCGAGCGACCCAGTTGCTCAGTGGCCGGTACACACAGCGAGCGACCCAGTTGCTCAGTGGCCGGTACACACAGCGAGCGACCCAGTTGCCCAGTGGCCGGTACACACAGCGAGCGACCCAGTTGCCCAGTGGCCGGTACACACAGCGAGCGACCCAGTTGCCCAGTGGCCGGTACACACAGCGAGCGACCCAGTTGCCCAGTGGCCGGTACACAAAGTGAGCGACCCAGTTGCCCAGTGGCCGGTAGTCCATTCATTTTCTATGAAGCTGTGCGACCTGAGCAACTGGGCGAAGAGCAACAAAAGTTGCCGAAGAAAAATTTCCAGCAATTTTTTGCATCGCCCGCAACAACCAATCAAAGTTCCGCGCTTCCTCATTTTTCCAACCGATGTGATACCATTTCATGAATAATTGTTCTGCCCCAACATATTTTAAGAAAAACAATGTTCTATGTCAGAACTCAATTTATGACCATTTTGGGGGTTTCAACTGATTCAAATAAAACTAAATCTCATCTTTCGTAGTTTGTTGTTTGCAAAATCAGATTGTAAACATAGTTTGAAGCTTCTTTAAGAAGGATGACAAGCTACCAGAATTTGAAAGCTTGCTTGGAAAGGTTACAGTTGTAGCGTCGCATCCACAAGGATCTACTATCTATCTATCTGGCTAGCTAGCTAGCAATCTATCTATCTCTCTCGCTAGCTAGATAGCGATATATCCATCTCTCTCTCTCTTTATATCTATTTATCTGTCTATCTATCTAGCTAATAACAGTGATCAGTGTTATAACAATTATAGAAAACAAAAAATTTGTAGCCGCACGAGATCACTAAGAGGAAGGGAAGCTCTTGCCCTTCCTTCAGCAGAGTATACTTGAGCTAAAATCAACCAAGTTGCTCGCTGTATGAATGGGGGTTATAGGCAGGGGTACACGAAAATCCTGGAGGTCCATGGTGTCTGCAGGTATTTGTGGTTTCCTTTCAATCAGCAGCCTGAGAAGGTTTGTGGATTCTTTAGCTAATCAACATCATAATCAAATCACTGGTACTGAGACACACTGAAAACCAGCAGACCCTCCAGGACTGGATTCTGACACCTGTCCCCTAAAGTTCTGTGTGGGGTTCCGAAAGTAGTGAAACTGTTCTTGCTAGTCTGGTTGTAATCTTACGTTCTGAATTTGAATCACGACAGGAGGGTTTGTGGCCAATTATTTGGGGCCTTGGTGAGAATCCAGGTGGCACTGTGTTATACCGCAGCTGCAGCATATATTGTGATATGGTGGGGAGGTCACTGAGGCACGTTGCAATAATCAACCCTAGAGATGGTACGGAACATTTTCTGACCAAATATTTAACGGACTCTATCACTTGAGTCACGTTGAGCTCTTCAAGTGGGAAACTTTAGCTATTTCTTTGCAAGCATTGTTGAGATTAATTCTGGTCCTTTGGTTTCCTGTGGCCTGGAAATACAGACAATCTCGTTCCACTGTAACCTCTGACCCCCTCCGGGCACGCAGTGACTGATCAATAGTGTCTCTAATAGGCATCCAGGCAGACTAGACCTCAGCTTTTCTGAGATTTCACCTGGGCCAAGTCTATCTTCCACTGCTGGAAGCACATTGATCAGTTTGTAGACCCCCCCCTTTCCCCCTTCATTTTAATATACAAAGGGTTGGACAGCCTCTCCGGTATAGTAGCCTATACCATCCAGGCTGAGCCACAGTATCTGGCACTTGGGAGTCCTGACCACTCTAGGCCCTGTCTTTGCTCAAGATATAGCTGGAGGGAAAGAATATCATCAGGGAATAAGACAATGAAAGAAGCAGAGATGAGTCAATTGCGGCTCTTCATTTTAAAGCTGATAAGGCAGTTAAGTTGTAAGAATTACACAGTAAGGAAACCCTGCAGGGAGTATTAGCGTTGGACTTTGTCTTGAAATGTGTTATCAGTTTCCGCTGTCACGGCTGCAAAAAGTTAATACAGTTTTTATAGGTATAATTACCAGCAAAATCACTTAAGCTTGACAAATTTCCCATTTTCTCCACAGTTAATTTGTCGTCGAATATGTTTGTGAAATATAACTACTTCTGTTTTTTCTCTATTTAACAGTTTTTTTTATGGTGGTGCTTAAACAAATGCAAAAAGGAAATCCAAAACAAAAACTTGCAATCCTGGGGTGCAGGTGCAACATACGAAAATCAAAAACCTGGGGCCCTGAAATGCAAAACACAAAAACAAAACACAAAAACGAAAACTTGAAGTGCGACGCACTAACATACAAAAACTAGCAGTCCTGACGTGCACATGCAACATTCAAATACGAAAAGGTGGTTTAATTATGTTACCTTTCTGGTTGCAGGTTTTTTTTTTTTAGTTTTTGTTTTTGTATGTTGCATCTACAGTTCAGTGCCGCGTTTCAGAATTTTAGCATTTTCATTTGTCACTTGTGTTCTGCACTTCAGGGCCACCGTAGTTTAGCTCTTCATTTCCATAGGGAAGAATAATTGGCTCAAAGAGACGAGTGCGCCACACGGAGCTACTGTTTGGCTGGTAAAAAGCTACGCCACACACGGAAGCACGCTGCCTGGAGACACACAGGTCCGGCCGACACAAAGCAGTGACCTTTCTGCCGCCTTTATTCCATAGATGAAATGATGATAGACTACTGCACGTGCACTGATGTCATCCCAGGACAGAGGACTCGCAGAGGGTCATTCACACCAATTGAAGGGACCTGTGTGAATGACCTCATCCTCTGGGTGGTCAACGCCATAGGATGAAGTGATCAAAAAAAAAATCTTCTGACCAGAAGCCCCGGAATGGAAAAAGAAATAGGGATCGGGGGGTGGGGGGGGGGGGGGTTCTTTTTGTAGAAAAACATTACGTTTTAAACGTGAACTCGCCGAGAGCAGAAAAGTAGAGGTGAAAATTGGGTAGAAGTGGCTTT
The DNA here is from genome assembly GCA_029718625.1 of Synaphobranchus kaupii. Taxonomy (NCBI): domain Eukaryota; kingdom Metazoa; phylum Chordata; class Actinopteri; order Anguilliformes; family Synaphobranchidae; genus Synaphobranchus; species Synaphobranchus kaupii. Next base: position 21,398,985 of record CM056390.1, read on the forward strand.
ACACCTGTTATGAATGAATCTCGGTGCAATGCACTCCTTTAGCAGAGATTAGGAAAAGAGAAAGAAAAATGCCACTTGATGTTGTGTTCCTTGGTTTGAGATTTATAAAGCTGACTGCACCTGTGCTGCCCTCAGATATGCCGCTGTGTGGGAGAGCGGAATATTTCAGACTATCTCGAGAGTGTATCTAATATTGCAGGAGCAAAACGATGCTCAGTGGTGGGAGTTTTTCTCTCTGTTTTATTGCATACGCCATTTAAAGATACTGTGTTCAGACATTCTTATGAGATTTTCCAATTTTCCCACCGGTTTGTAAAGAATGAGGGGGAGATAAGGAATTCTGATAAGCATGAATACGCCTATCAAGTGGAATGAATTTCTAAGGTCCATGGTTCAGGGAGGTTATATCCCTATTTACAAGAGCTTTGCACATAATCTTTCACGCTCTCACCTTGTGTGTGTGTGTGTGTGTGAGAGAGAGAGAGCATGCACGTGTATAGTTCTGTGTAGCTATACATTAACCAATATTACTAATTACAAATACAAACAAGAGTCATATGGGATGATATTTATCATTGCAAATAAATTATTACATTATGTTAACAAACTAACAATAGATTGGACAGATTGGTGTTAACATACGTCTGCATTATAATCCAAATCACACTTTTAGGCCTAATGTATTTTTTCTGGTTTTGAAATAGTTTTTCTTCTTTAAATTAAATCAATAAGATATTTGACTAATAGTTTGTATTGATTTGTTGTTATGTTCATTCTTCACCACCACCAATCAAGAGACCCAAAAATTTAATGTGAAAAATTATTGCATGTGTGAAATCATAATGGAACTCCTTGACAATTATTGACATGCCTTGTTACCTGTTTGTTTCAGGTATTTCACCTGTATTATGCTTGTTCGTAGGCTACTTCACATCAATCCCTGTGAATGCATCATGGGCTTATCAGCATATATTTATTTGAAATGTAGGCCTATATTAAGTTGCTGTGGATATTTTAAAAAAACTTGTAAATTGGAACCGAATCCACCTAAAGGACAGCAGGCCTATATAACTACTATAATAATATAACTGTTACCCTGTTGTACCTATTGTCGTGGGAGAGATACAGAAAAATATATGGCCCGCGTCTTTCTATTCAGTCATTTCCAGATTTCAGATCTACCTTCTGGTTAAATGAATAACATTCTCCGTATATTTTCGTGTTTTATTTTCAGTATTCATCGTATTGTAGCCTATGCTAGCTGCTGTATTTCTAAATTGAGATCCTCCGACAGCGCATCTGCGTATCACTTCAATAGCCAATAGCCTAGACTATTTTCGTTGGTTTAACGTATTTGAGACTGGGTGAGGAGACACGCTCCAGCCCACCTATTGTAAAAGGGTGCTGTTCAGAACCCAAATCATAAAAAAACCAAACCTACATTTAAAAAAAAATCAGTAGGACCCGAGTAGGCTAACTAAAAAAAAGACTAACCTGAACGTCTTGTCCTGTTCTGCTCATTAAACGAGACACAATTTGCTCGATGTGCTCCAGCGCCCCTCATTCTTCTGTTATATGTGAAACAGTTGGATATTAAATTGTCAATTTTATCATAAGTGAACTGTCATGTATTCAGAAGTGGGGGCATCTTATAGCAACCAAATGCAGCTAGCTGGGAAACGAAGCGCGTTGCCCTGTGGGTCAAACGTATTTCCTCTGGACGAGCGGTGACTGCGCAGATAGGAGCAGCTCTGGGCTTGGGTTTCGGAGGGACTCGCAGGCAAAGTTCAGGCTCGCCGGGAGCCAGAGAGGAAATGGTCAGAGAAGACTCACGTGGGGGAAGCTCAGGATGGACATGACCTTTTCTGCATGTCAACCAAAGGTTAGAAATCTCCACTGGCCTTAAAAGAAATGCACTTGTTTGCCATAATGGAGGGGCTCCCGCTTGTTTGCGGGACTCGCGGGAGACCTCGGCCTCTCCCAAGGGGAATCTCCCGCTGCGGAATTCACTCTGTTCCGGCACATACAAACCTCTGCTCTCGCACTCACGAGTTTCTTCCAGCATACGCTCTGTCAGCCCCATTTCAACAAAGCCATTTGTGCCCTTTTTAGTCAATACGGGAATCCATTGGTTTCCCTTTGTGTTGGTGTCTAAAGTAGGCAGCACGGAGGGGAACAACATTTTAATGTTAACTGAGAGAATGAGAGCGGACGCTTTCTATCGAGTGAATTGGATGTCAGAAGCAGTAGGGCAGATCTTTCTGACATAAATGAACAGTGGAAATATTTATTTCCAACATTTTTTTGCATTTTATTTTGAAGTTCATAATTTACACACCTATTTAAAGATGATGAAGCGTGCATTTAATGTATAGGCAGATCTGATATGTAAGCAGAAGCTGCGGATAATGCAGATGGCAGATAATTTATTTTTTATCCCCTTGAATTTTGAAAGAAATAAAAATCTCATAAATACAGTCATGGCACTTTGTCTGGGGCCCATAGACATATTACACACAGTATAATACATATGACCCGTCGTAATTCATACATTTATATTCATAAATGTGATTTTGTATTTAATATATGACTCATAAACTGTGATATATGGAAATTGACAGATCATACATGATTCCTGAATTAAATATTGTATAGATCACATGCTTCATGTTCCCTTTTCCCTATCTCTTCACCAGAGGAAGGAACCTTGACCACCTAGGTAATTTACTGTGCTATGGGATGAGTGCAAAACATGCAGTAAATAAATAAGAGCCGCTCCATTTCATTTTAGGATAGGGGGACGGCATTACCCCTACCCCCCACCCCCAAAATAGCAATGCTCTGCCACTGTTCAGCCCACATAGGACGAACAGGGTTGCCTGTGAAGGGGGCAGTAAGTGACACTGTGCAGTCCATTTGCTAATTTCAATATGGTCTCTGTCTGCGCGGGCAAGGCCTGGGGCCTAACAGCACCCCTGTCATCTCACTCGTCTCTGCTCCGTCCCGTTTGACCTTGCGCCAGAACATTGAGACTTTAATGCACATACACTCTCGCTGCCTTTGTGGGGAGGCCCTATGGAAATAATTCCATTTAGGGCTCTTTCAGCCCCCCCCCCCCCCCCCCCTGTCAAACGCTTTATCAGCACACATTCCCCTATCCGCGCACGCACACACACACACACACACACACACACCCACACACACACACACACACACACACACACACACACACACTTATGCACAAACACAGAAACACAGCCGCGCGCAAACACAGACGCGCGAGCCTCACACAAGCGCAGGCACGCACAAACACGCGCTTGCTCCCGTCGCCCGCGCTCGGCACGGCCCTTCAGTCAAGCCGCAGATTGAGTAAAGATAAAGATTCCTCCCCAATCAATTAATGGTATTCGCCGGCAAGGGGGGCGGCCGGCCTGAAAACCCTGCTCTGGCACTCTGTCGTTGACACGCACGTGAAGCTTACAGCTCCCTATTTAACGCTTCTTTTCATCTGCCCATTGCTGTCTGACCGCTGGCTCTCTAACAGCTCTGCTGTCCTCGGAAGGATCTTTTCTTTTTCTCACCAGTTTTCCAATCCATTATATATCTGTATGTAAAAGGAAATATATTAATCGGGACCCTGTATACTCCTTGCATTAAAAACCCAGTCTAGGATATAAAAAGGACACATTTTCTCGCCCATTAGGATATGCCAGGGCTTTTTTGGGATCACCCCCCCAAGTACAGTACAAGATGTTCACATATATACTGTATATATATATATATATATATATATATATATAAACATTATTTTATAATTTTATGAGAAAATAGTTTTACCTGAAATATGTAGTTTCTAAGAATTTAATAATGGACTTGGTAACAACTGTATTATGTAATTACTGAAAAATGTAGTATTTTTTTCTATGTGCCCTTTTAAAATTCTGAACACAAACAGTACACAAAAAGGACTATTGTGTAGTAGGTTTTATTTAAGACTGTATATCTTGGATTATATTTTTTAAAGCATACCTGTCAATTCCCTACAATGATCCTACATAAAGTGGCGGAGCTTTCCTAATGTCTTTGTGGAGTTGGAGCTTGTGTATCGGCAGGCATTTTGGGGCTCTTTTCAGTGGAATTAACTGTGTCATTGCACAGCTAATGAGAATGGACAGAACATGGATTATCTTAGACATTCCAATAGCAATGTCAGGAAAGGTAGATTTGCTTGTCTCTCAGTCCCCCACAGGTACAGCCGGTCCACACCCAAACCTGAGTCCTCATATTTATGCCTGGATTATGATGACAAGATGATTCCCCGCCCTTTCTGGTTTGCGACAGTCATGGAGAAGGGACATTGTATTGTCAGGGCAGAGAGGAGAGTTATTCCCCAGTTAATTGATAATGATGCACAGTGGATTGCAGGACAAATGTTTCCCCGTTTTTTTTTTTTTTTTTTAAATAAAAGCAGGGGAGAGCAGCGGGCCTCCTGAGGAGAAATAAAGGCTTGATGGATGAACACATCCTCCGTAACTTTGAGCTAGAGCAGGGTGGGGCTATAAACACGGGGAACAAACACAGGGGCTTTCGTATGGAGAGCATCGGCTTTAGCCTCTGCACAAAATGCTTCAGCCTGCGTCTATTTTAGGAAAGTGCCGTGTATTGTTTACAGGTGCACAGAACCTGTCTCCACTCAGTACAGAAATGGACGAGAAAGCCATTTACTTATGTGCGTGAAGCGGTTTGTCACCGTTAGCCTTCGTTTTAGCACGACCTTCCCTTATTTATTCATTCGCTGTGTTTAGACTGTTCCCTCTCTTTCTTGTACACAGCTCCTAGTAAAAAGCAACCGATCAAACAAACAAACAAACAAACGGGAAAACAAACACCGTTCATGCTTTTTGTAAGCTGCTGGCTTTGAAACGCTCTTTGGCTTCACATTTGCGTGCAGTCCTGCTTCCCATCTGCCGCCACAACTCGTACACTTTTTATTTACTGCCTTTAAAAACTTTACTAGGTCCTGAATCATGATTAAACCCTCTCCAATGAAATTCTTTACTGCTGCTGTTGTTGTTTCCTTTGAGTGTTTCAGCTCCACCCCCCTCGAGACACGCGGCATGAGACAGGTGACCGCCAATGAGTGGCGAGTGATATTGCTCAATCTTCACTGTGCATTATTGTAATTACATTTCCTGGGATAACTAAATTAAGTCAGTCTAGGCCACGGAGTGGCACGGTTTGCGATTTTCCCTTTTAGTTACAGCGGTTCAGTCTGTTAAGTAGAATAAGAAAAAGAAGACACCTATCAATACATTCACAATATAAATTTAATCAGGCAATAAATTTCAGGTCTCCTGCATTATGAACATGCTCAATTCATGCTTTCTGTGACTCAAGGACAGGTAAGGATGCCTTTTTCCCTCCTTGCCTCACAAGCGTCGGCCTTTGTGAAGGACGGAGCCAGCTGAAAATGGCTTTAATGTATTCTAATGAGAAGAGCTCCATCTATAGACCACCTGTTGAACTGCAATTAAGATAAACCGCAGACTTGACAAATGGACAATTATTCTTTAAGGAGCCGGTTGGAGCCAAATTACACGCGCGGATTCTGAATTCAATTGGTACAACCAAAAAAGGGAATTATTAAATAATTTAAGGGTGTTCCAATTTCAGATTTTCTGCCGCGCAATTTGTTGAGGTTCTATCTGGTGCTTATTCTTTATCGGCGCTCAAACAATCACTGCAAGGGGTGAACAAATGGGGCAGAGGCAGGCTTTTTATTATTATTTATTTGTTTGAATCTGTTGTAACATGAATATATTTTGGGGGATTGCATGTCATGCCTCGTGACAAAAGGAGATTCAGCACTTTTGATGATATGTGGTTACATTACTGGTCTCAAGGCTGGTTCCAAGTTAAAATGCTCCAGTAACATTTCCTTTTATTTATATCTGTAGACCTTGGTTGAAATAAATGAGTTGAGACAAGTGTGGGGAGCCGGTGTTACGAACAATTTCTTCTTGCCATCAAGAAGCGTGTGTGCGCGAGACATTCAACTCTTTCATTGCCAAAGCCTGACAGCCGGCCCCCTGGAAGAAAGCACATGTTTAAAAAAAAAAATTCAATGTCGGTAGAAAATCGCATCAACGTGAAAGTCGCTGTGTCATTAGCTTAAATCTTAACTATCCTCTGTGACAGAAGTGCGAAAGACAGCCATATCTGTCAGGGGGCCCCAGAAAGAATGGTTTATGCTCTGTGTACAGTGAGTGCACATCCTCGTGTGACAAGATTAGCAGTCTGGGCCCGTGGTTGGCGTGTCACTCCGCAGGGGTCATTCCTCCAGCCCGTGTTAAATTTACAGCCTCTTTAATATTCCGTCATAGTCAAATTTTATTGCTCTCTTTATGATCGGATCCTTATGTCCCAAGCTTATGAACTTTTCTATGCAAATCACTCACTTGCGCGGCTCCTTAAAAGTGGTGCAGGAAGCACTTTGTCGTATCCTCGTTTTTTTCTCTCGTGGTCAGCCATTGGCGCGCACGCGCGTCTCGATTGCTGGAGCGGCGAGGCCAATGGAGTGCGAGGAAGTGTGACGCTCCAAATCGGGGCCCACAAAATAGGCGTCCTTACGATATTCTTATCCTTGACATGCTAGACCGTACGGCGGTGTGGATTTTGACACCTTAATGATTTTCACATAATGCTTACCCAGGCACTCAAGTGTCATCTTTCACTAATGTGCTCAGCAGATTTTCTTTTCTTGTTTTTTTGTTTTTTAATAAAATTGAAACTGCATGAAATGGAGCCATTTTGTGCTAATTTTGGAAGTGGCTCAGGTCCTCCGCGCCTTGAGTGAGTTTCCGAGTGTGGCCGCGTGACCCGGGCGCCGTTGCCGGCGCCGTTTTTACCGCCGGCCCGGCTCTCCAGGAGTTAAGCACACAGAAGGGTCCCACAGCACTCTGGCTCATTTATCAAACTAAGACTGCGCTTCAACTTTGCAAATTTCCTTTTAATCCCCCAATTAAAGTCCACCAAGACTTACATTAAGAGAGAGAAAGGAAGGGGGACAGCTGTTGTCAGTTACAAATGACAGAAGGTGCCGGAGCCTACATCAGCTGCAAAGAATCCATGACCTCACCTCTCCACTGTAACCCATTGTTCCGGCCACGGGCCGTGGGCTGGCTCACTAGAAATGTGGGGCAGGTGCTCCTATCTGTTGAGAAAAGGGACTAGCGAAAATAAAAACGGAGCCGTTTTGACGATGTTCCTTTCCTTCCTTCGCCGTTTTTGTTTGTGAGCGGCGTTCGCCTCTGTCGCCGCGACTCGGAGCCGCGACGCTCACGGGGGGACCGGACGTCCCGAGGACCGGCGCTCGTAATCGTCTCACCTCTCCGCGTTCCCATCCGCCCCCCCCCACCCCCCACCCCCCACCCCCCGACTCTCTCCGCAGTCTTGTTTTCCTTTCTTTTTTGCGGGAAACGCTCGGAGGATGACACACTGGCGACGCGGAGAGAGGGCGAGGGAGTGATTTACAGGGCGGGGAGCCGACGCTTCGGGCAGGAGTTTATGAACAGATTTATATTTTGTCCCCAGACTTGGCTCTGCCTGCGCAGCCCGAGTGCGGATAGGGAGGCGAGGATGCGGCGTCCCCCGGGATGGCCCGAGCCGGGCATCCGCCAAATCGGCCCCGACAAATTGTTTGGCCCCCGACAGCTGCCGAGGTCCCTCGTGAGAAGAGGAACGTGCATCGAACAGCTGTGTGGGGCCGAGACCGGACCGTGGAGATCATGACCACGAGCCCCCATTGGAGACTCCCTGTCCAGATCCAGACCCGCACACTAACACCCCAGTGTCCTCTCTTTAATCATTCGCATCATGTTTATTCATATAACACTCATGATAATAATCAGCGGTCCCTGTAAGGATTAAATATAGCCAGGGACATTCTGTCTTTCACCTAGTTTATGTTGCTGTTTACCATTTTCCGGTTGTCGCTAATGCATTTGAGGTCAGAATGCATTCTGCTTGCCATTCTGACATGGGTGTGAGAAATGAAGACTTTTATACAGATAGAACCTGCTACCCGATCTATATTCTGTGCTCATTTGCAATGATTTTGGATCAGACAGAATTTTAAATCATACAGGACCGGTTACAAAATTGGAGATGAACTAAAATATGCACTGTAAATGTAATTGTGTTTTGTAAAAAAGAAAAGAATAGTTTTGAGTTTACACCGCCAAGCCCATGGGTCAACTTTTGGCCTAGTGACCTGCCAGAGCCTCCACTCAATATCTTTTCTGGCACCGGCGATCGCTGGCCTGGCATTGTCCATCAGCAGACAAACACGGTGGAGGCTCAACTTTGACCTTAAAGATTCACATGGCAGGATACGTTATTCATGGGGGTGTAACAGTGACCTCGGCGCTACCAGGGGCATGTTAATGAGGACACTGTAATCCCGCCACCCAGAGTGAAAAGTGAGAGAGGCCAAAAGAAATGAAAACACTTTCACTGGCTTACTCACTTTCACTCATTAGCAGGGGAAAAAAAATATTTCCTCTGAGGATTTCACGGACATTCACCATTTGTAAATACTCTCCAATGGTATGTGCATGCACTGTACTGAATAGGTTACGCGCACTATAGAAGGAAATTTGATATTATTTCAAATATTCACCGCGGCGTATTGAGCTTGAATGTTTAACATCTACCGGCGCTCTCCCACCATTTCAGCGTTGTTGCTGCGATATGCAGCAGTTTATTTTTGCGGCAGTTTTTTTTTTTTTATGTCATCTGGTTGGCCTGGTTTTCAAAGGCAGTTCAGTCAGGCCACTGTTGTTCAAATAACTTTATTGACATTATGAAACAATACATTTTAGGTTTGGCGGTATGGTTCTGTTCACCAAGCCCTCCCGCCTATCCACGCGAGCAAGCATGGGTATGGCGGCGAGGGCAGCTGCACAACCCCCATTAGGGTTATGCTAGAACAGAACCGCAGCACTGAGAATGGTTTTGACAGAATCCATTCAGTCAGTTATATGTATATATATATAAATGGCACTTTTAAGTGTCATTATCACAAGAATTTACAAGGAACCGGGCCTGAAACCCCGTAGAGCATGCCTAAGGCGACGGTGGCAAGGAAAAACTCCCTGCTGTTAGCAGGAAGAAACCTTGGGCAGAACCTGACTCTGAGGGGGAAGTCCATCCGCCGCTGACTGGCACCGGTTACTAAATGCTGATTACAGAATAGAAATTTGTAGACAGAACGTATGAAAATGTCAATGTATAAGGAGCCGGTGAGGAAGACTGATTGAAGCCCGGCAGGTGCATCATAGCTGGGTACATGCATGGAGCTGGAGCCGACCGTCTGCTTCTGGAGAACGATGTTTGTTGATCTATAGCTATCGCTCCGGCGGATGCCGAAGCGGGAAGGAAAGAGGAAAAGAAATCAGTAGGCACTCGAAAATGTTAGTGATTCATGCAGGAGCGATATAGGCTAGGTGTATGTGCGCAATGGGAAACTGAAGAGGATGGAGCTGGGGTGGAGGGGGGGGGGTTTTGTGTGCAGCGGGTGTGCTGGCAGGGGATCCACCATGGTAGGGCGAGGCGGTTAAATAGACCGCCTTGTTATGTGAATGGACTGATGGGTGAATCGTCACTACTCAGCTGAGCTGTCAGCTGATTAACTATGGCCGGGTTTCACTCTCGTGACCTGCCTGAACTGACGCTATGCTCGATTTCTTGGAATACAAAGCAATTCTCCAGAGGGAGTTTTGCCTGAGACAAGTTGATGTGCTGGGTTCCTCAAAGCGTTTGTGAATGATACTAATGAGAATGGCTAATGGAGACGTAAAGAGAATGTGGGCCCACTCCCCGTTTCACACCGTCATAGCCTTCCTGAGCCCCTGAGGGGAACTTTGTAGAGGGTGCGACCATGCTTAAAATTCCCCTCCTTTTGAGAATAATTGTTGCTGATATTGACCTTGATAGGAGGATATGAGGTGAAGGCAGTGGGAGAGGTTGGTGTAGGCCACGACACCTAGAGTGACCTACACGCACGCCCGCGCGCACACACACTCACGCACGCACGCACGCACGCACGCACGCACGCGCACACACACACTCTCTGCACACCTGCATCTGTAGCCCTGCTCCCCGCACAGACTTCACACAGACAGGCAGCCGGAGAGATCGAAAGGCGTGCCCCACAAATCAAAGGCCATCAATAAACATGGCATCATAACCGCTCCAATCAATCGCTCCTTTTCCGCCCGCGTCTTTGCGCGACGCCATCGATCCTGGGACGGGCCGCGTGAGGGAAAGGAGCACGCAGCACTATCGGATATATGGCCCGGCGCGTGGGGGTCTCCCAGAACCCACCCCTCACCCCCCCCCCCCCACCCCAACCCACCCCCCATTCTTCGGACCTGACCCCGATCCATGTTGGACAAGTTCACCGTCCAGCTCTCTCCCGCACGCGTTCAATTCATGTCGATAATGTGGATTGGCTCAACGACAAAGGCAGGAAGGGGAGTCAATGGGGGTTGATAAGCGAGAGGCTGCCTTTGTTTTAGTAATGACGGCTTAACGGACTCGCGGCCCCCCTCCTGTCCGTCACTTGCTCACAGCCGGCATCACAAACACAATAAAACATCGATATGCTGCTGGAAACAAACCCTACTCTGTGTGCGAGGTCACTGATACTGCACATCTGCAAAATACACACGCCGTAATGACCTAAGGGCTCAACCCGAGTTTGAGGGATGCAGCCGTGGATCTCGGATGAAGTGAGCTCTTCCTAATGGCAATTGTGCAGGATTCCAATAGCAAATGGACCCCACAGCTATGTGAACAGTATCCACAGTTTCCCCCACAGCTATGTGAACAGTATCCACAGTTTCCCCCCACAGCTATGTGAACAGTATCCACAGTTTCCCCCCCACAGCTATGTGAACAGTATCCACAGTTTCCCCCCACAGCTATGTGAACAGTATCCACAGTTTCCCCCACAGCTATGTGAACAGTATCCACAGTTTCCCCCCACAGCTATGTGAACAGTATCCACAGTTTCCCCCCACAGCTATGTGAACAGTATCCACAGTTTCCCCCACAGCTATGTGAACAGTATCCACAGTTTCCCCCCACAGCTATGTGAACAGTATCCACAGTTTCCCCCACAGCTATGTGAACAGTATCCACAGTTTCCCCCCACAGCTATGTGAACAGTATCCACAGTTTCACCCAAAGCTATTTGAACAGAATCTATGGTTTTCCCACAACTATGTGAGCAGAATCCAGAGTTTCCAGCCTGTTTAGTGTGCACTGTTGGCTGGGACACTGGACTTATAGGGTCATGGATGCCAGTAACCATCCAAAGTATCACCCTTTTTAATGTTTGAATAAATAGAAAAACACGTCAATTTATTTATTTATTTATGTGTTTGGGGTAGGGGGTGGGGTGGAGTTGTAACAAGCGTTCTTGTAATACAACTAATTCTGCCTCATGCGATGTCATGTACAATTTCCATAACCATTTAGAATTGTTGAAAGAGGGAGTAATCACATTAGCCTACGTAATTTCATTGCACTTCACATAGACACAACAGGCTAAAAACCAGACAGATTTGACACATTTTAATGATAATAACATTACAAATATAACGTCTATTTGCATTATATATCTAGCACAATTCTATAGCAGCATTTCCCAAAAAAAATAAAAATAAATTAAATGCCACAAATAAATAACATAAAAACATCAATTTCGACTTCAGAGGGCGATGAAAACATGGCCGTTTCCTCCCCGCCTACTCAAAACAACCTTGTCAGCATGCAAATCTACCAGGATGAATTCCCTCTGCTGCCCGAAGTTGGGTACTGCAAGTTGTAAACTTTGCCTGATCTGAGCAGGGACTTTGGGCAAAGGGGCGAATAGAAACATCCAGCCTGTTTCACACGAGTTATATCCTGCACATGTTTTCTCCTTCATTCGGTCTTAATAAACTTAGACACATTAAATTCTAACTGTTCTAGGTAAGAGCTGTGAAAGGTAAAATTATACTTGCAGTACACGGTCTGTTTTAGCACAGTTCCCCCATTAGAAGTTGGCTTGTTTTGAAGCCTTTCATTGTTAAACCTGGTTCCCGGTTATTATGCAAAGTCAGATGCATCATAACCGCGAAGCAGGGTACCGTCTTTTAGCACTTTCATTAGAAGCTTTATAAGCCACAGCTGCATGGTAATGGCTCGTCCTAAACGTCACCCGCGAGAGTGTGCAGGGGCTCTTGGTTTGCCACCGAACAACAATGCACCTGTACAAGACATCCCTCCTCCTTTCCAATGACAGGGCTTTTATGGTATGACAGTTGCTCTATACCTCCGCAATTACTTTTCAATTAGAGCAATGAACATTTTCAACACCGCGGCGCAATTATTTTATAGCTCTGTGTCTTAGCCCATTAATGGCGCTACCAACAGCACAGGAGCGATAAACCATCTGGCCAGGCTCCCAAAGAGATCACACTTAATGGAGTGAAAAAGTAAAAGCAATTAATGTCACATTAATATAATGATAATAATGCCTTCCCTTGCAGTGGCGGCGTACAGGGTCTGCAGCCAGGCTGCCAGGGGGAGGTGTGCTGGCTGAGGAGGAGGTTTCCAAGCAACGCTGGGCAGCAAGCCCCATAATAGCCACACCCCAAACAAGAGGTACCCCCCCCCCCCCCCCCCCCCCCCCCCCCGCCGAATTCCACCTAAGGCCCAATTGCAGAGAACGCTGTGCAGTGGCTGTCTGGGAGAGTGTTCTTTTTCTAGCAGATGGTGGGAGAGAGATTCGGTGTGTGTACTGTGCTGGTGGCCGGGGCTCTGAGCGCTGATACTGCTCGGGTCTGATTCAGTGTTATAGCCAATAATACGGAGTCTTCTGGGGTCGGACCCTCAGTGTTGTTCGGAAGCATGCGCATAGCGTTTATGCACGCGCCGTTGAACGAGCGTTTTTCCCCCCCATTTTACCGTCTCGTCAGAGTGTGGTCTTTCAAAATATTGTGTCCCACGGCAAAGGATAAAAATATGCAGTGGATGTGAAGATCTGCAGATTTTAGTAGAGGTGATAGTATGGTTTTGCCGTTTGTTTGCGAATGTTTATACTCACATGGGCAAGATTCAGTGGAGCTTTGAGCTCACGGTTCAATTTTTCAATTTAAATTTCATTATATATACAGCAGAATGCAACATCATTCACTTGCCGCTCGCTAAATGTATTATTCACAGAGAACCCAGAAACCCAAAAGCTAGCTGTCCGATTCAGGGTTACCCATCAGGTCTGCCACAATGTTTTGTGTATAATTGTCTATATAAAAGGGATGGTGGTATTGACTGAAATAAATTAAGCAAGGTACTTGTACTGCTGACATATCTCAGTGACACACTCTCCCGTTCTAGATTTTATTGTGGAGAATGATTTTATTATCTGTTTCCTTCCTACTGTATAACATATAGGGACTGTATAAACTATATTCTATCATCATTTCCTGTTTTATGTCAGAGATTTTGAACTCAAAGGGCTTTTCCTAATAAAAATAAAGGATACTTAAATAAGTAAGTAAATAAGTAAATACATAAATGAATAAACAGCATTTTTTCCCAATTTTGTTTGATCCCAGTCTTCCTCTTCCTGTATCCCAGTCACATTCTGCGAACGGCAGCTTACCAGCTTTCCTGTTTTTGCTTGAATGTCACTGCATTTGTAATATGTAATGTATTCTGACACGGTTGGCTCATAGACAGTAAAAAGAAGATACAGAGGTAAGAGTGAGTTGGGGAAATTTGGGCATTGTAATTGTTTGCAATACAGGAAGTATTCATGAAACTGAATGTGTTATGGATTACCTACACCATATATGCATAGGCTATTTAAAAGATGATAGCCAGTGTTGCGAGAAAGCTAGTTAACCTTTTATAGAAGCCACATGACAGATATTTCAGTTTGCTTTGTAATTGAGGTAAGGAAACACAGTTTTTGTCAGTCTAGGAGCCTACTAGAGTGTGTTGTCTGAATTATAATTTGACACAAACATGTTTGTCTGCAATAGGAGGATGTGTTGTTCATGGCAACTTGCAAGGAGACCAAAGTGCATTGTTGCAGAAAAGTCTTTGCCTGCAGAAGAAGTTTTTCCATCGATATTGGTTGCTTGTCAGTGATACGCTATTTACTTTTTTTACCCTGGCACTAATTGTGGAAATCCCATTGGAGAAAAAAAGGTAACAACAGGTTTCAGTTGATATGTTACATTGTAACAATCTCTGATATACGTCTTCTAGACTGGCCAGATCTTTTCTCTAAATGAAGTGACCAGCCCCAGACTCAGATCAGACTGGGAGGAACTGCAGGGTAGGGTAGGGTCTTAGTGGGAGAATGCAGAAATATTATATTCACTGAAGAGATATATAGCCTGGTGTGCATAGAAATGTTATATCCGTTAAATATTGTACAGGTTTTATTTTATCTACATACTGGTTGCAAGTTGGATATTGCTCTATCTTTACATTTAAATGATATCTGAACCTTTTATTTTAGGGCTTTTCAGCTTTATTGGACAGCACAGTGTAGAGAGACAGGAAGAATGCGAGGGAGAGGGAGGGAAAGACGTGTGACAAAGGTCGCGCGGCCAAACTCGAGCCACCAACGTCGCAGCCCGTAACGAGCATGTGGATGGCGCTCCTACAGTCCACGCCAACGAGGCACCCCCTGAACCTTTTCATTAACGTAAATTAATGTAATATAAATCAAATGACTATTCAGTACCCTTCAGGTTTGCTTTGGATTCTTGTGGGTGATTTTTTTAAAGAAAACAGAAACCTCAATGTGCTGTGTTACCCTGGAAAGGGGTACATACAATCATTTTGTTGAGTATTCCATCGATCTTTCATCCAAATAATCTTTTTTACTGTTTAAACAGTTTCCTCAAAAAAAATGTTTTTGGATTTTCTGGTGGCTTTCAGACATTTCTGAGAATTTACGTACAGTCAACTCCAAAATTGTTGGCACCCCCCCTGATAACGATGTGTAAAAAAGGTTGTATACAATAAACAACACAGGTAATGAGCTATGTTGTATGCTCAAAATGGGGAAACTGAGAAAACTGTTCTTCCATTCTAATAGAATTGCTCAGAGTAACAATTTTACGCCCCAAAAAGATAGGCACCAAAAGTATTGCTACCCATGTTTTTAGTATTTTGTGCACCTTCCCTTTGCAGGGAAAAGTAATCTTTTATTGTGCATTGTGAGATTGGTGAATATATCGGGAGGTGATATTTGCCCATTGGTCCATACAGAATCTTTTAAGGTCCTTCTGATCCTTTGGCCTGCAGTTGTGGACTGCCCTCTTCAATTCATACCACAAATCAGTTACCAGTCTGGAAATTGAGGCCATTATACAATGGTAATTTTGTGGCCAGTTCACCATTTCTTTTTGATTTTGAGATATTCTTTGGATCATTGCCTTGATGAAAGACCCATTTGCAGTTCGAGCTTCCTGGCAGGGGGAAACCAGATTTTTGGCAAAGATTCCTGGGTAATTGCTGGAGATCATGATTCCATTGACCTTAACAAGAGCCCCAGGAACAGTAGATGCAAAACTGCCCCATTACATCAAAGATCCCTCACAAGATTTCACCATGTAGGTATGATGTCCTTTTTCACAAAATAAGCATCCTTCCGATATCAAACCCATTGATGGTGCGCATGGCCAAAAATGTTGAAAAGACCATCATACTTCCAGTGAAATATGGCGATGTGGTGATGGACCTTTGATGTTATGGGGTTGTTTCGGTGTTGTTTTTAAGTCTTTCAACTGCCTGGCACCATCTCATACCCGCACCGTATTTAGTTTGCGTTTCAACACTGCATTTCATCCGAAGCAGTGGGCTCCATATGTATCCATTTGAATAATTAAGATGGTCTGTTCTAGGAAGTCCAATCAATCTCATGAATACCTTCCCGGGGACCATCGGATTGGCATGTAAAGCTGAGGTGAGTCACGGGACACGGGGTCCAAGTTCCTATCAGTTTGGGGATCTCACTCGTGTCCCATCGGTGGGGTGCGCACGTGTGCGGGTTGGCGCGTACGGTAACGGCTGTCTCAGCAACGCTCCCCTGTCCCCTCCTATCTCCTGACCCCTCCATGTTCCCACCGCCCTGCTCTGTTTGTGTTAATTCCTCTACATCTCCAGGGTGGCTTACATTAGAATATCTTAACCAGCGGGCCGCATTAGCATAGCGTGATGGATGCTGCTGAATCGCCGCGCCAGATAATGTCCACATTTTGCATTTTAAACTAAGCTACGACATGGACGCGCTATCCATTTTCTTGGAGGAAAATTAGGCCCTGGTAGGTTCTCTCTCGCTCTCTCTTGCTCTCTATCTATCTCTCTTTTTTTTTCTCTCTCTCTCCCTCTCATATGCCAATGTGTTCTGTGCGCGGTGCAGCGCCCTTTTAAATGAAGTGTGGTCTGTTATTTATTTTTTTGTGAGACCTTTGTTTAGAGATAGGTAGGGGGATCATTGTGAGAAGGTGGCCATCAGTAACCTATAATGATCTATTTCTGTAAACATAACAGCGGTGAGTGGCACCTGTCTGCTAATTTTACAATGTTGGTTATCCAGTGTACGGAGGCTGTCCCACAACTGTGAAAACCTTCAATTGCTTTGGGTCCCAAAATTGCATATTGTAAATCTTCATTTCTGACTCATTTCTGAATCCTACTAAACATTATAAGGTAGCCAACTTAATGGAAAACTCAAAGTGTGTATAATGTGAATTTGATTTCAGTGATCAGTGAAGTAGAGAGGATGTTTTCTGATTCCGCATCGATATCAAACCGCCAAAATCCTGAACCCGTGCTCTTGCCGTGTTATTCACACCAGAGTATCGATGATGTCATCTGTTTGTAACCACACAGCAAAGTGATCAATGTAAAATGAGCTCTGTTACAGTAATTTTAACTCAAATAGGATACATATTATCGTTATAGGACTCATATGAACTATTAACGTTGATTTAATATTATGTCACTTTATATGAACATCCCCTCAAGGACTAAGTCCATTTTACCTTGAAGCAGTCACGCCATTATTGGACACGGAAGAACCTGCAATTGGGAGATTTTACATTGACTCCAAATGCATCACTTTGTTTGTCATGATGTCAGTTGTAAAACTTTTGAGTAATCATCAGCATTCTCCAGTATTCAAAACTGGACCCCTGCATTCGAGATGCAGGAAAGCAGCAAACAGTAAAGAGCAGCACTCAAAGGTGACCAGCCGCCTTTGTTGAGCTAACAGGGGAGACCCAAAACCTGCCACTCGGCAGCAGATGGAGGAGTGGCAGGGGGCCCCATTCTGCCATCCAGTCTTGTTGCTCACATGTCCTTTAAAGGTAATGAGGAGGAAGAACTGGGGTCAGAGGTCATGATAGTAATCCATCCTGCTTTCTGCTGGCATGCGATTGTTTGGGACCTTATAAATTACCATATTTCAAACCGCTGGTCCTTTTGAGTAGACTATTAACAAAGTGTTAATGCAGTGTGTGTGTGTGTGTGTGTGTGTGTGTGTGTGTGTGTGTGTGTGTGTGTGTGTGTGTGTGTGTGTGTGTGTGTGTGTGTGTGTGTGTGTGTGTGTGTGTGTGTGTGTGTGTGTGTGTGTGTGTGTGTGTGTGTGTGTGTGTGTGTGTGTGTGTGTGTGTGTGAGTGACCAGCCCAGTCCCTACCTATATTGTATTTGTGCTCACAAGGTAAGCTGAGGTTGTGTTCATTGGGGAGCAGAGCTGTGCTGCAATACCACTCAACTGTGCTCAAGCACATCCCCATCAAATGCATCCAGTGTACCACCTCTCCCTCTCTGTGAACTCTTCTGTGCTCAAGGGTGCTTCCAAGTCCTGTCAATGCCCTCTTCCTTCCTTGGCCAATCCCTAAAGAGTTGTGGCAGTCCACAGACTGTAAGCGCAACACTCTGTCGGTGCACAGTAAAATTCCCAGTGTTAATTCAACTCTTAACAGAGTTTATATGAGTCCAATAGTGACCACATGTATTCTGTAAGAGTTGATTTAACATTTTACCGTCTGAGAACACCAAAAGACGTTTTAATATTTTACCACAGATTGTTGACACCCGTCCTGTTTATTTGCGTTAGGTGTTTTTAAGTGACGTATAGTAGTTGTAACTATTCATACTATGCACCCTATTTTTAAACACCAGTAGAATTTCTGGGGAGTCTAAGGAAGGAGATATCAAGCCCTTTGTTTTAAGGTGAAGTTAGAGACTATTAGTCTTTCAGCAGTCCACAATCAAGTGGAGATGAAGCAAAGGCACATCTTTACTTGACCTAAGATCAAATATAGAGGGTATATTCTATTACTGGCTTTCTCGCCTCTGTGATTCAGCAGTGAAGCACTCATTTTGAAGTAATTTGCAAGGACTTCTAAAGCACACGAAGCTCCAGCACAAATATATAAATTATAAATATAAATTTGTATCCTTTCTTCCAACCACAAAGGAAATAACCAGCATGTATCCATGCACTAATAACACTTTGTACTGTCCTGTTGCTATGTTATAAGGCAAGGTCTTACTTAGAGCTCACATTACAATGTGCAGATACATTATACTGGATATATTCAGTAATGAAGATAAAGTTAAAGAAAATGGCAATTAAGCATTAGTTTTGGAGCACTGATCAGTAACATCCCTGACTGGTGTCCTACTCTCTCATTAGGGCTCTTTGCCTCATGGAGAGAAGAACAAAAGACAAGGACATCTGAAGTGCTCGCGCCATTGTGCACATATTCTCCTGCTACCCTTGAATTAAGCTTTTGAGCGCCGTGTCGTCAGCTGACACACAATGGCATTTGATGTTTAACATACCTTTTAACTCGCATCACAGGGGGCAGTTATCCATTTTTAACAATTAAGTTCATACCATACTGGATGTTTTACTTCTCGGGTTGAGAGGGATTTGGAGCAATATAGGGATTGACTGGGTCTCTCTTTTTCTCTTTCATTACAGAAGCATGAAAGGCACTACATAACAACTCTCTAATTCTGTCATGTTCCACTAATTAAATCTTGTTAATTAGTTTTTTTTTTTATTATGTGATGTATGCTGGGAGTTGAGGTTTCCCCCATCACAGCAGACCCTTTCTTTGCTTGACTGGTCATGATTGGATACAGGTCTCCCTTTTTTGTTTACTTTCTAATTAGATATTACAGCTTTGACCACTTTTGACGGAAATTAATCTATTAATCCTGCGTTCATGGAATGCCTGGTACGTGATCATGTGAGACTCCTGATTTAATTGAATTCCTGGATATATTGGCTAGTTAGCTCCAAGTTGAGAGTGTTAGGCAAGAATCACTCAAGTTCCGAATGCTGAGAAGACTCAAATTTAGCCGTCACGGGATTAGCATCCTGTGAATATAGTTCTACTGAGTGCGACGTGTAGTCATTTCATCTAGAATTCTGGAGTCAATCCAGGTGACTTCAATTTAATTTGGTATCCCTTGGATATGATTCATTTGAAATGTTCAGACGTTTATGGGAAAAAGTAAGGGCAATGTCAACAATTTCATGATTTATGTGAATAATTTCAACCGGAATACTTTTGATACACTCGTGGTCCCAAACCATTGTGTGCTCCACATTTCACAGGGAGAATATTGACCTGGGTTTTTAAATAAATATATAAACATGCCACCTTCTCTCGTTGAGCGGGGGATGTATGAAAATCACTGCCCTTGAAGCAGAACCTTTTGCAGTTCGGCTTATATGGCGCGCGATATAACTTACGGCCATTCGCTATATTGTGCAGGCATCTGTACAAGAATGCGGCTTAAACTATTGTCATCAACTAATTTACAGTTTCAGGAAACTGCCCTCCACGTCCAGTCATGTCTCATTGAACAGTGATCCCCAGTGACAAAGTTCACATGATAAAGTACCAGTGACTGAGTTTCCATTACACTAACTGCACACAGGCACGCATCTCCCTTAAAGGGAAAGTTAACTTCCTGTAGTTTTTTGGTATTATTTCAGTTTTAGTGTATGTTTTCGAGTGGCTCAGTTCTTTTTGCGATGAAGGATACAGAAGTTTCCAACGACCAGCTGGCTTTACAGTTGCTAGTAGTACAGAGGCATTGACGGGCTTGCGGTTTAAAGCAAGAAAATACACTTCCAGTAACTGCAACGCAGCTTGTACAATTTCACCTGAGCGTGTTGCACAGTTTTTCCATAAAAGCAAGGGGGACTAATTTCACAGCGCATTTGTAAATAAGTAGGCAGGACCTGGCGGGTGTGCGATGTCTCAGCAGACCGGGTTGGGCGGGGGTTGGGGTGGTGGGGGGGTTGGGACGGTATTGCGCTCGGGTCCCCGCTGATGATGGATGGCAACAGTGGAGAGAACAAAACCAAGCATCCCTCATGCTGTCAGCGCAATGAAACCGGGACATAACGGGATTTGGTGGCGATGCGAGCGCGCCACTTCAGAGAGACGCCGGGCCATCATGCCACTTCTATTGGAAGTCAAAGATGCCATCCATCACTGTTAGGTCCCCATCTGACTCGCGCGCCGTGTCTTTCCGGGGGCTTCCAGGAGCAGCTCAGGTGCCACTGCTTTGATGTTGTTATTTTTGCCACCATTGTTTTGCTGTTGTTTCCCCCCCCCCCCTTTCTGAAGGTGAGGGAGAGGAGGAGCTTGGGATAGCTGAGCGTACCGATTGGGTAAAAGGTGTGCGCATCAATGGGAGCCGCTATCTGGCTGAAAAATCGGACTGGGCTTTGTACCCCTCCCTTGGTGCTGACCTCTCCCCTCGGACGTCTCTTTGCCTTTGTCGGGCTGAAATTGCACGCGTGAATGGCCTTCTTAATTCTGTTTCTGCAACTTTTTATTTCCCAGTGTTTCTCCTCCATTTTAGAATGGCAGGTCATAATTGTAGGCCCGATCCTTCACTGCTGCGTCCTAAATCGGAGGGCGCGCGCTCGCAAGATACTCCTTCGAAAAGCATCCGGCCGGGGTGTCTCGGTGGCATTGCCTGTGAGAGCGCTGTCCACGTGCTCATTGCGAGCCGCGACGTCGGCGGTTTGAATCCGGCCGTGCGACCTTTGTCACAATTCTCTCCCTCTCTCTCTCTCCCATTCCTCCTGTCTCTCTACACTGTGCTGTCCGATAAAGCTGAAAAGCTAAAAAAATATGACTTAAAAAAAATTGTCCAGTCAGCCGCTAATTATACTTATCTGCACAGTTATTGTGCTTTTAGACTGCTCAACTGACACAGTTGATGCAGGCTATTGATGTGCATATACACTGCCTGGCCAAAAAAAAAGTCGCCGTTGCACCCGTCATGCATAGTGCCCACTGTACAAGCCTCTGGAGGCATTGTTATGATCTGGGGTTGCTTCAATTGGTCAGGTCTAGACTCAGCAACGTTATGCAGCAATAAAATGAAGTCAGCTGAGTACCTGAATGTACTGAATGACCAGGTTATCCCATCAATGGGCATATTCCAGGACAACAATGCCAAGGTTCATCGGGCTCAAATTGTGAAAGAGTGGTTCAGGGAGCACGAGGAATCATTTTCACACATGAATTGGCCACCAGAGTCCTGACCTTAACCCCATTGAAAGTCTTTGGGATGCTGGAGAAGACTTTACGGAGTGGTTCGAGTCTCTCGTCGTTAATACAAGATCTCGGCCAAAAATGAATGCAACTCTGGACGGAAATAAATGTTGTGACGTTGCATAAGGTTGTTGAAACAATGCCATGACGAATGCACGCCGTAATCAAAGCTAAAGGCGGTCCAACGAAATATTAGAGATTTTTTTTTTTTTTTTTTTTTGCCAGGCAGTGTATTATACAAAAAAAGCCATGTTTCCAATGACCATAAGAGTTGACAAAGCCAAAAAGTATGAAAATTTAAATATGACAATACTAACGCACAATGCTCTCCCAAAAGATACCATACCATATGTGGCTTCATTTCAGACAAAATGCACTCAAGCAGCAGCATGTGGGATAGATGGCGGGGAAATCTACAATTTACACTTTAGCCATTTAAAAATGTATTTACAAAGGCTAGACTACCACCACTAGAGTTAGAGATCAGTAAAGCAGAAATCAAAACGGTGCCATCATACGGATGCACACCACCAAACCAATATAAAGTGAGAGACATGTTAGGTTTTTGTAAACATTTAATTGATGTGTAGTTTTAAAATGTGTATTTTCAGTCTCTTGTGGAAAATGGCTAGTGATTCTGTTGTCCTGGATGAGTGGGGATGGTCATTCCTCAACTATGGGACAAGGGAAGATAAGAAATGGGGCTGCCCAAAATGATGAGGCAACCAGATGGTAGCAGCAGAGAGATCTGTTCAGAATGTATGCTGATGCTGATGTCATTCTATCATTTAATGGATATCAACAGAGCACATTATGTTAATGCTTGGTATAATATGACCAGTTGATTGTGTAATATCAAAGGTTAAAAACACAACCTCTTACCACGTGGTCGAAATTGATATCAAAGCTTTTTCTCATACCAAGCCTTCTATGACAGGATGCAGCCATCACATGGTTGATGACAGCATTGCACAATGTTAATCACAGTACTGTTGTAGCTGTTCTTCTATGGATAGCTTTCACTCATATCACATCAAAATAAATTACAGTATAAGGCTACAGTATAAGTCTTGATATCAAGAGAAGATTATTCAGAGATCAAGTGTCCACATGCTTGATATCAAAAATTTGTGGCTTTTAGTTCCACATTTGTGCAAATGGAAGATTTAATTTGCACAACTCAGATTCCCACCTCATTTGTCTGTGTCTCCTCTTATGACCTCAATTGCATGCTTCACCGCTTTCAGACTAAGTAACCTGCATTTTTAATATCAACATATTTGAGAGAAATAAAATGCAAATCATGCTGTTATAACATTCAGTAATGTAGGGATGTAGGAAATATGTATATAGGACCTATAATGCATTACGTTCAATTATCTCTTTCTCTCCAAACTTCCACTGTCTTCACACTCTGAAAGAGCTGAAGGTATTGCTTTCTGGTTAGAAGCTGATGTGTAGCTAAAATATAGCCCCAAATTAGAAACGCATCCCTATGAAAAATTGCATCTTATAATGTGTAGCCTGGCAACATTTTGAAGGAGGACAACAGGACATGCGGTGGAACTCTGAATATAAAAATAAAAAAAATAACAGGTTACAAATAATTGCATAGTTCGCGAGAATACATTTCGATGCTCTTCAAATTGTTGTTGACATTAATTTGCGCCTTTAATGGAAGTATTCATCCAGTGACAATTCCACATAGAAATGCAGTTGCTTATCAGGTGCTCTTGACATTAGTCTCTGGAAATGAGTCTGCCGTGGAAGCGTTATTAATCTGCGCTTGCAACGCGGAGATGGCTAAATCGAGACCACCCGGCTAATAACAAGTACAGTAATGACCCCAAGTCTCCTGTGGCCAGAAATTGGATCTCTCTCTCTGCTATGGTGAAATTTCTGCGCCAGAACCGGCTTCCTGGTCAAGTAGCAACGGTGAGATAGAGATGGAGAGAGAGAGAGAGAGAGAGAGAGAGAGAGAGACGGGCGAACGCTGCTCGGCAGTAAATAATGCATAAATGGGCAAAACTGGTGGGCTTGATGGTTTTCTGCTGCTGTGCGGCTTGTGTGTGTTTGGGGTGCAGGGAAAGAAGGGGGGAGGGGTGGCTTTCTTAAAATTAAAAAGTTGTAGCCTATTAGTCTGTGTTTGGTAGCTGAACACGCACCCATGCCTAGCACAGCCGCTAATAGGAAAAGATGTGTGGAAGTGTATGATTTATGGTCGCACGCAAGCAGGGGTGGAATAATTTGGTGCGGAACGGGTACTTACTGAACGGCAACAACTCGGCTACTTATCCGTACTTTCTGGTGATAAATTAGCCCTTGTTTAAAGCAGCCGGAGCCCCATTTTTCATTTTGATTACTACACTTGATATCTCTTTCTTTCTTACTCTTTCTTTGTCACCAGTGGCCCTTAGCATTTTTTTGTGAATCGAGGCAATGTGTTTAAGTAACTCTCTGCACTGACCAGCCATTAACCCTTCCCTGCCTGTTCCTGGTCCACACAGCCCTCCCCAAACAGAAGACGTGGTATTACGGGTGTTACTGGCTGCCTCTGTTCTGCCTGCCTTCACGCTGGCATCAGTGAGTCAATCCTGCTCACGTCATAAGCGTAAACGTTACAAATTACGTAATGGTGGTGGGCCGCGGCAGTGGTAACGCTTGTGTTAAATTCCCTGGCTCGGGGAAGTGCGGCTCGGCGAGTGTTTTAATGATAATAGGCCGTTATTTTGGGCAGGCTCGGGGAGTCGGAACCTCTCCGCTCGTTTTGTTTTCATCATTCATACAGAAAGCCCCTTTATGTCTTATCACCGCATTCACCACCGGCAACCCTCTGCCGTGCAAACCCACAGTATCAAAGGCGACGCGGTTTCCTCATTGACCGTCGGCTGTCCCGCTGCCAACTGGAACCAGGCCCCCTGTCAGTCAGCCGGCGACCCCTGCCAAGACCTTCCCCTGTCGGGGAGGGTTCCCATTGATCCCCCGTTGCTGGAGTGACAGGAAGCAGACTCCACGGGGGAAATAAGCAGGTGTACTATTAAGTTATAGGGCAGATCCTGATCAATAAACAGCGGTGCGACCGGGCGGGCGGAGGCGACCCGTCCCGTGCAGCGGCTCAGGGTAATATGATTGAGGGGCCGGCCCCGAGGTCCAGCGGCGGTTCCGCCCCCATCTCTGATCTTCTGGACTCCCTCAATGGCCGAGGCTGCGGGGCTTTGGCATCAGCTGTTACCCTCCGCTTCCTGGCACAGCCTCTGGCAGGGCCAGGCGATCGCTGCTAGCGCTGGACCCGCTACAGACGGCATAAATAAAACATATGAGCGGTGTAATGAGGAGAGACCTGCAGGGCCAACAGACCCCCCCCCTTCCCTCCCTCACACACCCCCGTCCAGAGAGCTGTCGCCTCCTGAAACGCGCCACGGCCCGGGGCCCCAAGCCTGCCTTCCCACCCGCAATGACCCCGCCTCCTTGATCCTCACCCCCGAGTTTGCCGCTCTGTTTCCCACTCCCAGTCGCTTCTCCCACTCCCAGTCGCTTCACCCACTCCCAGTTGCTTCTCCCACTCCCAGTTGCTTCTCCCACTCCCAGTCGCTTCTCCCACTCCCAGTCGCTTCTCCCACTCCCAGTCGCTTCACCCACTCCCAGTCGCTTCTCCCACTCCCAGTCGCTTCTCCCACTCCCAGTTGCTTCTCCCACTCCCAGTCGCTTCACCCACTCCCAGTTGCTTCACCCACTCCCAGTTGCTTCACCCACTCCCAGTCGCTTCTCCCACTCCCAGTTGCTTCTCCCACTCCCAGTCGCTTCTCCCACTCCCAGTTGCTTCTGTCCCAAAGACCGTTCTTTACGGGCCCATGCCTTGCCACCCTTGACTGAAATGCTATTAATATGTCTTCCTTTGCTGCTACCCTCTCTGCGTGGGATCCCCTGGAGGTCATGTGATTCCTCCGGTCCATTCAGCTCAATTATCACAGCCCCCCCCCCCACCACCCCCCCCGCTCCATGCAATCACCTTCAATATTTAAACTGGTGTGGTTGCGCCCACCCCCTCCTCGGCTTCCGTAAACATTTGACATTGGCAGGGTCGGGAGAAATCCCTCGTCAGCAGTGCGGGGTGGGAAAAGGTGGATTGCTCATTTCCATCCACTTAATTAAGTATTTCTCTCACAGCGCGCCCGGTGGTGGGCACGTGACCGGGGTGAAGCCTCCTGTATCCCGCCCGCGTTCCCGGTCCCTCCGCCCTGGCCGGGACTTCCTGATCCGCGGCGCCGTTTGCCCTTCAGGTGTGCGCGCCACGCGGGTGATGTCATTCGTCATCTCCGCTGCCCGTCGAGCGGCGCCGCCGTAAAAAACCGCCTCGCGCTCCCCCCGTCAGGCCGCCGTCGCCCCGGCCTCCGTTCTTCCCTTCGGGGCAGGGAAGGAGGGCCGGCGGGGCGACCGGCTGTCAGGGGCGGCCGTCTGGGGACGCTGCGCCCCGTGGGGCTGGCCCCCCGCCCGACTCGTCGGCCCTTGGCCGCTGACTGACAGCTATCTGCCAGCGATGGGACGTACACCCCCACTCTCCGCCGCTGATAAAATGTTAATGTAATTAACAGATAATGGCTGTTGTTTTTAGCTGTCAATACTCGGGCAAGGAAGGGATAAAGGATTGAAGCTCACAAAGTCACATTCAGATATCTGCCAGGCATTGTAGAATTCAATTATTTAGCCTGCACCCCAACCCCCCCCCCCCCCTCCCCACCAGCCCACCACCCCACCACCCCCTTCCCCACCACCTGTCTTTACCTCCCCCCCACCTGTCTTTGTCCTCGTTCTCATTCTCATTCTCACGCACGCAATCACCGCCAGCACGTGCGCCTGCGATATTAACAGTGTCGCCTGCGAGCCCGCGTTCGAGCTGAGTTCGACTTTTGGAGTGTCCGCCGTCCAACGCTTATTAACTATTTCCAATTCGCCGACACCTTAGCGTGGAAGGCGGCGGCGCTCATAAATCATGTGATCTAACCCAGCAGCCGCGGAACCCCGCTCACCTCGGACGCGGGCGCGTTGAGCCACAAGACAAATGTATTTATTTCTGGCGGAAAAACAGAATGCCTATCACGGCGCTGGAAGTGTTGCCTTTGGCGTGGCTTCCTCAGTATGCCGGTATTTTAATAAGCATCAAACCCGAACAAGATTAGGTGCTTCCAGTTTACGAAATGTCAAGGAAGGCAGCACTATCACTCATAATAAATGGGCTTATGCAAACGGTGGGGTTTTCGCGACGCATAAGAGCTTGTTTGGTTCGCGCCGTGGTGATGCCGTGTGCTGATATGCAATTATTCTAAAGAGTATCAAAGTTCGGCGCGAGCCAGACGTCTCGTTATAGGGACTGGCTTTGTCTTCGCCGGTCCCGCGTGGAGCTTTCAAACTGAACCAAGTGAAGTGATGTGGTAGCTCTTGTTCTTGGGAGAATGGGATGTGTGCCATCGTCAGAACTTAATAACAAAATTAATTTAGCAACAATCCTGCATATATTTATTAAAATTATTTGTATATACCTGCTGTCAAGCATGTTATTCAGATCTCGATTTCAATTATATTGCTGAAGGAAATCATAAAATGTGCAATTTATGAACTTATGATAGAAATTGTGAAGCAGGAGCAAGATAAATGTGAAATATTTAGATGTCTTTATATTGAATTACATTAAAATATGTATGGCGTATTACCACCATAATAGAATTCATGTCATTTAGGTGCTTTGCCTGGTCGTCAATGTGAACTTGAACTTTCACTCCACTTCTACTGGTCTCTCTAAATTGTATGGGTTCCTGCTTCTTAATTAACCCTGTTTATGTATGCTAATGATGTCTAATTATCATTCGTGTTACAAGATTGCTGTTGACACTATAATGAGAAAAACTCCTTCAAACGTTTGGCCGCTAACGGTGGGTTTCTCCTGTTATTAACCGAATGTTTATGCAATTAATGTTAATTGAAGTGTTAATTAAATCGGGAATGCCGTGTTGCAAAACAAAGGGGGGGGGAGGGGACACAAAAACGGCACGATCTGTTTATCAGCCATGGTAACCTTTTTTTATACCTCGGCGATCCGTGGAACGCCCCGAATGAACTCCGTCCTTCCCCTTTCACTTTCACTCCAGGGGGAAATTTAGCAATCAGAGCTGATTGGCCCTTTGACCTGTCACTAAAATCAGTCTTTTCCCACCCACTGCCTCCTGTTTAATTGCCATGCAGGAGCCGCGCGGGGGCAGCGGCTCCTGACCTCGCCTGACACGTCGATAGGCATGCATTGCTAAACGAAGAGGACGTCGGGTGACGCGCGCTACGTACGTACGGCCTGCGAAATGCCCCCGCGCGAAACGGCGGTCGTCCCGTCGTCGTCCGTTTGCGCGTAGGGTTCCGCGTATCCGCCGCGTGGACCGCCGACCGTCGACGGGGATTTGCATTTATCTTTAGAGGGAGCCACCTCGCAAGCTAATGATGGCAGATTCAGTCGCCACGGTTTCTCAATCAGTGATGAATTGAGGCTCGGCGGGAAGATTCATCGTGCGTCCATCATTCCCCGCCCTGGCCTCTCTCTCAGTCCATGCCTTGGCAAATGAGAGCCATCAGCAGCCCGTGAAAGGATCTCGCCGTCGCTGTCATCTCTGTAGCATCAGGTCCTTCCTGTAACTGGAGCGTGGTCCTGTCGGGGGGGCGGGGCCGCACAACGCGCCGTCCGTGATTGACACTAATGTCAGCCCAGGATGTGACACGCGGCCGCCCATTGAAGGTAATGAAGTACTTTCGAGGCTTTCATTGGGTGATTTTCACTTGCCGAGATAAACGAATAACAAAAAGTATCTTATCAATTTGCTCTTGAATCAGTATTAATGGGCCGGGGGAGATCTCTTTGAAAGTAAACTACACAAGGCGAGCACCCAGTACATCGGCCGGGCCTGAGTGTCAGACAGTGCGTGTAAAGTTGGCTCTGTGTAGGATATCCTGAAAGAAGCGGTAGCGTGATAGGTCATTAGATAATACAGCGCTAACCCCCCTCTTCCCCTTAAAAAAAGGTTTCTTTAAAAGTTTCCGAATTGATTTCTCCTGCCCTATAAAGCAGATCTCTTCCTCTCCGACTGTGGTAATGTGCACACTTGACCTTTTCCCCCGCCGCCTCTCCTCTGGTGAATTGACTCTTAAGTGTTTGGCCCTGGCCTTTCCCACGCCGTGGGGCTTTCACTTCCTGCAGTGTGGCGCGGCCATCAGCGAGCGCTGACAGCGCGCCCCGTTTCCAATGGTAACAACGGTAATCGATGGCGTCCGCGATACATCAACTGCGCGTCATGTACGGCCTAATCGCAATTACCACCAGGAGGGTTTCTGTTAATCATGGCAACCTGCTGCTGTGAGTCAAGTCTGCTTTTAAGCCTGGTCAGGGACAGGGTTTTCCACACAAACATACAGGTATCACTTACCTACCGTCTTTGAGTATATGTGGAATATGTCAAAAATAGTGTGTGATGAGCTATCTGAACCAAATGAATGCATAAAGAACAAAATATTGAATTAGATCTGCAATGGTCCTCATATCTGGAGCAGGGGGCCCAAAATCTGGTCCTGGATGGCTCAGGTGTAGTGTACTAATGTTGATTGTCAATCAGCATTTAATTAATAAATCGAAGAAGACTATTACAGAATTGCCTCACTTTATTTTGGTCTTGAACTGGTGAAAGGGGAAACCACCAGCCTCATATATGGCCAGGGTTGAGGAGTTCTGATCTGGAGTATGGTGCATGGTATCAGTATGAAATATTACAGCTTTATCTATGTTTTAAAAAAAAAAAGAAGTAAATTTGGCGCTCAACGTGGGCCTGAACATGTCCAATTCCCACCCTGCTGTACGATTTAAGCCTAATGACCACCATTCAATTCAAAGCCATGCCCTGTTGAATGTGGTCAGATTGTATTGTATTCGTACAATCATCCATTTTCCCCAAATGGTGGAAAGCATCCTATTGTCATGTCAGGCAGTGTCCTGCTAAAACAATTAAAACATTGGCATTTGCTAATACTGACACTAGCCATAGACATTAAATCACAAAAATTGCAAAAAGCAATGCTTCCCAGGTACATTGTGTCCCATATCTTCAAAAACATAGCTTTGTAGTGAATATGAATGATTTTTAGTTAATCAAATTACATCTTGGCATCAAGCAAAGTTTTCTTTCCGCTAAAATCTTTTTTATTACCTTTTTTAACAGTGTTTTTGATATCAAAGGCTGTAAAAGCACACTAAAATATGCAGATTTACTGAAGGGGTCACCTCAATATGCCAGATTTTTTGTCCCAAGCGTATTATGACATCCAGGTACAATGAGTCATATTTATGGAAAAATACACAAATTCAATAGGCTAAGTAAAAATAGGATAGAAATGTTGACAGATTCACAGCACTGTAAAATTATTCATCCAAAACCTCTTTGCCAAACAGTTCAGCCCTGTCTTGAAACAAGTTGCACATGAAAAATGAGAAAAGTGAAACTTAAGTGGATATGAACCAAAGGTTAGGAATGACACCTTGGATAGCATAAAAATTTCACTTTCTGATATGACATGGTGCTTTCAGTCTGGTTCTCTTTCTTTTTATTTATATTTTCAATCATCATTTTTATGCATAATGTGTATATTCTGAAGCATACATATATAATTCTCACATTCACACAACATTCACAGGTGTAAGAAACCAAAGGCAGGGGGAAGCACAGTCCGGCACATTCATTCCTACACAAACCCACACTCACCCAGACACACTCACACACACTCACACACACAGGAGTTGTGGATCCAGTAGTTACATATGTATATTAGTAAAGTCAAATAAAATACATACATAAATGAATGGACAATGAAAATAAATAAAAATAAGTAATAATAATAATAATTTTCTCTATGATGTAGAAAATACATTAAACCTCATTCGCCCATATAACACAGTTACATTTGGAGCATAGGTTATACTGCACAATTTCCCTACCAATAATGCATTCACTGTTAGCAAGAGCCTATAATCGGTCTCATCAATGACTGTGCAGCATCAGTTGGTGAGAGTGCAGACAATCACTCTGTCTATTCTAATGCATGTGCAGCCAGCCACTGTTTCATCTTACTCCGCAGTTCATTGGCTGAGCTGTGCAGTCGTGGTGCTGGAGGAGTGCAGTTCATACGCAGATGAGGATGTCAGATACGCAGCTGACCAGATGATGATGCATGATGATGCAAGTGCATAATTAGACAAGGACAATCCCTCAGATTGAATTCTATGGTCAATTATGCCCTTCTAGTGATCTTGATTTGCTCAGAAAATCTGACACCAACGTATTATTATCCCCAACACTTTACCGTCAATAGTATACCAGATTATTAAGGATACGAGGCCTATACACTGTGTGAACTTTTCTTAGGAGAATTCAAAGGGTGATGTCATTTGTGAATCACAATGCCCATCGACACTAGTTATTGTAGCCGTATCTCATAAAGCATGCGCACAATTACATTCTTGCATACCGAAATATAATCTGGATCATAGTTCCTACAATCATTGGACCGAAGCAATTGTATATCAGATATTGAAAGCAAATACCTAATAAGCTAATCAAGGCTGTGTGACACATTTAGACTACTATCTGCCGATATCTACTGATTCCAATGTAAATATCTACTGATTTTTGTAAATCTGAGTATGATCCCCTGCAGATGCCACATGTCAAATTTAAGATCCTCCAGGAGGCTGAACTTGATGGGTACTAAATATGTGGTTTAATAAATATTTTAAGCAAGGCCAATCCTTCACTAATATTAAAACGGAATAATCCAGTCTCTTAGCCAGTTTTAACATCGCTGATTTCTAGCACCACCTATGGGCATTTGTGGGGACCTGCAACAGAGGAGGTTACACAGAGCCTGCATAAATGAGTCACATAGAAGTGGGATTCATGAGATCAGGTCGGTCAAAGAGATGTATAAAGACCCCGCCCAAACTGAGCCCCGTTCGGGGGCGGGGGTGGCAGTCCCCCCTTTTTCCAAGTGGTGAATGTCCTACAAGCGATTCCCTCTTTCTTAAAGATGTTCGTACTGAGCCTTTTCCCTCAAACATCAATGATGCTGACCATATTCATCTTTGTTTGAAGGCCTTCTTCAAACAGCGAGTAGCCACGTCATACATGTATGTGTCTGCAAGTTCATCAATATTATTTAGAAGCCACCCTAAGAAAACCCAGCAAAAGTGTTTGGTAGCACATGACCAAGTTGGATCACTACAAATATTTATTGTGTTAGTCTGTGAATAAAACGCTTTATATTAGTCAATTTAGCAGATGCTCTTATCTGAAACGACCTGCAGATTAATATGCTTCATAAGGCTTTATGAACAGCAATATAAAGAAACAGGAATCCTTTGTAATTTCATCTAAAAAGCAATGCTACAATAAGCATGCTATCCTTCACAAGTGCACAGGGGAAGGGTGAACTACAACAAGCCAACAGCATAAATGCAATGGCAGCATTTACAAAGTGCACCAAACTCACAGGCTCACATTCAGTAAATCCGAGTTTGTGCACGGCGATAGGAGTCTTGGCTGACGTAGCCAGGATGCATTTTTTAGTCTGCATGATTTCTGCTTTTTTGATGATTGCAAGTAGCTTATTCGGCCGCTGAGAGTAAGAATATAGAGCCTATGGAGGGATACGAACAGACCTGAGACGTGTTGTAGAAGTCGAGCAGTAGTACTCGGGATATACTGGAGAGGCCTGGTGGCACATGCAGGCACACCAGCACATAAAGGGTTACGGTGATGTAGGAAGGACGTGGGATAGGGGATGCGTACTGGGCGGATGGTTTGGAGGGTGTCAAGCGCAGCGTACGGTGTCCATGCCAATGACACCATTTTCTCAGTGAATAACAGCTTGTTGTCCAAGGTCACACCAACTAACTTTGAGATCCGAGAGTCGTATGCCGCCGGTGTTATCAAGGGTAATTTTTAGTGGGGAGGTCTTGTTTGGGAGGTAGAGCAGCTCAGTACTGGAAAAAAATATTGTCACATCAACATGTCATTGCATAGCAACGTAGGAAACATTATTCACCTTGACCACATTTTATGTAACGTCGGAAATGTTTAATTGGAGTGGACATCCGCACTGTAGCGGAAAAAAAAACAGTGCAATAACTCCTCCGTTTTGTTACTTATTTGAATGTTGCTTTCTGGGTCAATGGAGTTTTATGCATGCACATTATCCTCAAGAGTGGAGGGTTGAGTGTATGAGTCACTTCAGTGTGAAACTAAAACAGAGTGAAAACTAGACACTAGTGGCCTCTCCACTGGACTGATATGTTTTCTTTGTATTTAGTCATGCCGAACCAGAAAAAAAAAGAGAAAATTGCTATTCTTGGACTGGCATTTGAGACAGTGAGGCAAATGAGGAGGAGAATAGTCCTTGAAACTTACGGCCCGGCTTAGTCTCCAGGTGGATAGCTGTTAATATGGTCATTTTGAATTTAAAATTTTGTTAATTTGAGAGGCCAAACTGTATTTGAATTCTGGGGTGTATCTCTCAAGCTTGACATTTAGCTCCCCTGAAAAACAATGACAAGGGGACAATGCTGGTGGTCAGGATCCGTTTCCTGCAGTGACCCAGAGGGCAAACAAACAATGTCCTACTGGCCAGCTTCCAGCTCAGGTTGTCCAACGTCAACGGATTCCCTACAGACCAGCTCTCACTTCAAGCCAGTTTAAATTCAGCAACAGCACCACCCTGGACCTTGCTGTTCTCTTCTGCACCTCACATCCAGCTTTCGGCAAGTTTTCTTTTTTTTTTAACGGAGACAAGGAGAGCTTCCATCAGAAGAACCTTTTAGATTAGGGACATAGACATAGACAGATTGAAAGACTCATACAAAAAAGAAGGTCCATGGCTAAAAAAAACTGAAAATAGGGAAAAAACTGTGGTTTTAGATAAGCTAATTATTAGCGTAACGACTGATTCAGGACCTGTAGCGATGTCCTGGCTTTTATATTTATATTCCTGCCACTGATAGTGTATTCTAAGATGCACTGTACGCTAAAATCGATTAGAATTGTGGCGGCCGTCCCCATATTGTTATTCACAGCGCCGGCCCCTGTGCGCGTCCGTATTGATTCGCGACCGGTCGACACAGAATCTGTTTGATTTCCTGCGTCCCAGCCTTGGGCAGTCGTCTGCGGAGCTCGGCGGGGGGAGAAAAAAAGCCGGCCAGTGACAAGCAGTCACCGGCGCATCTGCCGCAGACGCGGGCGCAGCGCTGCGTACGCGCTGTCACCGCAGCGGGGCCCCGCGCGGCCCCCTCGCAGCCGACTGTCTGTCACGCCCAGCGTCCCGCGGAGTTAATTGAGAGTTGTGATCCATGTACCTTTTTCCATTAGCGGCCCCTAATGACAGGCAGTGAGACAGCTACACGTGTCGGTGCGTCCCGCTGGAGGGCTACGCAGATAGCGCCGGCCTGTCATCGCTGCCTGGTGTCAGCGGTGCTTAGTGCACGCTCCTCTCCCCAGATGGCCTGCCGCTGATCACTCTGCACGGCCCTGCAGCGCGCAGCTCTCACAACTCTGCTCTAATATGTGCTGCATATTATCAGTGTACACGTGACTGGAGCCTTTGTGCCATCTTCATCAAACACATATCAAAGTACATTTTCATCCTCTGCTACTACTACTACTAACAACAACAATATTAATAAAGAATATAATTATTACTTCTACTACTAATACTACAGCACTACTACTATACTAACAACAATAATAATAAAGAATGCAATTATAACTACCACCACTTCTACTACTACTACTACTACTACTACTACTACTACTAACAACAATAATAATTAAGAATGCAATTATAACTACCACCACTTCTACTACTAACAACATTATTAATAAAGAATATAATTATTACTACTAATACTAATACTACAGCTCTACTACTACTACTACTACTACTTCAACTAACAATAACAATAAAAATAAAGACTATAATTGTTACTACTACTACTACAACTACTTTTAATAATAATCATAATTATTATTATTATTAGTTATTAATAATAGATGTAGGAGCAGCTACTACATGACATGATTATAGACAAAATATTAAAATGAAATTGTAAATTGAAATGATAGTGGAAGGACTTGAGTGTCAAGGTGTATATTAGGATCCTGAATGAGCCGCTAACACAGCGTATATAACAAGCCCTCTCCATTTCATACGCACAATTGTTTGCTACTAATCTGTAGGTATGACATCACTTATTTTAGGGATAACACAGTATGATTTTACTGTTTGACTCAGTGCAGATTCTCAGTTTAAAACAAGAACCGTCTAAAACAAGAGATGCAGAGAAGTACAGCAGCTGAGAGACAAAAGGCAAAATAACAAAAATATTACATTTCTTTAATTCAACGACGTGTCGATCCCTGGTCGTTTCCCTACGCACGAGATCACAAACGGCGCAGTTAACACCCAGTCGCCACGGAAACGCAGCGGCGAACCTCCCGACTCGCCCTCGCGAGGGAGGGCGACGCGCACGCCCGTTCCCCTCCAGTTGTGCTATCTCAAACGCCGCTCCACGGCCAACCCCCGGAAAGGAGAAAAACAGAAATAGCGAGAGAGAAAAAAACAAAACAAAACAAAGGAGCGATATCGGTGGTTTGGGTTGGGGGAGGGCGGTGGATTGGACACACCGCTGTTACCGCGGTCGCCTTCCTCCGGGGGGGGAAGAAGACATATAACATTAATGGTATCCTTTAACATCTCCTTAACCCCTACCCCCCCCTGCCCTGCGGACCCTCTTCCTGCTCCCTGGGGGCCTGTTTGTTTCCCTGCCAGAGGCGCAGGCGGTGGAACACTGATGAGGTGCTCAGGCCACCGTGAAATGCGCCACAACCCGCCCGCACGGGGGGCCTCATGATTGCAGTATTTACTTTTTAATCTGGGCACCTTAATACATGTGATAAAAACTTTGTCACGTTAGATGGTGACAGATGGGCCGGGAGATGTTATTACTGGTGGTGGTGGTGTGCGTGTGTGTGTGCGCACGTGTGTCGGGGGGGGGGGGGGGGTGGTGGTGGTGGGGGGGGTTCCAGGGGGGAGATGATGCCCCCAATCACGATAATTTTTCATCACCCCAATTACATTGTTGAGTGCGCCGCCTTGCCTGCACGTGCGACCGGCCCCAGCGCTGGGGAACGAGGGGGAGACATAAATAAAGATAAAATGAGGTGCCCCACGTCTCCCATTCCCCGCAACCATTTCCCAGGGTTCCCTCCCCATTGATGGAGTCAGAGTTCAAATGAAGGCTAAATCTTATTTAGATAAAAGAACTACGCGGCAACCTCGGGACAAAAGGCTTGTTTTGGACGGGGGACGGGGGCGGGGGGGAGGCGGAGGGTGAATAATGTGCATATGTTTGCGTGTGTAAATATCATGCAAATGCAGGTGTGGATATTCAAATTGTATGCAAACGCAGCTTGATTGCGCATTGTATGCTGTTTGTGTGGCGTTATTTATCACTGCGTTCATAAATTAATTCAGACCAGAGCCCTTCTAAAGGTACATAAGCTAAATGAAATCACTTCATCAAGTCTGAAACCATTTAAGGAAATTACATCCCTTTTCCCTACACTTGCGAGCAAATGATGCCTTGGTCTTAAGAGCAGAGGTTAACCACATTGCGAGAATCTTGAATTCTTAATGGCGCGACTAAAAAAAAAACTGGCTTCTTTTGTCCTCAAAGATCGAAAAAAAATAAATAGCTTAATTTAGACCCTGCCAGCTTCCAAGTTCCCCGACCCCGGATTTTGGTAGCTTGCCCTCTGACATCACACTCTTGAGCCAGCTATTTGATAGCCATGCCGTTGGCATGAAGATACTGAAATCTGCTCTTTGTCTGATAAGCCATTATAATTGGCAGTGTAGGTGGCCGAGCATTTGTGTGTGCGTGTGTGTGTGTGTGAGTGTGTGTGTGCGCGTGTGTGTGCGCGTGTGTTGTTTGCGTAAGCTCGTGCGCGCGCGCGTGTCCCTCCCTCGGTCGACATAAGTTTACCAACTTTGTTTTCCTCTTTAATTGTTGTCGAAATTAAATAAGAAGCGGTAATGTTTGCGACATAAATATCGATGATAATCAGAAAAGCTGTTAACAGCTGCTGAGGCTGCGGGGCTGCGAGTCATTAGGAAGTGAAAAATCTCCCAGGTTCCACGCCGCCCTAACCCGCTAATGAAAAGAATGTAGTCACAGATCTCATTTTTCAGGCAATTCTTGTGTAAACTGGAAATTTTCCAGTGTACGCACCGCGGAA
The DNA here is from genome assembly GCA_029718625.1 of Synaphobranchus kaupii. Classification (NCBI taxonomy): domain Eukaryota; kingdom Metazoa; phylum Chordata; class Actinopteri; order Anguilliformes; family Synaphobranchidae; genus Synaphobranchus; species Synaphobranchus kaupii. The sequence goes on from CM056390.1 coordinate 21,436,025, forward strand.
CGGGGGGCCCCCATAAATCACCCAGGGCCCGCCGCCTCCAGCGCCAGGGGGTTCGAGCGCTCGGAAAAACCGCGCCGCCATATGTCGGGAGAAACCGGAAACCTACGCAAGCAAAACCGAAAGAGACGACGTATAATACCTACAGCCCCTCCCCCACCCCACTCCGTCTCCCAACCAGCCGCCACCCCGCTCGTACGAACACCCCTCCCAAACACCTTCTCCCCACTCTGGACCAACCAGCCAGGAAAGCCTACTTGCAAGGCGCCGAAATGGGTCATTTTTTAATTAAATACAATATTAATTACTGCGAGCACCATTAACGATATGTGAGATTTGACTAATTAGTGTAATAGTTTTGGAGTCACGCTCATTAAATATGAAAATTACAGCAGTAGAAAGGATTGGTTCCGTGATCAATCTTGTATGGACAGAAAGGAAATGATTTAGAGAATAGCTTTTATTGTACAATTAACTCCATTACAACCCGCCTGACAAGAATAAAGAGGGCAGGGAATTTCATCTGCATTGGAGTTTCAGAGAAGTGGAGCCTTTGGCTGCTGGGTTTTTCCCTATCAAGTGCAATCCTGTCTGTTTAACCAGATGAGACAACTACAAAAGTGCACAATGCTCTCAATAGGCTCCATAGTATTCCAGCTCATGGTAATGTCCACTGGGATGGCTGCTAAATTGCAGACTTATTAATAATTCCAAATTATATTTTAGATTTTAGCATATTAGCACAGTGCTGGGGAGCGCCAGTGAGACTGCTGATCTCCTGACCATACAGATTTGTGGGGTATTTGCGCTGTCCTCATTAACTGTATTACGGTATCATTTTTTTAGGAGACACAGAAATCGACAAATAATGTAAGTCACCGTATACAGTCACTAAATATAAAAAAATTATCTAAGCAGAATAACAAATTTGTAACCCGTGATTGCAGAATACAGTTCAAGGCATCTTTGGCAGGAGTGCAACTGTAGTGCCAAGACAAAATATGACTGCCAAAGGAAATCAATCCTTTAAAATTTTAAAACTGAATGCAGATTTTGTGCATTCATCAAACCAATTATATAATAATGCAAGATTAGTAACTAGGGTCCTGCCCACCACATTATTTGTCTCATTTGAGAGAGTCTCGTCCAATACAAGAAATTTGTAGCATTATATAATATCTATTTTAAAGGTTGTATCAGCGATTTTGGGTGGAAACATAAATGATCACATTCATCTGATTTTTCCTCACGATCCGCTAGCTGCCCGCCCCATAAGCAGGCCGTCAAAAAACCGCGTCTCTGTAGGCAGCCTATGCTCCGAGATCGTACACAAAAACAATGGTACTACCAACTACTCAAAACCAAAATAAACAGTATTCCAACCAATCACAATGATCTGCACAAACGTGACGTCACTTCTGAAGCGAAATCCCAAACAAACATACTTATGAATAATTATGTTATGTTTTTAAAAATAGTGTTCAAGCATCCAGAATTATAACCACGTTAATAACGTTTGTAAGAAACCAAACCGTTTGTAAATCCGTCAAGATTTCAGCGAGATAAGAGTATTAGCGTTTGTGCAGATCATTGTGATTGGTTGGAATACTGTTTATTTTGGTTTTGAGTAGTTGGTAGTACCATTTGTTTTTTTGTACGATCTCGGAGCATAGGCTGCCTACAGAGACGCGGTTTTTTGACGGCCTGCTTATGGGGCGGGCAGCTAGCGGATCGTGAGGGAAAAAAAAATCATTTATGTTTCCACCCAAAATCGCTGATACAACCTTTAAGTTCATTGGTTTGCTTAGTGGAATTCTTATCATTAATCTACTTGAAATATCCTTAAAGTTTGTGGATGTTAATCCAGCGGCGCATTTATTAATTTTCAATTCAAACCTTGTCGCCGTCCATTCACTGCGCAAAGCAGACCTGGTGTTCTGGCCAGCGCAATTTTCACCCTGTCGAAAGAAAAAAAGGTGTGTTGAGTCACAAATGCGTTTATACTCATGGGACATAACACAGTGTTAAGGTGTAAATAGAGCATGTCGAGGTGGGTATCGAAAGGTTGAAGCCGTTGAGCGCATCCGCAATAAAGGGGACTCCTCAGCTCCTGTTTACTGCCGGTGGAGCTGAAAACCAGGAGCTGTCCGTTCAACAATCCTTTCCCCGTGGATCTTACCTAGTAGTCCAGGTGGACACAAGCCCCATTTTTGGGGAGACTGACCCTCTCACTCAGACGGACCCCTCCGCTCCCATATTGCCCACAGGTTTATACAGCCTGGAATGTTGCACCAGGGGGGAAACCAACGTAGGTGCGATCTGTTCCTGCCTAAACCCAGCCAGGTTTTCAATCGGAACCAGACCATGATTAAAAGGGAATTGCTGTGCGAACAGTCCGCGCGGACACAGGCCAGCCGCCAGGGCGTGTCGCTGTGCTGTGTGCTCACGCACTATCGGGTTTTCCCCAAACGCTTTGGTAAACAGGTTGGGGGAACCTCAGCCAGTTTGCACTGTTGAGGTACTGGTATATTTGGATTGCCTATTAATGAATTGGTGGGAGAGCAGTGGAATTTGGCTCTGTTTCGGAGTGCATTTGAATGCATCGAAAGCTGTGGAAATAAATGTGTTTACTGAGCGTCTGTCCTGTCCAGGTGCTCCATCACATTTTGAAAGATCATTCTGTTTCAAAAAGGAGACAAATGAGCTTAAACGCAAGCCTTCCCACCCATAGGGAAGCTTGGATCTAGTCTCGACTGTTACAGTTTGAATGGAACGAGCGCTTTGGTTTGCACCTTTGATGAATCATGATATCAATTATAATGAAATTACTTAAATACCAGGCTCTCAATTCAAACTATATCATAAAGCAAAAATCATCAGTATTTAGGGTAGGTATGCGGTAGGAACAATATTTTTTGTAAAGATATTTTCAGAATTTTCAGATATTGTTTTTGTTTTTCCTTATTAAAAGCAGAAAGCAGCCAAAGGATGAAATGTTGAGCTATACAAATATTTCATGTATATCAGTTTTCTTATAATGTTTACAGGAGCTTAACTTTCATGCATTATTCATGACATGTCTGAAACGCTCTGGTATGTCCCCAAATTCTTGTAAATATAAACATTCTTTCCTCTGTTATATATGCAATAATACTATCTCTCTTCTCTCTTGAATACTAGCCTTCCATATTATTTTAATGCTAACCTCCAGACTCCATGCCAAATAGCCAATACTTTATCACGGCTTATTTTATTTTTTTATTTTACAGGCCTCTGTCTCTTTTAAATGATTGCACCTGTTTTGATCTGATTAATTTTGTGGTAGCACAAACAATTACTTTTCATCTTTATCAGTTCGAGCAATCATCCCTTCTTATGGGTATCATTTATTACAAGCGGACAGCTACCTGTTTATTAGAATTTAAAGCAGCATATCGCCACGGCGATCTCTCCCGGTCTATATTTACATTTCAACTTCAGTTAAGCAGGCATGACAAACACACATAGCAACGGGCCAGTCTCAGCAGGACTTCATTTTCATAAGGCTTTCTCAAGTCGGGCGAGTGCAAGTTTTACGGCAAAGTTGCACAGCCGCTCGGGGGGGGGGGGGGGGGGTCTCTGAGATGGTTGGCAAAGGTGCATTTCACAGCCAAGGGAACGTCTATCATTTGGAAAGAGAGGATGGCTCCTGGAAATCTTCACGTAGCGCCGGGGCTCCTTTTTGAAGACAAACATATTTGTGCGTGTCACAGCCGGGGCTTCTTTTGACAACTCAACAGCTGTTAATTACCGACTGGCCAACAGAGAGGGGAGACAGTCTGGCGAATATGCAGAGAGGAGAGGAATGCACGCACCTATGGACCACCGGTGTCAGGCCCTCTCAGTGCCCACAGTGCGAGGACCCGCTCCAGACGCCAATCAATCACCGGCCTCTGCCGGCACCAGGGAGCGCTGCGCCATCGTTTGGTCGGGGAGCGCTTGCTCGAGAAACGATCGTACGGCTATCCCTCGTTTCGGCTTGCGGTTCGAGTCGCACAAAGCGCCCGCTGATACGCGGTTTGGTGCGCTGGAATCCCAGAAAGCAGCGGGGGGGCAGATATCAAAGCTGGAACGCGAGGCGCGGCCCGCCCACGCCACGGACAGTGGTCACTAAAGGCTGTGCAGGAACAATGGGTAGAATTTGCGAGCCTTTGGCTGATTGGTATGGCATTCAGCCAATCTCAATTACAGCGACGCTTCGAGATACCGCCATCAATCTCCATGCTCTTCCGAAGCCCTTCTTGTCACCACTTAAAAGGCCATATTTTTCCTCGCAATATGTTCGACGGAATTCTCAGCACCTCTGTCGGCCCACGGTTGCGCAAGGTCTGCGCCTTTAATTTGTTGAATATCTTGAAGAATTTTAATTAATTTTCCACTCTTAGCTGCTGAATTTGCGGTAATTTTCCCCCCAAGGACTTTTATAAATTTCATCATTAATAAAATCAGACATTCAATTAGTCCCAAAATCCAGATTGCCAACTGTTTCATAACAGTCTTACGATGATTTCTTTTTTCGTTATAAGGTGGGGGGGAATGAGAAGGAAAAAAAAAAGTTCTAACTAATTTCATTAATCTAATTGTCATCACTTCAAGCCATCTCTTAATTAGTACAAATTAATATGATTAATCAAAATAATGACAAAAACTCATTCAATTACAGGTTTTCAATGGCAAGTGGATGTGTTAGGGGTGATAGGAATATAAAAAATGGGGGCGGGAGGCAGAGTCGGCTTCTTTGGTGGGGATTGGTCCTGATTATTTTAATAAGTGACAGGTTATCAATCACGCCGTACTTTTAATAAAGGGAGCTGAAACTTCAAAGGGAGCCAGAGCCCTTTTATTAGACCTGTTTTGTTTTCTTTCATTTCGCAATAACCCCAAAACTGCGCGGCCCTTCAATCAAACACAGGTCCCCTTTCTGTAACGAAGAAAGAGGATCTAAATGCGGGCTACTGTTTTGCATTTTATTAAAATAAAATCACTGCGGGTTTTTTTTTTAATCTACCAAAACATTTACAATGGTTCATGAGTATAATAATGTAATATGCTGTTAATATAAAGATGTACTTCCATCCCATGGGGTCTGTATCTATTAATTACATGAGCAAACCTACCTTCGCTGCATCTATACTGTGCATTTTGCTCCAATTCCAAATAACCTGCATCTTCATTCCAGCCCAATGCTGAATTAATCATATTTGAGGAATAGGGGTATTTTGTCTCTTTATCCTGAGACTAAATTAATCATATTTGATGAAAAGGCAGCAACACGAGACAGTCCTATTCTCCTGCAGTGGAATTGGAAGTATCTAATGAGCTGGAGAGAATGGCTATCAGGCAACCTACTTATCCATTCCCCATTCCCCATTCCCAGATGCACCGTTTCCCCAGAACACGGGAAGGGCAGACCGGGTATCCCGCCACCCCGTCTCACTCCTCTCTCGTATTCCCAGTGTAATGTCCAATTGGGAAGGGCCCAACTGACTCACGTGTAACATTTTCACAACACTCCCGTAACGTTGTGGAAAGGGGGGGGGGGGGGGGGGGGGGGGGGGTTAGCGACGTGCTAGTAAGGCAGGTGACTCTAGTGTATGATGGAGAATGAGGAGACAGGCAGAGAGTGGCCTCTGCACGTTCAGAAGAGCCTGTCACTGTGTAACTAACCCATCCGGATAAGTGTCAGAAGGTAGATAGTCTTGCCATGAGTTAGGCTAATATTGACAATGTGATTTGCTATGACAGTTCACTCTCTCTCTCTCTCTTTCTCTCTCCCTCTCTCTCTGCTGGTGGGTAGATCTGAAAAATGGGAAGTAGCGGGTAAGATGGATGTGCACTGAAATAGATTGATTAAAATAATGGGTAAATGTAAGTGTTTAAAACTGTTAAATTGAAGTACTGGGTAGAAAATTGTAGCGAATAGGTTGGAGTAATGGATACATTGTAGACGGTGGGTTGGGGTAGTGGGTAAATTGTAGTGGGTTGGTTGGAGTAGTGAGTAAAGGGGTAGATATCACCCTTTTGGGGGTAGATCGGAGTGCTTGGTAGAACGAAGTTGTGAGTTTACTGAAAACTCAATTGCTCCACTTTCGTTACGACTAAGTGGTGGTTTATGAAAGGCGAGCTTCCCATGTCAGCTGTAAACGTAACACTGAGCGGTTCCTCTCCGTTCACAACAATGCTGAAATGTTGTAGAAACACGGTTAACATGAAACGGTAGCCCCGGCCGCCATGGCTCTCCGTCGCTTACCAGGGCCGGGGAGGATTCGAAAGCCCCCTTCTGTTCGGGCGTCCGAGCGGGGCACTGGGTTTAACCAAGCAGGAAAGCGAAAGCGTGTCACCATTTGTCACGGCGCAGCGTCGCACAGGCCCCGAGCAGCAGGTACGCCCTGGGGTGCGCTAACCTGGGAGGGGCCCCAGCTGCCACGTGAGGATAATCACCCTCCCCCGTGTCCCGCGCAGAGGTGGCGGGATGTCCCGTGCGGTTCCTGTAGGACCGCGCCGCCTTTTGTCTGACGGTGAGGAGAATCGCCGTTGTATTCCATTGTAGGGGGAAGGCCTGCCGAGCAGGCTTATCTGGGAGAAATGCATGTCTCCTGGTGGGAAAGGCAGGGATGCAGTAAAGGCCAATTCATAGTCGCCGAAAAATGTATGCGTACGGACGTCCGACATCATAGCAGACGCAAAACGGACCCTGAGCCAGTCCGCGCAGAAGCACCTACGAGCGTACCTTCTGCGTACTGTAATCTTCTTCCATGGAAGACGCCATTGTTGTTTGCAATTTGCACGCAAAAATGATGGGAAATGTAGTCAACAAAGGGGGGTCGGTACGCTCAACTACGAAAGGCAAAAAAATGTATGCGTACGGACGTCCGACATCATAGCAGACCCAAAACGGACCCTGAGCGGACGTCCGCCGAGCCAGTCCACGCAGAAGCACCTACGAGCGTACCTTCTGCGTACTGTATTCTTCTTCCATGGAAGACGCCATTGTTGTTTGCAATTTGCACGCAAAAATGATGGGAAATGTAGTCAACAAAGGGGGGTCGGTACGCTCAACTACGAAAGGCAAAAGTCAGCATCCTCGTACGTGTCTGCTCACTGTTTTGAACACTCTGTAACTACCTTAACTCTCCTAGAGGGACACTCGACTCCAGCAGCCACCCCAACCTCCCCCTGCAAACAGCAGGTTTAGCCCAAACTCACTTAGGTGCCATGCAGTGAAGCTCTGTACCCAAACCGCTGCATACTCAGCATTTGTATGTACACTGAGCTCACTCATTGAGCTTGCCATGCAGTATATTGTTTTGACTACTGGGGACGATTTACAGTACATAATAGCAGATGCACATTGCGCAAATTCATATCTGTCAAGGGGGGCGCTGCGGTGGTAAGAAGCCCGGTCCCATTATAAAAATATACCCAGAAAACCTCCCGTTCCTTCATGGCTGCGAAAGTGCCCGTAGTTGACCCCCCCGCTTGCGCGACGGCAGCGACCGAAAATAACCGCACAGAACGGTCTCGCTGTGAAAGGAATCCGGCGGCCGCGCGTACGGGTACAAACCGAGACCGTCCCTGACTTTTTTTTTTTTGTTGTTGTTTGTTTTGCCTCTTCCCGCCTAGATGAGTCGAGGTTTTTTCTGCATGAGAGGAGAGCTGGAACATCTGTGCCAGGTCGGACTGTGTGCCTTTGGGTCCTCACAGGCGATCAATACAGCCCCGGACACGGCCCTGCACACACGAGCCCAGATGAAAGATTTTCATAATGCCGCACAATGGCACTAAAACAACTTGATTACCCTCATACGTTTTAATTAGTGGAGACAAAGAGCGAGAAGACAGGGACCTCTAGCGTACCCCTAAGAAAGGCTGGGAATAAGGGGGAAGGGTGGCACTTTTCAGGAATAATCCCCCTCCCACACACACACACGCACACACACACACACACACACACACACCCTCCCCAAGAAAGTGCAGGCTCTGTGATGCGTAAAGCAGAAATCAACTCAGCAGTCCATATTTTCATTGCCAAAGTGAACCCAATTTACACGCTCCCCAGTTTAAGATCCCTGCTCCCCTACAACCTGCCGGTAATCTCCTGCAGATTCCCTATTGTGTCTGCCATTATTGCTGAAATAAATAACCTTTCACCACAATCAGTTTGAGGATCTTCCCTTAAATTATCGCCCTGCAGATAGCTCACTCACGATCTGCTTCTATATCCATTAACTATCTGGGAAAGTGATTTATTGGTGGAGGGGATGAAAAAAAACTTTAAAAAGGGACTGGGTACAGAAGGGTAATTGTGCCCTCTAGTGGTTACTGCTGGTAACATTGATTTTGAGTATTCTGAGTAAAATGGAAATGGAGTTCTGCTTGTTTACATGAGATTAAGTCAGGTAAAAAAAGCCCAAAAGATCTTTATTATTAATTAATACGAAAAGAAGACACCAAAGACTTGCGGTCAACCAACCCTGGTCACAGCTAATTAATTCCTGCTATGCATACTTTCATTATTTCTCAGACACCAGCAAACATGTGCATTTGAAGCAAAATGGGATCGAGGAAACTAGCAAGAAAGCCTTCCTCCTGATGCCATCGGCTTTAGAAACAGTGCAGGCAGGTGAATTGGGCCTGTCTTCAGCTAGCACACACACAGCGCTGCACACACACACACACAGCGCTGTAACTACGTTTGTAGAATTTCCTGTATTATCTGGCGTTTTTGTTTACTGCACCTCTCAAAATGCCCCTGTGCTCGCCGTGAGCTTGGCCCTGTGCCCCTTCTCACCCGCCCGCGAGTCGACACACCACTCTCAACACCCCCCCCCCTCACCCCCCTCGCCACCCCCCACCCCCCCCACACCCCACATGATGTGTCGTTACACGCTCCGCCGGCTCCTCTTCCATGACAGACTGTTACTTCCTGGAGCGGAAAGGGATTTGATTGTTAACATCTGGGCCATTACAATTGCAAACTAGGGCTCTGTACATCAATCAGGAAGTGATTTCAAAACAAAGAGAGCGTCCTCCAATCAATCTATTGGGAAGAAGGGGCATTACATGCTCCTGTAATCCCGGCTAATTAGCGGGATAATGGGAATGAGATTTATGAATCTGCGGAGGAGAGTGGAGGTGCGTAGAGCACGCACAAATTAGCAGGGAAGCGAGCCAGAGCTTCAATAGACCGAATGAGCTTTTTGTAGTGTTGTTTTTTAATCAACTCTATTTTGCCAGTTTCTCTCAGTTAAATGCGGATACCTTGGGTTAGAGAGACTCGATGAGTCAGAATGCATTGTGGTTACAGGGCTCCTTGGAGGTGTGAATGATTATTGCACATGGAGAGAGCTCGTCCAGATTGCCAAGCAGCTAAAAGGAGGCTTTTAAATGTCCAGCCGCCTCAATAAATGACACAATGAAAACAGTCTCAAGTCAGATCTATCAGCAATGCCCTTCCTCCACCTAGCAACGACTGCTTTGTAAATCCATCACGCCGCGTTGATGCACTTCGGTCATCAGGTGTTTCATTTCCAAGTGGACTTTCGCAGATTATAGTGTTTTTTATTTGTGCTGTGTCGTGGTACGTCTGGTACGCTTGTTGTTGTTGTTGTTTTGATTACCCAAGCACTGCCAGCGTTTGCTTTACCAGAGCATGCCTGTCGCTCTGAGAAGTGCTCTCTCTCTCTCTCTCTCTCTCTCTCTCGCTGTCCCTCTCTCCCTCTCACTCTTTCCCTTCAATAATAATGTCAATTGGAATAATTATAAAGGCATTAAGCAGTGGCGGTTGCTCTGGGCTGTGGGGGAGATGATTCGGGATGAGCGATGCAGACATATGGAGACTCCTCAGATGAACAAACAGAGGGCCAATGATTCCTCCTCCTCTACCATCCTGAGGGCGGCCAGGTTTACCCTCTAGATGTCCCCTCAATTACCCAGCATGCCCTGGGCCCAGGACTTGTGGGAGAGGGCAATAACTGGGACAGGGTAGCAGACGGTAACCCCTTCCCCACACACGCGCACACACGCACGCGCGCGCACACACAAACACACAAGAGTAACGTTATACACGCATACATGCATGCAGCACAACGTCACCTCTGGCTCTTTCCAAAGGAGGGAATGTAGCCGCGAGAAAAGAGATGTGTTCTCAGTGGAGGCTCGAAGCAAGTCCTAAAGCGCGGTTGTGTTCCACGCGCCGGCTGACTCGGGGACGGTATCAGAGTTCCTTTTTAAACAAGCCCTCCTCTGCTCCAGTGAACCTTACCCTTCGCGGTCTCCTGGCGGAGCTCATCACAGTAACCCCACGTCTCCGGTCTGCAGGCGGAGCAGAAGGCTGTTCGCCGAGTTTTGTCAGTGACGAGATGCAAATGGGCTCCTCTCTCCCGTCCCCCGTCCCCCGCAGCGTCTCATCTCCTAAGTGGCGTTGGAAATGGACAGGCCACAAGCAGGTCAAAGAGGTCCTCCACTGCAGTGTTCCCATGCAGGGCTTGTGTTCAAACAGCTCTATGCTGCCCGGTATAATTTTCAACTCTATATACACTGTGCTATAATATTCTGGACCCGGTGCACACATGTATTATAATCATACACAAATTATGATAATATAACAATTAGGATATTATATTATTATATTACTAAAATATCAAATATAACACTAACATAATGATTCAAATCTTTCATCTCCACTGTGAAGGAACTTAAGGATACATTTTATGAAATTCTGTGTTCTTCAAAAGTGTACCCTCAGATTTTATACAGTATTCCTTCATTGTATGGTGTGTATGCTGTCACAAATTCCCCCTTTCTCCCCTGGTTCAGTTCTGATGATGTTTCTCTTAAAATTCCAACAACTCAAAGCCATTAAACTGGCATCGCACCTTTCGGCTAGCTGTGCAAGCAGGATTTTTTTTGTTCAGATCTTTTTCTGATTCAAATTGACATTGCACAACTGCACTTTTCGCAGTGTGATTCTTTTTCTTCACTGTGATCTTTTCTATGATTCATACGGACATCACACTTTTGTACAGTTACAGTCCATTTTCTTTTTTTGCTGTGATCTATGATTGTGACGGACATTACACTTTTGTAAAGTTACAGTCCATTTTCGTTTTTTATTGTGATCTGTGATTGTGACGGACATCACACTTTTGTACAGTTACTGTACATTTTCTTTTTTTGTTATGATCTATGATTGTGACGGACATCACACTTTTGTACAGTAACAGTCCATTTTCTTTTTTTGTTGTGATCTATGATTGTGACGGACATCACACTTTTGTACAGTTACAGTCCATTTTATTTTGTTGTTGTGACTTAGTCTATGATTCAGATTGACGTTGCTCTTTTGTGCCATTGCAGTGTGCTTTTTTTTCTTTTTGTTTACCGTGAGCCTGTGTAGCAGTGAGGGTTTCTCAGTAGCTCTGAGAACAGACCGAAAGAGAAGCATTAGCAATGTGACTCCGTTTCATTTGAGATTTGGCTGGATGGTTGAAAGACGTTTTGGGGCTTAAGGCTGTGCGGGTGAAAGGCTCTGGTAATCAGCACCCCCACTTTCCCTGGTAAGTCCTACCTGTCCCCCAACGGGCAGGCCTCTCTGACCTTGCCCCACGCCGGAAGGACGTCTCACGTTGAAGAACTGCATTCTGATAAGGCCATTTCTTTTCTTTTAGCATCTCTTTAATGTCATCCCTGAAATATGAAGTCATTAGGCGATATTAAAACAGTGCTGACAAACTAATTAACAGAAGACATTATACGGGATGGGCTCGATTAATCCGCTTTAATGGCTCTTTTAAATGGGGGCTCCAATTAAAATTAATAAAGATTTACCGGTGATCACACAAAACTACGCCAAGGAGCGCCTGTCTGAAGGGCAGCCTAAAGTCAGCCTCCCGGAGCCTTAAGTTTCACTTCCTTTTGCTCCCTTCACCCCTTTTTGGCCACGAGCGACGAGCACCTCAGAAGAGCGGTGATCTTCAAAGCCGAAACAAAATGGCTCCTGAGCCCCCTAGTCGCTCCATGTTTCCACGGACTCTGTTCATACTGTAACTTTACCTCACAAATTACACATAATGTTACCACGGTATTTCTGCAATTTTATAGAAAACACAATGAGCAATGTGAGAACGTTGTTTGCTAAACCAATACAGGCGAGAGGAACTCCAGCGCTGACCGCTCAAAATCTTGCCCGGATAAAAAAAATGCCTGAAGGTACAGTCGGAAGTACGGCAATAAATGTTAGGTGCGAAAACAGAATTACATTAATCATCCCTAACATCCCAGCTCTGGAAAAGTATGAAATTAATTAGCGGAGATTATTAATTTATGGCATTTTCTTTGATGAATATCTAGAAAATTAATATGTATCCTTTGTGTGGAAGATAATTAATTCGCACATTCAAAGAAAAACAGAACAATTCAGCCCCTGGGGTGTAATGTATGTGCCAGCTATGTTCCCCCAGGACTGGGCTTCCAAACCGCCAAATCTTCATTCATGCTAAATGCACTGGGTTTGGGGTCAACTTGGCCCCCATATTCCTGTGTCCTATTTTAGTCCCCCTACAGGTTTTGCACATTTATAGATTCCAGTTATCAGTAATGCCTTACATCACTCCATATAGAACTTCTCCATCGTCATATAAGGTAAACAATAGTTTTACTTGGCCTAGTGTATATATACAATGCAGTTTGCTAATTCAGAATTTACAATGTGGGGTGCTGTGTACAGTATTTTTCTTCCTGGAAACATTATAATATCTTCTTTTAGACTGTAGGTAATGTGTAGTCGTTTTTGTGTATTTTAGCCAAAACCCATAACATTTTAAATAAGTTATTGCTAAAGCTCAATGTGTAGTGTGTCTCTCAGTATTTCTAAAGACACAAAGTGGTGTGGTGGTTTGTTAAGGCGTACAGTAACACCTTGCATGACAGTATAGACTGAATGAATTGAGGTATGCCAAGGTAATAACAACCATTCTACATACAGAGGCAAATTAATATTATATAATCAAGATATCGACTAAAAATCTGTATAATATAGTGATTCAATAGTAATATTCAACATGTAGAATTGTGATTTCTATTGTTGACAATGAAAAAAGAAGCTGTAGGACACATGTTAACAACGGCATTTCAGAGAATACCCAGAGAGGGATTGACCTGCTGATACATCAGAATTATTTTTCTGGTGTATAGAAAATAAGCCTACCAATTATTTTCTAGTGTACAGAAAAACAGCTCTACCAGTAAATAGGATCATTTTCAAAAGTCTTTCAGTTGAGTACATTTTTTTACATGTACAACTGGCTCCCTCTTGTGGGCTAGACAGAGATCAGGAGTATCTGTTTTACAGTAGCATGTTTTTCAGTGGCAGTAGCATCTGCTTCAGAGTTATCTGTCTGCCAGAACTATTGGAAAAATGTGAATTAAATATTGTACTACTACTACTACTACTACTAATAATAATAATAATAATCTTGTGGAATGATTGTTCATATCATAACCATCCATTTATTTTGCAGAGGTAGTGACCTTGGGTGACTTGGGACCTTTTGAAAATACAACGGCTGTTTATTAACAGCTGACAACTTTGGTCTTTATAAGTTTTTTTTTTTTTTTTTTTTTTACTTTTTAAAGAAGATTTTCCCAATGGGTTTGAGGTTCACACACTTTCAACTAAATATGCATGTATCTGTGACTGTAATACTTGTATGTCATTCATTTTACGTAAATAAAATCACATCTCATGTCATTTTTGCAATTACGTCATGAGGTGAAATTAATTTACTACTAATAATAATAATAATAATAATCTTGTGGAATGATTGTTCATATCATAACCATCCATTTATTTTGCAGAGGTAGTGACCTTGGGTGACTTGGGACCTTTTGAAAATACAACGGCTGTTTATTAACAGCTGACAACTTTGGTCTTTATAAGTTTTTATTTTATTTTTTTTTACTTTTTAAAGAAGCTTTTCCCAATGGGTTTGAGGTTCACACACTTTCAACTAAATATGCATGTATCTGTGACTGTAATACTTGTATGTCATTCATTTTACGTAAATAAAATCACATCTCATGTCATTTTTGCAATTACGTCATGAGGTGAAATTAAATCTGAACAGACCACAGTCACCACACGTAATATAAATAGAGGTCCAGGCCATGTAAGGGTTTTGATGCTGAAATTCACTGGATGGATCTGCAAATTATGCTTGGGTGTTGTGGCATGCTGTTCAGGTTTTCAGAATATATATGTATGTTCAGTTACTCCATTAACAAACCACTCGGTACACAAGCCATGCATACAAATATCTTCATTTCATTACTGAAGTATTTTTAGATTGCCATTTTCACACTAGGTCTGTATTGCTGTGCATAAATAAAAGTCTTTATGGAATTAACAGAAATAATAATTTCACTAAATGCATTCAACAAAATACCCCTCTATTTGTAAAATTAATTTCTCAGTTGCTGCTTCTGATAAAAAACATATGCTAATTTGGCCTACTTTGCTGTGCTGACTCGTCTCTACTAGGTGGCACTGTTTCATCAATCATGCTGTATTTATGCTCTTGGAAGTGTAATTAAGGTGTCTTTAAAGGCAAGCAGCATTCTGCTTTGGTATGTTCTGTGTCTTTATGCTTATTTATGGACAGGTCTGTTAAATCGGAAACATTTTTAGCGTGCATATTTTAACGTCACGTTGACTGTTTAATGGCTTCCACTAGCTACTAAATGTGGAATTAACCCAACCAGCCCCTTCACGTGCATCACCTGCTTATTAAAGGAGGGCTTTGGCTTCAAGGACAGCGCAGTCCTGCAGATGATGCATCCATAGGGAAAGCTGCACCTTCTGCATTTTATACAAAGAACGCAATGTAATACAATCGCAGACCGTTGTGAAACTGAATTATCTTACCTCTGTGAGTGATTTAATCAAATCCCTTATACACATTCTGCTTATAGCCTAGGTACATTTTCCCTCCTATACACAGCTTACAGGTGAACAACGTTGAAACCAGCTGGCTGCCATTTTTGACCACTTTACCAATCTGCATCCACTGGAGTCACTGGCTGAGAGGTTAGAGGTCAAAGGCTATAGGGGCCTCATTTATAAAAAGTACTTTAGATCAAATTAGATCTTATGTGGCGTACATAGAAAATCGCGACAAAGTAGTGATTTATAAAATTTCAACTTGACTCCATTTGCCCGTGGAAACGGTCGTAGCTCCACTTTTTGAATCCAGGGCCACGTTCAATCTGAAAACGGTGTGCACCGTTTTGCTACGGTTTTTCGGGTTGAACGAGATGTTTCCTCGAAACGGTGTGAAACGGTGTGCAACGGGCTTGGATGTATGTTTTCTCTCGTTTGGTGGGTGTGTCAGAGGTGTTACCCAACCAGCAGCGACATGTAGGCCTAAACCCCGCCATATTAAAAAGGCAGTGTGCACAATGGATCCAACTAAAGTCCTTTTCGAATGCGTCTACTGCAGCTTGGTGTATGCAACAATTGAAGACATTAGAAGACATATTTGTATCTTTTGCTATTGTATGTACCGTTGTGGAGTGACACTTTCATAAACCTTTCTACTCCACTCTACTCCTCTAAGTATATAATGGTAAATATTACAATATCATATCACAACAGTGATCAGCAATAATGATTGGCTCATGATAAAATAATTAGCTCATATAGATCGTAACAGAGTCTCGAAGTTTCCGTTTAAATAAACGTTTTGCTATGGTTTTGTCGGGGCTGAACGCAGCCCAGGTTTTCTCTTGGCGTACACACATTGCCTGCTGGTTATGCCGCACGTGAACGCTTATTGGTGTTCTTTCTATTAAATGTATCTGACCAGTTAGCCCCAGGGCACAATTACAGAGCTCATTCCCGTGCGTTCAATGTAAAGTTCATTTGATATTTATAGACGTAAGTACGTACGACAGACGTAGCCTACGCTATTTTAAACAAGCGCAGCTAATAGTATAAATAATGCTTACGTCCATTTAAATAAATGTTCCTACGTTAAAGTTAAAAATTACGTCAAAGTACTTTTTTTTATAAATGAGGCCCCAGGTCTCTCTTTTTGCTGGCCAGTCCCAACTGGCTGAGTCCCTTTTTCACCTATTCATGGCAAATGTTAAAAAAAATATATATATCAGTAACAAGACAGATGGAAGATACTGCAAAAATCTCTGTTGAATCACAACTGACACGAATGATTAAAATGGAAACAACGGGCGTAATGGGTTCAGTGATTAAATGGTTCTTTAGGTGTGCACGCAAGAGGGAACAGCAATTGACTGTACAGTCACCTTCTCCACGTTTTATTACGTTACAGACATATTCTACAATAGATTGAGTTCATTTTTTTGTCTCAGAATTCTACACAAAATAGCCCATAATGACAAAGTGAAAACTGGTTTTTAGACATTTGTGCTAATTTATTAAAAATCTAAATGTAAAATATCATATGTACACAAGTGTGCACACCCTTTGATATGACACCCAAAAGTGAGCTGAGGTGCATTTTGTTTCCACTGATACTGCTTGAGATGTTTGTACAACTTAATTGGAGTCCAACTGTGATAAATTCAATTGATTGGACATGATTGGGGATTGCCAACACCTGCCTATATAAGGTCCCACAGTTGACCAGTGCATGTCAGAGCAAACTCCAAGCCATGGGGTCAAAGGAATGATCTGCAGACCTCAGAAACAGGATTGTGTCAAGGCATAGATCTGGAGAAGGGTACAGAAAAATCTCTGCAGCTTTACAGGTCCCAAAGAGCACAGTGGCCACCATCATTCGTAAATGGAAGAAGTCTTGGAACCACCAAGAATGTTCCTAGACCTGGCCGCCCGGCCAAACTGAGCAATCGGGGAAGACGGGCCTTGGCCAGGGAGGTGAGCAGGAACCCGAGGGTCACTCTGACAGAGCTCCAGCGTATCCTTGTGGAGATGGGTTAATTCAGAAGATCAACCATCCAGACAGCACTCCACCAATCAGGCCTTTATGGTAGAGTGGCCTGACGGAAGCCCCTGCTTAGTAAAAGGCACATCACAGCCCGCTTGGAGTTTGCCAAAAGGCACCTAGAGGACTCTCAAACCATGAGAATCAAGATTCTCTGGTCTGATGAAACCAAAATTGAACTTTTTGGCCTGAATACCAAGCGTCACGTCTGGAGGAAACCAGGCACCGCTCATCACCTGGCTAATCCCATCCCTACAGTGAAGCATGGCGGTGGCAGCATCATGATGTGGGGATATTTTTCAGCAGCGGGAACGGGGCGACTAGTCCTGATAGAGGGAAAGATGAATGCAGCTAAGTACACCGAGATCCTTGAAGAAAACCTGCTCCAGAGCGCTCTGGACCTCAGACTGGGGCGAAGGTTTACCTTCCAACATGACAATGACCCGAAGCACACAGCCAAGAGAACAAAGGAGTGGCTTCGGAGAAAGTCTGTGCATTTCCTTGAGTGGCCCAGCCAGAGCCCAGATCTGAATCCAATTGAACATCTGTGGAAAGAGCTGAAAATGGCTGTGTACCGACGCTCCCCATCCAACCTGACGGAGCTTGCAAGGATATGCCAAGAGGAATGGGCAAAATGTCCAGAAACAAGTGTGCCAAGCTCGTAGCTTCTTTCCCAAGATGCCTTGAGGCTGTAATCGCTGCCAAAGGTGCAGCAACCAAGTATTGGGCTAAGGGTGTGTACAGATATGTAACCCCTAAATAACCAATTTTTGTCAGTAAAATAAAATTGCATATTTTCTAAAAACCTGTTTTCACTTTGTCATTATTGGTTATTGTGTGTAGATGTTTGAGGCAAAAAATGAACTCAATCTATTGTAGTATAAGTCTGTAACGTAATAAAACGTGGAGAAGGTGAAAGGGGTGTGCAGACTTTCCGGCTTGACTGTACTTGCCGCTTCATTTTTTTTTCAAAGCAGAAGCTTTATACAGACCTCATTATTTGGCCTTACCATTCTCTTAAAGAAATAGTATGCAGATAATTGCAACTTTCTTATTACCACAAGGGAAAAATTATTCTATGTAATTATTAATTTTTCAGTGGTAGTCTTTTTTTTACGTCATCATATCTACCTCTTTCATAAAAAATTGTTTGTCGTCATTTAGGATATCACATGTAAATTAAATATCTTTTTAAAATAAATCAATTTTCACTAAGCCGTTTGTTTTAATTGAAAAACGTTTCTGAAATAACTGCTCTGGCAGTGTTTCCCTCCTCTCCTAATAAGCTGTTCAAGTTAATGTGTTTCTTGAATTTTTATCATTTCAGGTGTAACTTCTCCAAGGTAATTTGCAGGATTTTCCAATTAAAATT
Organism: Synaphobranchus kaupii; assembly: GCA_029718625.1. Taxonomy (NCBI): domain Eukaryota; kingdom Metazoa; phylum Chordata; class Actinopteri; order Anguilliformes; family Synaphobranchidae; genus Synaphobranchus; species Synaphobranchus kaupii. Next base: position 21,454,412 of record CM056390.1, read on the forward strand.
GAATATGATTTTCTTAAATGTCTTGCTTATTTGAATTCTCTTCCCCCAGGGAATCAATATTTTGATAATGTGCTTTTGTGTAATCAAGTATATTTTATCATACAGGTGGCATGTTTTCATCAGGCTTTTTCTGTCAAATTCAATTTGTACATTGATTTATAGACTTGTATTTATTGACATTTATTGATCAAACAGCGTGTCCATGCATCCGAATGGATGAGCTGAATTTTAAACTGCAGTTGAATGTCACACAGGATGTATCGTATATCTATGCCTTCAATATTCCACTTGTAAAATAGCATTGAGATTAAAACATGACATATTTTTGAATTTTCCTATCACATTTATTTCATCATCAAGAAAGACTAATTTTACAACTATCTGGTTTATATGGCTCACCCTTGTGCTTTTTCATGGTGGGATACAGTATTCTGTGAATTCCGGAAATTACCAATGAATATTTAATGTATATATAATGTACAACCCCAATTCTAAAAATGTTGGGATTGGGGTTGTTATGCAGTGATTTGTAAATTCTCTTTTACATATATTTACATATATTTAAATGAAAACAGTACAAAGAAAATATATTTAATGTTTTACCTAATCAATATTATTGATATTTGTAAATATATGCTCATTCTGAATTTGATGCCTGCAACACGTTCCAAAAAAGTTGGGACAGGGGCAAAAAAAAACAAAAAAAAAACTGAGAAGCTCAAAAAAACACCTGTTTGGAACATTCCACAGGTAAACAGGTGATGCTATCATGACTGGGTATAAAAGGATATCAAAAGACTCTTGATATTTTATTTCCAGGTACTCCTAGAAGTTATACTATAACCTCTCAATTAATCTCTATGGGAATTGGGAGGTGGGACTAGATTAAGATAGAAATTACACAGGAATAGTATGGAACCCATGGGTGGCTAAATGGCTTTAAGTCCTCAAGGGTCTGACGTATCAAACGAGCCTCAAACCATCACTCTGCTGCCAGATATGCAGTAGATATGGATGGATCACTTTAAGGGTTGTTTCTCCTGACTCATTTTCCTATTGAACTCTATGGAAAAATAAGCCAGGAGAAACAACCCTCCAAGTGATCCATCCATATCAACTACATATCTGGCAGCAGAGTGATGGTTTGAGGCAGACCCTTGATTACTTACAGCCACTTAGCCAACCATGGATTCCATACTATTCCCGTGTAATTTACAGCTTAATCTAGTCCCACCCCCCAATTCCCATAGAGATACATTCAAATGCAGAGAGGTTATAGTATCGCTGAAAATAAAATATCAAGAGTCTTTTGATATCCTTTTATACCCAGTCATGATAGCATCACCTGTTTACCTGTGGAATGTTCCAAACAGAATGTTTTAACTTCTCAGTCTTTTTTTTGGCCCTGTCCCAACTTTTTTGGAACGTGTTGCAGGCATCAAATTCGGAAAATAGCGTATATTTACAAAAATCTATAAAGTTGATAAAGTAAAACATTAAATATATTTTCTTTGGACTGTTTTAAATTAAATATATGTAAATAGAATTTACAAATCACTGCTTTCTGCTTTTATGTGCACTTTACATACTGTCCCAAATTTTTTGGAATTGGGGTTGTAAGATACATCTACAATCTTCAGAATACAAGAGCCTCATGTAGCCTATAACTCCATGTATGCCCAGCTTGAGTTTATCTTATTTAGACATGACTTTCCTTTCCGTAGTCTCCCTGAGACTGTCAATTCAGACATTATGAATGCATTCACAATAGTGCTGCCCAGGAACTGATAAGCACGAGGAAAGCTGAGCCCTTATCTTAGCTACGCTCAACTGGCTAAAATGTCCTATTGATTTTAAAATTACACTTCTGGCTTTTAAGACTTAGTCCCACATGCCAAAAGACCTGCCGCCTAAAACCCTCTCACATTGTCCAGCACTGCAAGCCATCTGTTGGTACCTAGGACTCGGGTCTGCATCGGGGGTTAGACCTTCTTTTCTGTTGCAAACACTCACACACCTGTTGTTAAACCATGATGATATCACACTGCTTTTATACAACCCAGTTTTATTTCCTGTTTTGAACACTGGATCCTTAAATGTCATCAAGAACTTAAAACATTTTTTTATCACTTGTAGCTTGTAGCTGAGAAGAAGCTAGGTAGTTGATTAAATAGTGCTAGCTATCCCAGCTAACGAAACGTTCCCTGGTTGATGCAATGTTGTGTTTTCTTCAGGTTCTAAGAACTTTCACACAACGTTTATGGGAAATGTCCCCTTTAACATTCCAGTAACATTCTAGGAGCATTCCTCTTAGGTTCTAAGCATTTTATGTAACATAAATGTAGCATCTCCTGAGATGCAACCTTTATGTTACATAGAATGTGCCTAGAACCTAAGAGGAATGCTCCTAGAATGTTAATGGAATGTTCTTCTGTTATCTTGGAGTAACATTCCCCTATAAACCCCAGAATGTTCACAAAATTATGTTTTGTAATGACGTGGCAATAATGTATGGGGAATGTTAGCAATGTACTCCTGTCTCACAGTAAGGGAACGTTAAATCCAAAAGTTAGAGAAACTCGAAAGTGAAACTAGAAAGTGAACGTTTCTACTAACATTCCCCTAATGTTACATAGAATGTTCATGTAATGTTAGTGGAATGTGAAGGGAACATTCCATGGACAAGTTGTAGAAATGTTCAGGACCTGAAAGGAACTCAACATTATGACACCCAGGGAATGTATTGCAAAGTTTGTGACATTTAGGGGGCATTCCCAGAATGTTATTTTCTTATAAAGGAAGAAACATTCCCCATAGACTTTTCTCTAAGCGTAAGAGAAACCCAAGAAGAGGAACATTCCTCTGAGTCCCTAGTAATGTTAGCAATCAACCTATGAACGTTCCCCATAATCCCCTGAATGTTCTCGAAGTAGTGTTCTGTAAATGACATTGCAGGGCTGTAATGGGAACATTCTTTAAAGATCCCAAACTTGCCTTGTTTCCCAGGATGACACTAGCAAGGTAGGGCTTAATGTATGTGAAGAGGCAAAAAATAGTCTGGGAAAAGCTGGCCTAGTTAAATCTGAGGTGCGTGCTTACCAGGGGCCATCTGGATACACATTTTGGTGTGTTGTTCGCAATAGTCACCTCCATGCCCAATCTCCAGAGGTTGTCTGTGGTGTTGCTCTGGCAAAACTGTCATACTACACCAGAATTTTAAGATACAAGATTTCTGACGGAGAAAGAATAGGTACCTTTTCATCGGGATTTCAGGATTAGCATGGTAGTTAGTGTGTTACTTCAGAAAAAAATATATGAGAATCACACACTTATCTCCATACAAAATAATCATATAATAATTTTTTAAGTTACCAACATGTTTCAGCAGTATGCCTTCATCAGGGTGTAGTAATGGTATCTGTTCAACAGGTCATTATATCACAATAGGTAGAGGCCTGGAAAAGTTAGCGTGTTACTGTCATACTGCACCAGAATTTTAAGACGCAAGATTTCTGAGGGATAAAAAATAGGTACTTTTTCATAGGGATTCCAGGGTTAGCTTGGTAGCTAGCTTGTTGTTCTGTTTTATTTGATTGTTTAGCAAGATCAGGATTCCGGTTCAAACATTGTATTAAATTATAGTTAAACATTCAATGATGAGCCAATTATGGGAGTGCATTCCATGTAGGCTACATGCTGTAACGCATATAGCTTTACAATTACAGAAATAACAATAGACACACTTTCATGCTATCATAATTTCACTGCACTTTATTCTTCTTTGAAACAGCACACTTTCTAACTTGATGATTTTAAAGCTCACAGTATTCGTCTCGTTTGAAGTTAAATTTAAAAAAAATAGAAATGTTGACTTGATATAAACTAAATTAACGTGTCAATATAACGAAAATATATAATGCATATTTGAAATCAAATTTACCCCTGGCCAGTTGTATTTGGTAAAACATACAAAAGAAAAACTTATTTGCACAATACTGTGGTTTCACTATTAAATCAGCTTCAGCTTTTCTGTTGTAGACCCCTAATTATAATAAATAAATGGATAATTAATAATTCCCATTCTTGGCCTGTTTATTGGAGTATAGACATTATTAATTTTTGTGTTGTTGCCATGTCCCATTGGTGTTGTAGTGAATAATCTATGCAGGCACTACCGTGCCATAACTCCAAGTGCCTTCTCTGGAATTGTTTTTATTTATTTATGTATGTATTTATTTACTTACTCTACAATTGTCAGAGCGCTTTCAAAGTTTAACAATACAATAATAAATAATACTGCACTCAGTTTTTAAAAAATCACATTTTGAATGTCCACATCAGTTTGTTCTCGGTTCGGTGTCTGAATAACGTAACATCCCATACTCTACTTTCTAACTACGCGGACAATGTGGATTGCTTTGCGCACGAATCTGCAGAAGCACGCGCTCTTATTTCTGATCAGTTGTCTATTTAGCACTGCCCTGCGTAAACTATTCTGAGGCCGCCTTGTGTACTCCGGCCTGTATTGTCCGCAGGAAGTGGTTATAGAGAGCACTCTGCTGCAGTCGTTGTGGTTTCACAGTTTGTGGAGTGATTCATGCGTGTTGAGCCGGTGCCTGGAAGAAAGCGTCCACGGATTGGTGGAATTTTGCTTCGGTGGCAAACTCTGTTATGAGGTCACATTTGGCATGACTCATTAGGTCAGAATGCATTGTGTCTGTTTTTAAGACACGGCATTTGTTTGGGCCTGCGGTGGCCATGGGATGAATGCAGGCCTTAGAAATTTTACTTGAATTAGCTCTCGTTAACAATGTGCGCTGCGCACTTTGTAGGAATTCACACAGCTAGCTTTATGTCATGGATTAGTAGCATCTTAGTGTCCCAGAAAAGGATGAAAACCTATTTTGCTGAAACAGCACATCTTTCTAAGAGTAACCTAAGTTGTGCAGTGCTGGAGTAATTTTGTAGTTTGTATTTACAAGTCGCATATTAAACCTCTGTAATGAAAAATTGCAGATGTGTGTTTTTTGATGTGTGCACTTTTAGTTACTTAGTAATTAGTTTCTATAATCTGCAGTGGTGTAGTAGTGCCTGGAGAAGTGGGTATACTCTAATTTAACAAACTGATGACGACTAATTGGTACAAGCACAAGTGGGGATTAAGAAGTGAGTATATTCTATGTCCTGCACTTAGATGCGTATACCCACGTATACCCTCCACTACACTCCTGATAATCTGAGGAGATGGAAAACTATAAATTACTCTCAATTCTCAGTATTCTCTTCTCTGTTTTTGTCACAGAATACCATGTATTTAAAAAAGCAACATGATTGCACTATAATATATTATTGTATTATAGTTACTATAGTATTTTCTGTTTAAATGTTGATCTATTGATCCTCATTATATTTTTACTCCATTTATGTATTATGTGATCTGGCAAAAACAACTTCAATAAAATGTCAGTAATAATAATAATAATAATAATAATAATAAATAATTTTTATTTGTGAAGGGAAAAATAGATTTTACAAAAGCTAAGGTAAAATAAATCAATTAATTAATTAATTACATTTCCATCATTATTAAATAAATCCATAGATGTGATATTACACAACGGTCCTAATTACCTGTCATCGTTTACAGGTCGGAAAGCTAAGAGCAGCTGCTATTTCCCCCAGTGTCTTGATAATATTCTAAACCTGGCGTCCTATATTGGTTCATCCACAGGTTCAACTGGTTCTGTGGGCTGCTTTCACTGATTCCAGAGACACCCATTCACCTTGCCTTTCATACACCTGCAGCTGCTGTATTCAATCAGTGGAGTATGTAGTCTGTGGTCTGAAAGGAATATGACCTAATACAAAGTGCATGTTAGGGCAGCAGCTGTTTGCTGTCCTCACCTGACACAGGTTTGGATACAAGTTTGATCAAAATACTGAAAAAAAGAGTTTGCGCACACTGCATTTTATGAGGTGTATACTGTAGATTGCAACTAGCAAGCTAACATATGCTACTGCAACTACAGTGTTATAACCTTTTGTAGAGATGGCATCATCTGAACTTCAGGTTGATCAGGAGTTTTTTCATGTTGTTTGTACAACAGTAGTTACTCGAACAGTTATTAGAGAACATTTCCAAAATTTCCTTTTGCAAACAAAATGATTAACAGCAAATGGCCATTATTGATATTTTATAGCAATCCCTGACAGAAATGGAATATACGTAATGCAATATTGTATTGTAAATATGTGAACTGCTTTTCTGAAAGTCCATATACTTAGAAATATATATTGCAGTATATACCAAATTACATTATAGTGTGAATTATATTTCACAGAAGGTATTGCAATATACATTGCAATGTCTTAAAGCAGCAATAATTTGTATATTTTCCAATATATTGTAGTGTTTCAATATTACCATCAAATATTATTATTTTTCAAAGAACGGTTCACATGACCTCCAGGTCCACTGCCCCAACACAAACAGACAGACACACACACACACACACACACACACACACACACACACACACACACACACACACACACACACACACACACACACACACACTCTCTCTCGCTCTCTCTCTCTCTCTATCTCTCTCTCTCTCTCTCACACACACACACACACACTTCACAACATACAGTCAAGCCAGAAAGTCTGAACACCCCTTTCACCTTCTCCACGTTTTATTACGTTACAGACTTATACTACAATAGATTGAGTTAATTTTTTGCCTCAAACATCTACACACAATAGCCAATAATGACAAAGTGAAAACAGGTTTTTAGAAAATATGCAATTTTATTTTACTGACAAAAATAGGGTTATTTAGGGGTTACATAGCTGTACACACCCTTAGCCTAATACTTGGTTGCTGCACCTTTGGCAGCGATTACAGCTTCAAGGCGTCTTGGGAAAGAAGCTACGAGCTTGGCACACTTGTTTCTGGACATTTTTGCCCATTCCTCTTGGCATATCCTTGCAAGCTCCGTCAGGTTGGATGGGGAGCGTTGGTACACAGCCATTTTCAGCTCTTTCCACAGATGTTCAATTGGATTCAGGTCTGGGCTCTGGCTGGGCCACTCAAGGACATGCACAGACTTTCTCCGAAACCACTCCTTTGTTCTCTTGGCTGTGTGCTTGGGGTCGTCATGTTGGCAGGGAAACCTTCGCCCCAGTCTGAGGTCCAGAGCGCTCTGGAGCAGGTTTTCTTCAAGGATCTCGGTGTACTTAGCTGCATTCATCTTTCCCTCTATCAGGACTAGTCGCCCCGTTCCCGCTGCTGAAAAACATCCCCACATCATGATGCTGCCACCACCATGCTTCACTGTAGGGATGGTATTAGCCAGGTGATGAGCAGTGCCTGGTTTCCTCCAGACGTGACGCTTGGTATTCAGGCCAAAAAGTTCAATTTTGGTTTCATCAGACCAGAGAATCTTGATTCTCATGGTTTGAGAGTCCTCTAGGTGCCTTTTGGCAAACTCCAAGCGGGCTGTGATGTGCCTTTTACTAAGGAGGGGCTTCCGTCTGGCCACTCTACCATAAAGGCCTGATTGGTGGAGTGCTGCCTGGATGGTTGATCTTCTGAAAGGTTCTCCCATCTCCACAAGGATACGCTGGAGCTCTGTCAGAGTGACCCTCGGGTTCCTGCTCACCTCCCTGGCCAAGGCCCGTCTTCCCCGATTGCTCAGTTTGGCCGGGCGGCCAGGTCTAGAAAGATTCTTGGTGGTTCCAAACTTCTTCCATTTACGAATGATGGTGGCCACTGTGCTCTTTGGGACCTGTAAAGCTGCAGAGATTTTTCCGTACCCTTCTCCAGATCTATGCCTTGACACAATCCTGTTTCTGAGGTCTGCAGATAATTCCTTTGACCCCATGGCTTGGAGTTTGCTCTGACATGCACTGTCAACTGTGGGGCCTTATATAGGCAGGTGTTGGCAATCCCCAATCATGTCCAATCAATTGAATTTATCACAGGTGGACTCCAATTAAGTTGTAGAAACATCTCAAGCAGTATCAGTGGAAACAAAATGCACCTCAGCTCACTTTTGGGTGTCATATCAAAGGGTGTGCACACTTGTGTACATATGATATTTTACATTTTGATTTTTAATAAATTAGCACAAATGTCTAAAAACCAGTTTTCACTTTGTCATTATGGGCTAGAATGTGTAGAATTTTAAGACAAAAAATGAACTCAATCTATTGTAGAATATGTCTGTAACGTAATAAAACGTGGAGAAGGTGAAAGGGGTGTGCAGACTTTCCAGCTTGACTGTACATTGTTGTACACATACATACATCCCATCATTATTATATAGGCTCAGAATTTGTCTATCACACACGTCAATCTGAATGAATGTAATTGGAAAGATTGTGGACACAATGACATGCATATATTAGTGTGTCGCAGAAAATGGTGTGACTTACGTGAGACTGCTGCAGAAGGCGATGCTAGATGATCGCATCATATGGATGAATTAGTGCTGCTGTCGGCCACCTCAAACTGCATTAACTGATACCGTGTTGGAGGTTTTGCTCCATGCACCTTTTAGTTACAAGTCACATAAACAATATTGGAAAATAATACAAGGAAATATTAAAAGACTTGGTATTGACCTTCCAATACTCAATAGATCCTTGTGCTACATCAGATGTTTCTCGTTTTCCTAATAAAAAACAACACAGGCAAAATTATTTTAAATAATGAATCATAGCTTTATTGTCTCAGTTGGCCTACTCAAGAAATCACTACAAAAATGTAAACTTAAGGGAGTAAATTGCACTGACTATAGAAACAAAAAAGTATAGAAGAGGTGTGTTGAAGCGGTTTATCCCTGATTGGAAATGTTACTACTCGACCACAGCACTGATTAAATGCTACAGTGGAGTTTCCAAATATGACGTCCACATGTACACCTTTTCAGAAGTTCCATTTATTGGGCTAGTTATTTGCCCCAAAATTTAATTTTCACACGTACATTGGCCTCTACATGGACTTTCCACTATTAACATCTAAAGGCCATTGGCAAATGGGCACAAATATTCTCCAAACTACTTTCACTATACATATCACTACTCTTTTCAAAACCCAGTCATATTCTTCAAAAAATAAAAACTATCCAAAACTGTTCTTCCAACTTTAAATATATATATATATATATATATATATATATACAGTCAAGCCAGAAAGTCTGCACACCCCTTTCACCTTCTCCACGTTTTATTACGTTACAGACATATTCTACAATAGATTGAGTAAATTCTTTTGTCTCAAAATTCTACACAAAATAGCCCATAATGACAAAGTGAAAACAGGTTTTTAGACATTTGTGCTAATTTATTAAAAATCTAAATGTAAAATATCATATGTACACAAGTGTGCACACCCTTTGATATGACACCCAAAAGTGAGCTGAGGTGCATTTTGTTTCCACTGATACTGCTTGAGATGTTTCTACAACTTAATTGGAGTCCACCTGTGATAAATTCAATTGATTGGACATGATTGGGGATTGCCAACACCTGCCTATATAAGGTCCCACAGTTGACAGTGCATGTCAGAGCAAAGCCATGGGGTCAAGGGAATTATCTGCAGACCTCAGAAACAGGATTGTGTCAAGGCATAGATCTGGAGAAGGGTACGGAAAAATCTCTGCAGCTTTACAGGTCCCAAAGAGCGCAGTGGCCACCATCATTCGTAAATGGAAGAAGTTTGGAACCACCAAGAATCTTCCTAGACCTGGCCGCCCGGCCAAACTGAGCAATCGGGGAAGACGGGCCTTGGCCAGGGAGGTGAGCAGGAACCAGAGGGTCACTCTGACAGAGCTCCAGCGTATCCTTGTGGAGATGGGTTAATTCAGAAGATCAACCATCCAGACAGCACTCCACCAATCAGGCCTTTATGGTAGAGTGGCCAGACGGAAGCCCCTGCTTAGTAAAAGGCACATCACAGCCCTCTTGGAGTTTGCCAAAAGGCACCTAGAGGACTCTCCAACCATGAGAATCAAGATTCTCTGGTCTGATGAAACCAAAATTGAACTTTTTGGCCTGAATACCAAGCGTCACGTCTGGAGGAAACCAGGCACCACTCATCACCTGGCTAATACCATCCCTACAGTGAAGCATGGCGGTGGCAGCATCATGATGTGGGGATCTTTTTCAGCAGCGGGAACGGGGCGACTAGTCCTGATATAGGGAAAGATGAATGCAGCTAAGTACACCGAGATCCTTGAAGAAAACCTGCTCCAGAGCGCTCTGGACCTCAGACTGGGGCGAAGGTTTACCTTCCAACATGACAACGACCCGAAGCACACAGCCAAGAGAACAAAGGAGTGGCTTCGGAGAAAGTCTGTGCATGTCCTTGAGTGGCCCAGCCAGAGCCCAGACCTGAATCCAATTGAACATCTGTGGAAAGAGCTGAAAATGGCTGTGTACCGACGCTCCCCATCCAACCTGATGGAGCTTGTAAGGATATGCCAAGAGGAATGGGCAAAAATGTCCAGAAACAAGTGTGCCAAGCTCGTAGCTTCTTTCCCAAGATGCCTTGAAGCTGTAATCGCTGCCAAAGGTGCAGCAACCAAGTATTAGGCAAAGGGTGTGTACAGATATGTAACCCCTAAATAACCTATTTTTGTCAGTAAAATAAAATTGCATATTTTCTAAAAACCTGTTTTCACTTTGTCATTATTGGCTATTGTGTGTAGATGTTTGAGGCAAAAAATGAACTTATTGTAGTATAAGTGAATCTATTGTAGTATAAGTCTGTAACGTAATAAAACGTGGAGAAGGTGAAAGACTTGGTGCAGACTTTCTGGCTTGACTGTATATATATATATATATATACAATTTACTGTATATATATTAATAAGGAACACATGTCAGCAATTCTGCATTTGCTTATCATTTTTTGCAGGGATCACATACCTTTGAGCAATAACTAAAAATATTTAATGATCAAAGATACAGCAACGTTACTCAAACCTTGTCAATAGTTCTTATCTATCAACAGCACAGTTTATACGAGGTCAGAATCATACATCATCTTTTAATTGTTGAAATCCATGAAGGAAGAACCATACTCAAACTCTAAAATCATAATGCTTCATGTATCATCGACTTATAATCACAACTGAGAGAGTGCTTCCTATGTGCAAAAAGATACTGAGCAGAGTCTCACAAAATGTTGAAGAACAATGACGATATAGGCTGGCGAAAAATATATATGTGTGCTAATTCCATTGCACCCTCCTGCCACTCTGGCAGCAGGTGGTGGAAATACTTCATACACTTGATTGACATTTTCTTCATGGGTGTTGCAAGGAGTATGACCACAAGAACATTAGAAGAACATAAGGACATTCTTAAGTGTATTGAAGTTTTCAGGTCATTAATTCTGTCATCGATTGTTATTTCCCTATGATCTACTGTAGATCACGGCTACTTGTGCATAAACATGCACTGTGGCTTACAGCCATGGATACATGACAGGTCTTCATTACATTTAAATTATTACTTAGTACCAACCAAATGAATCAGTTGTTCAATAAATAGAAAAATCCTAGTCTGAGGAGATGGAAATACTTATTTTTGCTTTTCATACACTTTTCATAAACAGAGCTCCGGGTTATACACACCTTCTCAAAGCAGCAGAGAGGACCTCCGCAAAGGTATATGTCCGAACGTGGCAAACCAACCAGTCAATATTATAATCTGTCCAGTTATATGTGCTAAACCACTTCTCAGTTACACTCTCAGAAGAAAGGGTTCCAAAAGGTTCCTCTGGTTCTCCATAGAGGAACCATGTCTAGTGTAAGGGAGGTTTCACACTTTTCATACCTAACATAGAGGGTTCCATAAATAACTAAAAAGGGTTCCCTGATGGAGACAAGCCAACGAACCCTTTTTTTTCTGAGAGTGAAATACAACATAGCATCTGATAGATAAATATACAACATCCAATAAAAATAGAAGGTCACAAGGGCTCTCCTTCAAGAGACATAGCAATTCATGAGTTCTCTGTATGAGGAAGAGTGCACTGCACATCCACAGCAAGATGCATGATATTTTTCTACATGATCGTTGTAAATATACAAAATGCTGTGATCTTTCTACACACAGTTGGATGATTTGAAGTCATCGGGGACATCACTGTCCAGTTTACAGATGACCTTGTAGATCGCTTTCTTCCACGAAGGGTCTGTGTCTTTGGCCAAGGAAATCGCGTTGAAAAACTCTTGGAGTGTAATTTCAGCAACCTCAAGAAATCTGTCTGGAACCTGTGGGTACAGGGACCGAAAATTAATGCCCTGAAAAGTGCTTGCTGGTAAATACAAAACAACCACACAGCACGTGTGGTCATTTGGTCTAACAGTCAGCAATATTTAGCTTTCCTTCAAATAGTACAGGTATAAGACATCTAAAACAAAGACATTTTACAGCAACTTCCTGTTCAGCGTACAGAAAACAAACCCCACATAAACCATCTCTTTCTCTCTTGTGTATGACAATGAAAAAACTACACTGCAGTCTGGGAAAATGAGGCTATGGGGAAAAGAAAATAATGGATTACTCTTTCTCTTGTGTAAAAGTGAACAAAATATTTATGTTGTCATTGTGAAGTAAAGGTCTTAAAACTTCCAGGATAACCACATGGACAAGCCATTAGACCCAAGTTTGTTGTCGGTGGGAATTCATAAAATGCCACCTCGGCTATACATGCATTTTTGTATGGCAACATTATTTGTGTAAAACGAGATCTTGGCTGTCTGAAAATCATGTTGTAATTAATTTTTTTGTCATGTATAGCTTGTGTAAAGACGGACACAACATAAAATTAGATTTTTAGTTTGCCTTTTAACCAGTGGGCTGTATAACTAGAGTTCATGATACAACGCACAGTGTTGTCAACACGCTGGAGCACTGATGAATGGTAAACTCTGTAAATCAGTACAGCACTCCAAATCAACGTGACTGATCCCTGACCAATAAGTATTATCTTTCATGCCCTCGCTTCAAAGTGGACGGCTCCTATCCCCTTTCTTAACACATATAAAACAAACACAGTGTCAGACGCATTAATAGGCCATGACAGAGTGCTGCTTCGGCTCTGCAGCTTTGTGGCCCTCTATCAAACTGCCTGTATCTTCAGAGGAATTCCACCTCTGCGTTCTCAGCAACGCTGACTGGACGGGGAGGGGGGGGGAGACACCCCGGGTGAAGAATCTATCCGGTGCCGTTATTTCATGCAGAATAGCTAACAGAATTGTTGTTGGGATAAGTTATTTTCTTTCCCTCCAGCTCCGAACACAAAGCGGCCCTGGGAAAGGAATGTCTTGGTCCCAAGGTAAAGAAAACGGCCTCGGCTCTTTCCCACCGAACGGCCGTCTCCCTCGGAATTCGCAGCGTCTTTCTCAGCGTTCCGCGTCAGTAGCAATCCGAGCCCCGCTCAGGCGTACCGGTCCCCTAATCCTGAGTTGTTTTAGCGGGATTCTACGGCTTCCTCTTCCCACAGTTGGATAAAGCGCCGCACTAAAGTTTAGATAATGGGTTTAAAGGCGGCTGAGCCGCAGGTGCAGTGCGCCATGAGGGTCAGGGCGAGGACACTTTCGTACGTGACCACGGGGTTCAGCTCGGACTACTGTTCAGCCGTACGGAAGGGACGCCGCCTCGTAGATGGGGAGCGGATTTATCCGTGGCATTCGGCCCAGTGAAAGCAGGGGTCCCCGACATGTTCCAGTGGCACATTATTAAACCCATTCACTTTCCCCAGACAGTAGAAAGTCATGGCATTATTTAATGCGTGTATAGACGTATTACTGTTCAATAATAAGGCCATTAGTGTCTACTGCAAGGGGACATTTATGTTAGGAGGAACTATGAATTTGTTGTCGAATCCTTTATTGTACTTGAAAACTGAAATGGCCAATGAGTTGATCAATAAACAAATATGACATGCATTCTTGGAAAAATAATATGCTTCCTGATTTTTGCATTTTTCTTTATCCTAAAAGGGCTTTTATGTTATGGTTTCATTCTTAAAAGAAGATCTCCATCTCCCGTTAAATCACTAACTTCTCGATTCAGAGGAGCCTCCAAATTCTCTCACAGTTGTTCAATAAAAACCAATTAGTCATCATATCACAACAAAGTCACTGCTTTTTAAAATGTTTGATTACTCCAGCAGAGTAAAGAATTAACTTCCTGTAATGCAGTCAGATCATTGTAAGAGGGTATGACTTTTTAAAATTATTTTTCACCAAACAGCATTTTCCTTTAAGATGACATGCTCGTTTCGATTGAACTTTCGTCTAACAACTAAGAAGCAGTTAACTACGTTGTCAGTCACATATAACAGTTCAAATAAACATATCTAAATGCTCGAACCAAGAGCCTAAATGCAAAAAGAAAAGCAGAAAGAAAAGCGACCGTGGGAGAACCGTAAATCCCGCTGAACGAACACAGAAGCGAACAAGCTTCGCGCCGGGCGCCGTTACCTACCTGGAAGTCGTTGGCTTTGTTGTAGTGCATGTTGAGGGAGCGGAAGAGCTCCGAGTCCCTGGTGACCGACATGTCTTTCACGTCGTTCGCTCCGTCCACGATAGCCTGACGGGCAAACTTCTCCATCTGGATGTAGTAGAACTCGCGGAAGTTGCTGAACCACTTGATGAGCTGGGAGGTGATGCAGCGATTGAACTAGAAGAAATTTGGGAAATTCCAGTAAGCACTCGAAATCACTACGAATAGAAGATTTGGTTTTATGATAGAGAAATGCTGTGCATGTTTGCCAGACGAATGGATTTATATCGTGTTGTTTGTTCCATATACAGCAAAATAAAGTTTTTATTTAATCTCTCCTGTAACAATAACATTAATTCTTCACATTTATACATGTGAACTCTATAAATATGTTATAAAAAGTGTATGTCTTTAACATATGATAATATCATTATATATTTTTTTCTTTCAATCATTTTGTATGTACACATCACATCACATCATTTGATCCGTTTAGGCATTTTGGAATGGCGCTGGTCTTTTTCCCACCACCTTGTTGGAATTAAAAACGGTCCGCCAAAGCAGTGTGTTCCTAAACTCAGTCTTGTGGTTAGTCTTGTTATTTCATCTCTTCATCCAGAAAGACCAAAGAGAAAACGCCCAGGGGCTGAGGCCAGGTCTTTTTTCCACGCTGCCATCAAAGATGTTTTCTCTTCTCTCGATCTGCATCGTAAGGGCAGAAGGAAGCTTCCCTCTCAGTGACTCTGGGCTGACGCGATTGGTTTGGACACTGGGATTAGACCCCTTTTGTTCAGTGTGACTTCCCACAGGAGGGTCACGGGCTAAAAGAAGATGCAGTCTCTCTTGACCCCGGGGGTCAGCGCTGTATGGTGACCCAATGAGGCTCCACCAGGAAGGGCCTGGGTGAAAGGGGACCAGATGGGCAGGATGCTGCTGTTTAACCCACAGCTTATGACCTTGTCCAGACGGCTGGCATAGACCGCATCGGGCTCACCAACTGTAACTGGGGTATTCAGTCTAACTAGCCGGGTATGGCGCTTTGAGTGACAAATCTAAACAAGAGCTGCTCCTTATAGATAACATAGAAATATAAAGTATAGGAAAAAACAACACTTGTGTACTTTTCTTATTCAGTGGTAAGGACAAAACACCAATGTTGATAGATTGGATTCCACCCATTGCCAAACTGAAGTGCTCACATTGAATGGAAGTAACTGTGTTACAATACCCATGGTTTCTAGTTGAGGTAAATAACAGTGTATTTTTCAATGGCCTAGTGCAAGTGTAGACCTCTTGTCTATCAACCCCGGTGACACATTTCTGTCCATTCTTATTGCTTGTTTGCCTTTGTGGTGATTTTTTGCACTTTTTCATATTTTTGAGACCAACACTGATGTTCTCCACTTTTATACATCACTCGGGATAAGACTGTGAAAGGCCTGTAAGCGTGAAAAGAAATGCAGTCCCCTTACTTTGCTTACCTTGACATCGGGAAAGAAGGTCTTCAGCACATTGGAGCTCGGGTAGCGGGTGTAAAAGAACATCAGCTTTGCTTTCTTCAGATGGTTGGGTGTTAGACCTTCCTGAATGTGCAAAAGTTAAGGACTCAAGACAATTTGAAACAAACATACACTTGAGCTTCACTAAAGTAAAGTTTATGCATGCCAGTCCAATCATAATAAGCGCGCACACGCACGCATGTATGCATGCACACACACACACACACACACACACCGAATACTTACAAACATATGAAATAATTCCCAGACTTCCTTCACAAGTCTGAATTACCACACATTTTTCTCTTTCCTCACAGTAGTCTTCAGTTGCTAATTAATTACATTACAAAACAACAGTGTGCTGCCAAAGGAGTCAATAAAGACACAATATTACGTGCATGAAGGCAAAATGGCTTTGTAAATTAGATTATGGATTTTAATTAGAGGCTTTCAAATGCTGCTTTTAGGGAAATGCCTGGTGGGGATGAAAACATTGTTTGGACAGCGGGACGAAATGGAAAATCTCCGTTTTGTAATTAGATTTTTGTAGTCCACATAGGTGGCAATACTAATAATAATAATAATTATTATTATTATTATTATTATTATTGTTATTATTATTATAATAATAATAATAATAATAATAATAAATAATTAGTGAACCATTTATTTGTTGTTATGTATTGTTGTTTTATTTAAGGGATTAGACAAGTGAGTTCCTTGATAAGAGGAAAGCGCTTTGTAGAAGAAGATAGAGAATGAACAGAAAAGCCACCTGTGCGTATTGACTTATAGCAATTTAAAAACATCTACATCTACAGCCATTCTGCAGTGTGTGTGTTGTGTCGATTGTTTAAATTCAAACTTTTTCACACACACACAAAGATGTCTTTGATAATTGAACCATTTAAACTTTTTAGTAGCGATTCACCTGAAAACTTCATACCAACACACACACACACACACACACACAAATCCATTAAGATAAATGTTATTTTCCCTGTATGATGAAATGAAATGATAATGATTAACATAATTGTGGATTGTTCAACAACCCTTTCTTCATAAATCATGCTCACGCAATACTAGGAATATCCTTATGATGCAATGCTAAGTACGTATACAGTATCCTTATCAGGAAATGTGTGGAGATTCATGAGATTTACACAAAGACAGCAGTAAACCTTTTCTCACCCCAAGACCAAGAAAACTGAAGATATTTTACATCACAACTAGCAGTTTCACAGGTTTTTAATGGTCAGTAAAAGTGGTTTTAATGACCTTTAAAGGACTAATTTCTTGGATTTTCTCAGTGGCTATCAAGACAAAAACATACTGACTTCCCTATGTATAATCAATAGAAAAAACATACTGACTTCCCTGTGTGTAATCAATGGACAAAAACATACTGACTTCCCTATGTGTAATCAATAGACAATTGTATCGTGAACCACAACTGAGAAAAATGAGTCATCTGAAAAAGTTTGAATTTAAACAATCGACACAACACACACACTGCAGAATGGCTGTAGATGTAGATGTTTTTAAATTGCTATATTATATTTTTATGGAATATGAAAATAAAATACAGTGACTTCATGAAAGAATCATTTTGACCACTATGTAAATATGTATATATTGAAGCTATAAACTGTTTTGCGGAAACAAACACTGAGAAAGAAAGTCTCCATTGATATTTCTCAGCTGTACTTCATTTAGTCGTCAAGTATCTTTAAAACGGCTGCAAGTTTAGACTTAAACTTAAACGTAAAGTGAAATAAGGTTCACATTTAAAAGTGTGCTTAATGACAATAAAATTCATCTTAATACATACATACATTTCTCTTTCAAAAACAAAATTGATTTAATTTCAATACTAAAATAACACTATCTTCACAATTAATATTTTAGTTGATATTGTATTTCATTACTAGCATTTTTAGCATTTCACATCAAGCACACACCGAGTGTTAAAGCCACAATAAATAAAATGTTTTTTTCCCCCACAAACAACCAAATGTGACCTTCAAGGTGCATTCCAATCACTCTGAAGACAAATATATTCTGAGTACATTTTTCAAGTGTAGAAAACACATACACTCAGAATTTCCTGAACAGGAACTGCTGCTTTTTCTGCCTTTGAAAACTGGCTTTTGTTCCTAACAATTCTTATCAAAGCCCTGTATTCCTTTTTATTTGTCTTTTTCTAGACTTAAAGTTATTACTCTGCTCAGATTAAAGAAGATGCCGTAATTTTTTTGGGGTTACCAAGATCAAAGGAAAAATTCTCCTTGAAGTCTGTGCTACTGAAAGTCCTAATGCTATGTCGAGCCTCGCCGAGCCATTGTGAGAATGGAGAGGGAAGAAAGGAAAATTGCCATTTCTTTGTTGGTTCTCCGTTGTTTTCAAAGGCAGCGGATGGCAATAATAATAATCTTGTGGACAGAAGGAGGATTATTATCAGGCACTCCAAAACACTGAGCAAAACTCTGTAAGGACATTGACAAATGTTTTTGTGAATTATTTGCAATCTTATGTGCATTGTGCTACATGCAAGCTCTGGATTTCTTATGGCAATTCAGTGACTTACACAGATGAAAAAGGTGGTGTTATTTTATTGGGAGAGCTGACTTTTGTATCGAACCTTGCCATGTAATAGACAGTCAACACTCCCAAGTTAATATCAGCCTAACCTCTGATACTCTGATGTTTGGCTAAGGAAATATTTACACAAACTGTCATCTGAAAGGATATATTGAGTGACATATAAGGGTTCCTCTCTGCCAAGCTCTGCAGGTCCCCGCATTCCATCTTAACATGAGGGAGACATAGGCTATCCATCGCCACCTGTCCCAAGGCTGTTGGTCGGGCATGGTGGGCCATCTGCGTGGAGCTCACCTTGGGTCTGACAGAAATGGTGTCCCATGGCAAGTCCACCGAATCTGGGGAGGACCTGTCCACAGCCGGGGGCAGACAGGGGAGGCCTCCGAAATTGCCGTGGGGGCCATACTTGAGGAGGTGCTCCAGAATCTGGTTCTCATGAAGGGGGGTGCTGTAGCTGAACTGAAAGGGAGCCTGGTGAACTGGGTAGGGCCTTTTCACTACCTGATTCACAGAACTAGGGTGGCTCAGAGGTGGCTTACGAACCACCAGTGAAAGCGCCTCTGTCTGGTCCTCAGGTATTTGCACCTCGGCGCTCTCGTAATATTCCCGGGACCTTGTCTTGATAGCGTCTTCATTGTGTGGCTGCTCTTGCACACATGATATTTGGGTCTTCTTCTCGGGTCCTATGTTAACATGTGCTGAGATTTGCCCCATTTTCAGCTGGGGAGATAAAGTTGAGGAGAACTTTTTAAAAACCAAGTCCACACTCTCACTCACAGCCCTGGAGAGCTCATACTTGAGGGTCTCTGGTAGATTCTTGCTGTCTTTATGGAACGCAAAATGGCCGCTTGTCTTTACTGTTTCTCTTCGGACCGCTTTAGTGCTGTCCATCCTCTTTTCAAAATCACTGTCCAGGTCCCTGTGAAGCTCAGAATCGGACCCTTCGAAGGGTTCCTTGTTATGCTCAACGTCTTCATGCTCCATAGAGCCAGCTGGACCCACCTCCTCCCGGTCCTCCTGCTCAGAATCACTCAGATTGTAAACCTGAACAAACTTCTCCTGGAGCTGCCTGAGGAGCCTCTGCATGGTCTGCAGCTGCTCCTTGAGCCTTTGGCACTCCTCTTCCTTACTGCCGCTCCCTCCTCGGCTGCCTCCAGGGCCTCCGTCCGGACCATGCTCCTGATGCTGAGGCAGCCTCTGCTTCCTTTTATTCTCCCTGTAGGCATCTCTCGCATCCCTGCCGTCAGCCTCGCTCCGCTCCCCTTCTCCTGGAATCCGTGCATTGGGAGATCCCGCCATGCCTCTGATGATGTTCTCCACCCGGGCGCGTTTGGCCTGGTGGTGCTCATTCAGGGGTCTGTCCGCCTGAGGGCTGGCCGTGACGGAGGGATGGCTGCCAGGAGATGCCGGCTCTGCCATGCTCTCTTTGGAGGAGTTGCTGCTCCGGTCCTCCTGGCTGGAGTCGGCCATGGTGGAGCTGGACACGGCAGTGGCTGGCAGGTAGAAAAGATTGTCCTCCAGGACCCTCTTGTTCTGAATGGTTTTCCTCAGCAGCTGGGAGATGATGGATCCCTTTGAGTAGGTGGTCAGGGAATCATCGTACACGCTTCTTCGGAAACAAGGGTGCAGCAGCTCGCCTTTTTCCTCCTCCAGGTAGCCCTCACTGGACGTGTGCATGCTCTGGTCTGAGAGACTGAGATTCATGCTCACAACACAATCGATTAGTGATCGTTTAGACACTTTGAAGCCACTTGTTTTTGCAGCCAGGAATTGCCTTGATTCTCTGTTTATCTGCAAAAGAAAAATATATTAAGTGTAAATACCCGTGAACATGTATGGAATACAACATATTGGCATATGCCTTGATATCCTTTGAACTATGAACCATAAGAAGAGTGCATGATTATGTGACAAACATAAATCTACAGTATTATTTTAATGTAGAGGGTCAATATATCCATGTACCATTTTAGACTATTGTGTTTGGGTAGACTTTGAATAAGCCTATTGAATAATCGCTTTGAAACAAAATTCAACTGCTTGATTAAAACTGACAACCTGACTTGTTTCTTTTGTTTCCCCAGGACATGAAGCGTTCATTGACCCAGGAATCCTACTGCGGTTTTATTATACATATGGGTTTTTTTTGCTCAATAAAGTCCCAGGTGATGACAGCAGGTAGCTTGTAAAACTTAGTTTTCGTCTTTGATTTTACAAAGACACCTTCAATGAGAATCAAATTCCATCATTATATATTAACTGTAAGGGATGTTAAAAGACCGATCATACTTTCTGTGAAGACACAATTTCATAAAGCAGAAAACCAAGTTCTATAAGAACTGAGAAATGCTAAAATTCTGCTTTCATCTAGTATTTTAAAGGACAGGTAATATGCATGACAGATTTATAAACTCCATAAAAAGGCATCTTTAATTACAATGACAAAGGCAGATTAAGGTCTTCCAAAGACCACACAGAAGATCAATGTATTTCTTTTTAAAAAATAAGTAAAATGATATTGTCATCTTTTTTTAATTACTATCAATGTTAAAGATGTTGATGTTGAAGTCAGTAAAGAAGTACACATTTAAAAAAAATTATCATATCTATAAATTGAGTATTCACTGTGTTGATACATGAGCCTTCCTTAAGAATATCTAGAATATAAAATTACTCATATTGTCATATTATTCTTTGTGTCAGACTGAATAACAATACAATTCAAATATACATTTCGTGATGTTTATGACTGTAAAATGTACACAATGGTTACTCATTAATCATTGTTTTTTTCTTAAGATTCACTCACAACTGATATTACATCTAAGAAAAAATTACCCTTGACTTAATTTTATTAGTTTTAGACAAATACATTCTTCCTCTGCTAATATTATATTAATGCTAAAAAGTGAAGCCATAAGATATTTATCATAAACTGTTCCGTGACTGAGTGAAAGATGGCGTGTGGGTACGTAAAATACCAGATATACAGTAAATGCCACTAACAATACCTTAGGATACAGGCACTTAGAATAACTAAACTAATCAAGTTCTGGTCCTCATTGTCTAAATGAACAAGTCAAGTATGCCAGTTCTGCCAGCAAAATACTGTATTATGTGAATCAAACTGAACTTATCTTTCAAAAACTGAACTTATAGTCAAAGTAACTATATGTGGCCTCAGATCCACAATAATATAGAGAATGTAGAGGTCTAAAATATTCCACACCTCTTGCTCCTGTTCTTTTTCACACTGAACAGAATACATCAGAAGTCCTATGTTTTAATCTATAATTTACAGTATACATTGTACTTCTGCTACATTTTAACGCTACATGGAGTGCCTTCAATCCATATTTCATGTTTAACTATAGATGAAAAGTTTTATACGTATAGCCTACTTATGAAAAGAACCTCTTTCATTGACTGCAAAAAATGTTTTATTTGTTGCATTATTTGTACATTGACATAAAAAAGTATATTGATGTGATATTCCTCACTGACATTATTAATCGCCAATGTTGTATTCACACACACAATTTCTTATTTCAATTTATTTGATTTGATTTTCATTAGGCTATGGTATAAGCGCTAATTTCTCTGTTAACAAAATATACCATTATACCACTTGCATAGGCTACAGTTTGCCTAGTAAGCATGCCGTTATGGTAGCTATGCCGCTATTTTAAAAGAAATCGTATTCGATATTGGTTCCTTCATACTCAGCTTCCTCGCAGTTTTTAAACATAGGCTACCTATCAGTAAACGGACATAAACGCATCTGAATGTACGCTATAGCCTAGGCTACTCTCCATTGTTATATCCATATCCCCCCTCTGGGTCGTGTTATAAAGAGGAAACAAAAGAACCATATCGTTGATGAATAACTTCCTAAAAATAAAACACCGGTGCGCTTAAGAATGACATTTATTATGTGGAAAACTTGTTTCTGTAAATTAATCTGCTACATAAGTAGCCTACTTCCGACAAAATTGACGAAAATGGAAGCACAAAGACTAGGTACTATAACTTTTATGTTTATTGGATACAGTATAGGCTATGCTACGATCTTACACCTCTAGTTTTCAGAAATTGGAAGCCTTAAAGTAGGTGCGCAAAATTGGCCTATGTTAGAAAAAAGTTAAAGATGTCATGTTCTAATATGAACATTTACAACATCTAGGCTACTTCAATTTATTATCAAACGTTTAATAGTGAAAGCTGTAAAACTTTCATTACAGTTTGTAGTAATTGTAGTCGTTTTCACACATACCCTACTATTTGGCATATAGATTGATGAACTAAAAAATAATATATTAAGCACAAATTAATATTGCCGGTATCAATAAAGAACGATCTTATCTCCCTGGTTCACGTATTATGAAAATAACATGCGCATCAAACAAATTGGAATGACACTGAATTTGTCGCGGCATTATAAAACATTTGGGTGCATTCCAAACCACCTAGCAATTGTTAGCTATGTTTCTTATCAACACGTTATATTGCTCACAAAAGGTTATAGAAATTAATCCATATTCTTGACTTTCAACAAGCACCCCTAGGTGACATCCTGTTCCTCTTTACGATGTAGAAGCTTGCGCTTACATACTTTTCTCAAACTTCAACCAACATTCTCACCTCCATTCACAGTCAATTATGCCGTTTATCTCATAAAAATAAAACACAGCAGGCTATAATTCAACATGAATACAAAGTTTGATCGTACTTGTTTATTCTTCGACTACATCATAAAGCCTACTGTGCTGAAAATGTAAGAACAGTGCATTCAGAATTAACCTTACCTGTGGCTTTGATTGAGAGGAATTGATGCTGTCTCTGCTGTCTAAGCGAGATTAAAGGTTGCCCATGAACGTGGTAGATGCGCAGACGCTCTGGAGCCACTCCAAAAAAAAAGAAGGCGTGACCAACGAAAACAAATCAGAGCTCAGTTATGATAAAACGTAACCTAAGCCTGGCTGTCACTCACATTTAATGAATAAATGTCATTTATGTGGCCACGAAAACAACTTGGCGGTCTAGGGTCTTGCCTTATTTATGTACTGGCTAATATGTTGGTTAAAATCGTCTACATCAGATATGTGTCATACATAGGCTACCCTTTATACAGTTGGATATTTAGCTACTGAAGCAATTCAGGTTTACAGTTGTTCACTTGGTAATCGAACCTACGACCTGGTTTATAAGTAATGTTCCCCCGCATTTTGTGCTATAGTGCAATATACAGTAGCTCCACTGCTCGGTTTGCGGAATTTTTAAAATGTATTATAAAAAAAATATAAAAAAAGTCGGACATGATGACCATTTGAGTATAGGCTAATGCAGCCTACCCAATTAAACTACTTTAAATGTATTATTATTATTATTATTATTATTATTATTATTATTATTATTATTATTATTATTATTATTATTAATGTTACTGTGTACATTACAAACCATTCCGCGGCTATTTTTACGCAAGTGATGGCCCCGTAAAAAAAAAATATATATTACAGATTAAGTTTCACTCTGTCCGGGTTCCAAAAAAAAAAAACTGTTAATTTGGTATGTCCTTCGAATCCCCCCTATCCTTTTGGTTCGGTCCATATTCCGCTTCCGGCTCTATCTGAAGCACAGCTGAGCTGAGGCGTCGGTCTCTGGTTAACTGGCGCTTCTGCAGTAGCTGTCACCTTAGCCGCTATGCTATCCCACTCCCGGTGTTTCACCCGGACTCTTGGGCGCTCGCTCTCTGCTCTCACCCAGGTATGCGACATTACCATTAAAAACACACTTTTATCGTACGTACCGGTATCGCAGGGGGATTTGCAGCTTGCGCGCTAACTGTTACTAGGCCGCGGGTAGGCCTCACCACAACTCAAGCCAAGGACAGAGTGACACCCTGTTCTCTTATCTAACGTTAGCCGAGTTGTAACGTTAGTGAACGTTAACTTTAGCTAGCCAGCTACATAGTTTCCCATAAAACACTGATATCTAGTAGCCGAGGTGTTTTGTTCATGTTTATCCCCGTGGCCTAGCACCTGTAGGTTAGCTCTATGCGCACCAGTAGTAATTGTAGGCTAAAGTTAGGGAGTCGGCCAAATCGTAAGTAACAGTTAAAGATTGCGGGCTAGGTAACGTTAGCTACTTTAGCCAACTGTCATAAGGTCGTTTGAGTGACTGCAGTGTCGCTCATAAATGCACTCGTACTGGTCCTCGTTGTTATACATGCTCATACGAACTGTAGAGTCGTTTAATGTCTGCACAGCACGCATAGTGTTTTAGTGTTATTCCATATTTTGCTGGCTAATGTTAATTGACTTGTAACGTTACCCTCTTCTGCCTTGCAAGTTAAGGTAACCTATGTCGCTAAGTACTTCATGAACGAAGCAAATAATGTATAGTATGTTAGCAAGTAAACTAGAAAAATATCAACGTTTTGAATTCGTACAGGCTTTTTTTTTTGCAGGGACGCGTATTATTATTCATCACCTATGAAGGCCAACAACCCATGCACAATGACAGAACATGACATGACAAAGCTGCACTATTTGCATTGTTTAGTAATGTATTTTACACTACTGACAAATGGTTATTGGTCAAATCTAGATTGAGTAAACCTTGTAGTCACGTTACAGGAAGGGAAGCTGAAGTTTAATCGTGGAAAACGCAAGGTCACAATGTTTTGTGGACTGTGCATTCTTATGACATAGTCGGATCATAGTACTTTGTATCTTGCAGTGGGTTGTTTGTTTTCTTCACAAATTAGAGTTGAGCACTTTGGCCAAGAGAACAACACCACTGCACTGTCTTCAGTTATTGCCCGCAACCTTTCTGTTGCAGTCCTAATACACTGTTCCTGCTGTGCCATAAGATAACAAACCCACATGTCATTGTCTAAGCACGTTCTCCACTCTACCGTATTCCAGTGAGCATTTCCTTTGTACAGTTGTTGTTCACTTGAAAGCATTCTGGTAAATTGCACTGTGCACAGCAGTTCCAATACAGCACATTTCTCCTGGGCCAGAGCACACATCCTGTATGTGCATTTCACCCTTTGGATATAATGACCCTGTCATTGTGTTGCACCCTAATCCCAGTCACAGGGGTCCTTGGGGCAGCGTGGGTCGTATATCCATGCGACATGTTTGCAAAATGAAAATATTACATGATTATTATGTGTTTTTGTGTGTTAGGGAGAATTGTTCTTACTCCTTTAAAACCATTTTCATATCAGAATGTTGCTTAACAATACTGTTTTACGTGGCTTGCTTAAGGACGCGTGTTATACAGGCTTTTTGCAAATGGTTTCACACCGTGTGATAAATATTTTACTGCCTTTCTTGTTTTGCTTCAAGTTTGTAACGTTTACTGATTAAATGACAGTCCATCAAGTTTCTGACTCGTCATCTTTCTGTACTTGGGACTTTAAAGAGCTTTAAAATGTACTCACAGACGTAGTATTTCGAAAGTGATAATGGAGAAATGGCGAAACAACCATTCTCCGCAAGACAGAGAGGTGTAAGTTATCATGGCAGCTGCACTGATTTAAAAATAGTCTGAGGATGGCTCTGTGTAGATTCTTGTCAAGCGCATTCTTGTGATATCAATAACTGATCTTTGTCTGGCTGTATTGGCCAATACCAATGCCTCCCTGTTTTAAATTATAAAACAAATGTCAACTGCTACCAAGCAACACCTCCCACCCACTTAAGCAATACAGAATAGTCAAGATGCCGCCATTTTTGTGCTGTAGCTAGTTTTTAGAATCTATATCCCATTTTCATCCTTGGGTTTGCACATTTTGATTTAGGCCTGTTACGATAGATCTGCATTTCCTTCGCAATTTCAGTATTATTACTACGACTACTGCTACTTTTCAGCAGGGAACTGGGTAGAGCCATTTATGATTTATGCAGTGTATTTTGGTAAATTGTAGTTTGTAGTTCTGTGTGTAATAATTTATGTACTTCTTTACCTATTGATCCGCACGGACTTGCAAAACAGGCTGCAGCTAAATGCCAATGTTGTTAATGCAGTGTGTCATATTAACAGCATTGACTTCTGGCTTGTTGTGACAAAGGGCAACAACCCCACCCTCCGTGCAGCAGCAGTTCAGATGTGCCTGAACGAACCACCTGATCTTATAGGTTTACAATGTCAGTTATCATAGCCACCTAACTAGCTGGCTGCAAAATGTCTTTTTCTACAGTCCATTATGTAACAATTGTCTAAAGTACTGATGATTTTAAGGCTCGTTTGTCATATCGGACATTGTGTATGTCATCACACAATTTATCTAACTTAACTAGTGATTTAATTGATCTAACTACACAAACTACAGAAATGAGATGAGTAGCCCCATGCTATTCTCCGGTTGTTAGCTAACCGTACTAACTACTATACCTTTTCTATTGAGAGAGAGTTGCTACCAAGCTTGAACTCTAATGAAGTAGTTTACTGTGACAATTACACTTGTAACTTGTGACTGCCTTATAAAAAGGTTACGTCTTTGCTTTGGACCAAAAATAACTACCAAGTTTACTCTGTTGACCCGATTTGTATCAACCACGGTGACAGAATATTGCTCGGACACCTGTTCTCCAAATTGCATGTCCCAAACTGTACCTTTTATCATAGCAATACATAATTTCACAAGAATGTAAGAATAATAATGGCAGCCTCTTCAGTGTATTCAAGTAGCAATTTTTTATTTGTTTTTCTGACGTAGCAATGCCTGTGCTGTTTGAATATGCTCTGATTGGTTGAATGATTTCACTATGGATAGGTCATTTAGAATTTTGTTTTGCCCTGGTGTAACTTGAATGATTAATTTCATATTGTTTCGTTGCAGGGTGTATTTTTTCAGCTGTACTGAAGCACTTGAAATGATTCCCGACACTTGCCTTTAATTTCGGCTAACTATAGGCTATTTGAAATATAATGTAAGAAAAACCCCGATGTAGAACCGCTTGTATTTCATTCTCACAGAATCCATGTGTCCTTAGCTCTTATTAGAATAAGACGACTACTGATTTGCAATTTACCTAATGGATTAGGCTAGATTCTTATAGATGAAATTCCAGTGAAATTCAGATGACTTGTACAGTATTTGAAAGGAATACAGCTAACCAACATTTGTCAAATCAGTTGAGCTCATATGATAATAATCATTATTTCTAGTATTTGTCTTTGGTAGCCATCACTAAATAACATTATCTGTTAAATCGTCGATTAAACAAACTTCATTGGTAGTTCTTTGTCAAAAACACTGAAAGTTGATTTTGTATCCTACTTAGACATTCAGACTTGAGCGTAGCTAGGGAGAATCAGCGGAGAGCATGCACTACATAGCCAAACCCAAGTATGGGCAACGACGATATTTGATGAAACTGTTCATTTAAAGGATATGTGGAACTTATGCCTCACCTTTGACTCGTTACAAACTGAAACGCCACCTTGATGCCTCTTGCCCAGTCTTGCTTCACTTGCATGAGTGTCCTTAAAGACATGCCTCTTTTTGATCTGTGCCAGTGGAGGGAATTATTTCCCCGTCATGAGTAATGTAGATATAGGTTTGTACAAAGTTAAAATCTTTTTGTTTCCTTTTTGGATTTCTGACACATTATACCAGTAAACATTTGACTGTAATGCTTGGGTAGTTTTTTAGGAACATCGGTTGTGCAATTATACATGCAGTTGTAGAGGTTGTGCATTATATCGTACCATCAGTAATGTGAATGGGCAATTATGGATATATGTGTTTGTTGACTAAATCATTTTTCTTCAGATATTCAAATGTTTTCCAAAATTAATTTGCGTCATTTCATTTTAACAGGGTAACAATGTGTTGGGGCGAAGGACAGTATCAGGTGAGTTTAAGTTTATGTATTTACTATTTTTGACTGGGCCAGAGGAACCAGTTTTGTGGTGACAGTAATGTAGAGCCTCCCGCTCTTGGTAAATATCTCCTAAATCATCATGGTGAATCATTGTCCAGAAGATGATAATATTTCTGAAGCACACTGATGATATAAAGGGCTTTTTTTTGAGAGGTTAAGGAGGCTACATGTCACAATGAGCCACTTGAATACAGTATGCTGTGCAGTACGCTCTTCAGATAGCGCTGCTTCACTAATCAGTCATTGTTGCCAGACTCTTAATGTTTTTTCCCTCCTTTGAAGGCCTTTCAGCCTGCATTCATGTTGCTTACAAGAACAGCCATCCGTAAGTGCCGTGTCTTTCCTCAATATTTGCCCTAATCTACTTGTCTTTTGCGTAACTTTGTTTTGTTTTTTTTAGTTTTTTTTTAAATTTATGTTTATATTTTTCAAGGACCTTTGTGAACACACCTTTGTCATTTGGTCTGAAAATGCAAAATATTGTAATTGCAGATTATGAGAACAGAAAAAAAGAAGCACAGTTTTGTTAAAAGTATGGAATTTATGGCCACTTCGTACATACATATATATATACATGCCTGTATTTGACATGGGTCTGGACAATTCCATTAATTACTCTTCAAGAACACGTATAACTGTTGGAGGCAAGACAATGTTGCTAAATCGCAGAATGTGTGAGCGTTTGAGTTAGGCTATGCCACTTAACGCACAACAGGATATGTTCAATTTGCTTTTAAGTAATAGGACCATTTTTGAGGGCTAGTTCTTCAAAGTTGCATAAGGTACTGCCAACATTATGTTCCCAAAAGAATGCAAAACCTCTAGATCTAGAACATCTAGATTTAATTCTCGGTGAGTTGTGTTACTCTATGTAGAAAGTAATGTGGTCCAGCTCTTTTTGGGCTTTAGTTAATTTCATGATGATGCAGCATATGGCATACTATAAGGAATTTGGTTCTGTATGTTAGTGACAAAATATATATGTAAAAATATACTGGAGAGATTTTTTTTAAGTGATTTTCATTTGGTCTTGTGTTTACTTTATGTGAAAGTTTTACTTGTATGTGGTACTTCATATAGCCTTGTAATACATAACATAATCTCATGGGCCAGACTTTCTTGAACTGTTGTAAATTTAAACTTTGTTTTCGATTTTTACCCATTAATAGGACACGGAAATGTGACATTTTTTACACTGCCATAATTGATGTGGAAATATATACCTATCCTAATGGCCTACATTTCTTTCCACCAAATATTTTTGAAGATGTTTGATATGCCTTTCTAAACCCCACTTTGCTTAGTGAAAGTTGTCGCTTGTATTCATATGGGAGAGCAAAATTAATCAGGCTCATGTACTTAATTCATTGTGTCCTGAGAGTTACGTACACAAGATGCCGTCGGCAATCATGAAAAATAAATATATATCGGATCGATCTTTGTTTGTTTCTGTCATGCATAAGCCAAGTAAAAAAAAATAATATGTGCCCAAATTCATACACTCCACGATACTTTAAAACAAGGGGTATATATATTGTGCTGACTTTCTTTCCGTGTCCCAATCGTTACGTACATAAGCATGAATCATTTACCCACGTGTTTCATGGCTGGTGGATTGGTCAACCTAAAAAAAAAAAAGAGCATTACTGTCTGGTACGAAACTACTAAGAATTGCTTTGTTTCAATTGCTGCTGACGCTACAGGAGCCTGATAAACTTGCGTGTCCAAGCTTTCTCACGCAGTTACGTACCTAAGCCGTTCATGTTTTACCTCGCACCAGTTTATCAAAATCGTCCAAATCAAAGCATTTACACAGCCATCGTGTTATAATCGTGTCCGCATATTGAAAGGTAGGATTTTATTTTTATTTTTTAATTTAGAAAATTAATCTTTTCTTGCATTGATTACGTACGTAACGGTGTCCTCTAATCAACCAGGTATTACACAGCCATAAATAGATTAGAGCTTCAAAGTCCAGTTTCATTGTGGACTGCCTCGGATGTGGTATGTATCTACACTTTAATGAATTAGAAAAAATAAGTTATACTTTTGCACTCACGTGTCATTGAGACACCATGTTAACACTACTGTGGTAAATTTTATATGACCTGAAAAGACTATTTCCGGTTATTGAACTATCTTCTTTTCTTTTTTTAGAGTCAGAGAGTTGTCAAACTTGTAAATAAATGTGTTTGCATTGGCTTTTGCAACACTACATTTGTTTGGTGTCTATGTTACGTTTATGTGTCCCAGTATCACATTTTGACTTATATACTTCCTACTGTACTGTTTAATTCAATCATGCCTTGATACTTGCATTTATATATACACTCACCAGCTACTTTATTAGGTACGCCTATCTAGTATCGGGTAGGACCACCTGTTGCCTCCAGAACAGCCTGAATTCTTTGTGGCATGGACTCAACAAGGTGCCTGAAACATTCCTTAGGGAATTTGCTCCATGCTGACTCGATAGCATCAGACAGTTCTTGCAAATTTTTCGGCCACACATTCATGCGGCCAACCTCTTGTTCCACCTCATCCCAAAGGTGCTCTATTGGATTGAGATGTGGGGACTGTGCGGGCCATTGGAGTAAACTGAAGTCACTGTCATGTTTGTGGAAGCAGCTTGAGAGGTTGCGTGCTCTGTGACATGGTGCATTATCCTGCTGAAGTATCCATTTGAAAAAGGGTAGACTGTGGCCGTAAAGGGATGTGCATGGTCAGCAACAATGTTGAGGTGTGTTGCATTCAAATTATGCTCAACTGGGATTAAGGGGCCTAAAGTGTGCCAAGAAAACATTCCCCACACCATTTCACCACCAGCAGCCTGCACTGATGACACAAGAGAGGATGGATCCATGGATTCAAGCTGTTTACTCCAAATTATGACCCTACTATCTGCATGGCAAAAATCGAGATTGCTCAGACCAGGATACACCTTTCGTCCAGTTTTTTCTGATCACATGCCCACTGTAGCCTCATCTTCCTGTTCTTAACCCGGCGTGGTCTTCTGCTGCTATAGCCCATCCATATCCAGGTTCAACACGCTGTGCATCAGCGATGACGCTCACTAAAAGTGACAAACGGACACTTAATACGCATCTTTGCTATTACCCAAAACTACGGCCTGAAAAAGAAGACAATGAATTAAAAGACTCTGACCCTGTGTCAACAAAAACTATGTTGTGAGCTTCATAAAGCTGGTATTTATGGCAGGGCCGCCATTCGGAAACCGCTTATATCCAAGGCCAATGCAAAGATGCATAACCTGGAATCAGGAGCACAAAACCTGGACACCTGAGCAATTGAAAAAAGTACCATAGTCTGATGAGTCATGTTTTACTCTTTTGCCTACATCTACACAATCCAAAGGAGGCCTTTAACCCCCAATGGAGTCATTGAGCTGGATGATTGCTCTGCATGGCCATATAACATTCCAGGAATATGAAGCCATTTTACAAGACCAGGTGCACCCTATGGTGCAAAAGCTGTTCCCTCATCATATCCCCATATTCAGAGATGATAATGCCCCATACATGCTGCTAAACAAATCCAAGAGTGGTTTCATGGACACCAGGATGAAGTCAAACGCCTTCCATGGCCTCCACAATCCTGAGATGTAAACACATTGAAACTTTATGGGAAGTGTTGGAGCACAGAGTGTGAAGTAGTAGATTTCCAGCTCCTTCATCTGAAGGCTTTTCTTGAATTGTCCACACATGGTTCAGAACTATGACAACATTCCAAGAAGGATTGAGGCTGTTCTGAACGAGAAGGGTGGCCCATAATTGTGAGAAATTTGTACGTTATATTGCAATTGACCTGAAAATATTTGATTCAACTATGACTGCCACTATCCACATCAGTTCAGTGCTCTTGCGTTTGTGTCATTGTCACTGGTTAACACATATTGATTTACACTTTGTTGTGTGCCCTAATGGTCGTATAATAGTTGTTGTAATCAATAGCCCTATAAAGTATATAACAGGTTCTAATGAATGGCCAACAGATCACACTGTTTGCCAAAATGATGGTGCTTTATCAGCAATTAACACAAATGCACTTCAGAATATTTAGTTGCTCTTTTAATTTTTCCCAAATTACTGAATATCTTGCACTTTACTAATTTTGACTGTCCTTCAGTTGCACCTTACTAATTTTGACTGTCCTTCAGTTGCATGAGGTACATGTCAGCTGACGTATTGGTGTTTCTCTCCAGGTCCCCTGATCAGAAATGTATTTTGGGGATGTAATATTACTAAAATAATATTACTATACATAACCAGTGTGTGCAAACGCATTTCTGAAGAGAGAACTTTTACTGTGACTTTCAGAAACTGCAACACTAGGCCCAGTGTCTTCCAAATCAGATGCTTCAAGACCTCTATAGCCTTCAGTAAGTAATCCGTGCCTTTGCTTCATTTGAAGTCCATATCGTTTGTCTGTGCACTGATTAAAGGGCGTCATCGTTCTTCCTGTACATCCACATCGCATCTCCCTTTTCTTCTTTGTCAATAGGGAATGAAGTTGTCACAGTGAACACACCTGCGTTCGCCGAGTCTGTCACAGAGGGGGACGTGAGGTGGGAGAAAGGTACGCCGTCGGTTCGGACCTCTGTGCTTTTTGCAAACGTTCTGAAATATGTGCTTAGTACGACCAGTCTAGCTGCTGATCAGTGCGTGACCCTCTTTTTCTTGTAGCTGTTGGGGACACGGTCAAGGAGGATGAGGTGGTGTGCGAAATTGAGACTGATAAGGTATAATGCCTCTTACGCCTTACATAAAAGCTTGCATAATGTTTTGTCCGTTTTGGCCGCTGTGTGCGGTTCTAAGTAAAGCCCTACGTTGTAATCGTGGTGTTGAGTTACCATGCCGTTACATGAGTACGCCTCGCTCCCTTAGACCTCTGTGCAAGTTCCCTCGCCTGCCGCCGGCGTGATCGAGGCCCTCCTGGTGCCGGATGGAGGGAAGGTGGAGGGAGGAACTCCGCTCTTCAAACTCCGGAAAGGAGGTGAGCGTTCCAGCCGCCCCTAGTCATAGACTTGACGCGCTGTAACAAGCGTGAAGGTGTGTGATGACCCAAAGAGAGCGGAGCTTTTGCTGTACTGGAATACTGTGCTTTTGTGTATGGTACACACTTTGTTGCATTTTGAGGGCTTCTGTCAGTCAATAACAGACTGAACTCTGTCAAAATGGTCAACATATGTCCTGATGTCACAATTGGTTTCCTTTTTAAAATGGAGGACGGTAATTTCTGTTTATATGGCCGTATTATTGACTCTAGCGCGTTGCTGAATTTTCTCTCCTCAGCTGGTGCTGCCAAAGCTGCTGCTGCCCCGCCCCCTGAAGCTCCCAAAGCGGAGGCCCCTGCGGCAGCGGCCGCCCCGCCTCCTCCGCCCCCGCCCTCCGCCGTGGGTGCCATCCCCACCAGCTTGCCCCCCGTGCCACCCGTACCAGGACAAGCCATGGACGCCAAACCGGGTCAGTCCAACTCGCCCGCGGGGAACGATTATTTAACTTTGCTAACCGGACCTTCCCAGCCCGTCAGCGCACGTGTAATTGGCCACAGAGATTGCACGCGCAATACAGATTAGACGCACAGTGACGGTTGTGCGCTAACGCTGCTGCTTGCGCCTTGGTTTGCAGTCTCTTCCGTCAAACCCACCGTGGCCCCAGCCGCCCCAGCGGCCCACACAGACGCTGCGGCCAAAGGGGCCAGGACAGAGCACAGGGTAAGGGCCGACTACAGCGTCTCCCTCTCTCGCACTGCAGGGGGAATGCAATGCCTGCACCCATTCCACAAGGTTCTTCCCTGATGGGAAACCGATTAGACACCGTTCTGACACTTCTGGGGTGTAGTGATGAATCAGAATTGGGTATTTATGCTTTTATTATTAGCATCCGCTGTCCCAGTAACTTCAAGTGCAGGATGTTTTTTTCTTTTTTTTTCTTTGTGATGCACGTTGAAGAAATCTTTTTAAATTTTTTTAAATTTTTTTACAGCCAGTATGTTTTAGAAACTGATCAGTAACCACAGCAGGGCCTCAAATAAAAAAAATAAAAAATTTCTCCGTTTTAAAGGGCTGTGGCTGCACTTCCTGGGGTTCATTTTTAAACTTCCTGTTATTTCTGCTCAGCTTGCTAAGGATGAGTATTTAATTAAGTTCTGTTTGTTGGTGGAATTTCTGAATGCAGGTTGCACTGTGTTTACAGTTTGGATTTCACGCCGGCTCACGCATAACAAACACCAACAGAAGAAGCAGAAGTATTGAAAGCAAAACCGTCTTAGTTACCCTCGATGAGGAACAGGTTTCTCTGATTAGGTTTGTCCCCTTTTACATGGCAGGTGAAGATGAACCGTATGAGACTGAGAATTGCCCAAAGGCTGAAGGAGGCACAGAATACCTGCGCTATGCTGACCACTTTCAATGAGGTTGACATGAGGTGGGACATTTTATCAAATACAGTCCTTACTGTCAAACAGTTATCTACAGATTTTGTACACTTATACGTGTGTGTGTGTGTGTGTGAGAACTATTAGAATTATTCCTCATTTAGAATGGTTCCTTATATCATTCATGGCAAAAATTCATATTGGCCTGAACAGCACATTTCAGCTTTTGTATTAATAGAATCAATGGGGCATTTACACGAATGTTTATGGATTTCATTCCAATCCATTCCAAGAGCTTTGTGAAATATAAGACCTTCTTAAACAGGGGAATGTAAATATTTGGTCCTAATGTAGGTAAAACAAAGATAAGCCTGGTAAAACAAGCTTTATTAATTTATGGGGAAATGCTACCATTAATGTTCTTTTTCCCAGGCAGAAGATGACACTTTGAGCATTTCTTTTGAGGGCAAATAGTGGTGTCGGATTACCTATGTTTGGGGTTTGCTACGCGCTGTAATCAAATTCCCATTGACGGGATGGAGGAAGACTCCGAAGGACGGCGGTAATCTGGAGATTAAGGAAGGAGACGGGTTAGGAGGCTAGAGCGTCTGTGGCGTCCGCAGAGACCGGCTCGCTGAGTGAGGAAAGCGGCCTGAAACGGAATAGGCTTTTACGACGGGCCAATAAGATTTGGAGGGTTTTTGAGAGTGAAGATTTTTATCGCTTCTTCTCTCCTTTCTCGGAGAGCACGCGTCTTGGGAGGCGGTAATGCTGTTAGCAGAGTAACCCTAGAGTTTAAATGACGTTAGAGGCAGGAAAACAAACGATTAAAAAAAAAAAAAAAAGGCAATGGAAGGCCCCGTTTTTATCGCGTGAAGGAAAAACGAGCGCCGGTTCCACAGGAACGGCCCGTGGTCAATAACTTGGACTTAATGGGCTGTCTTTGCTTTTACCGAAAATCTTTCAACGTGGCCGATGAAATCGTGGAATGATTGTTGATCTCAATTCGCCAGCTCGGTGAAAGAATGTGCCCGCGTATAAATGTGTCATTAGGGTGAGAACCCCTCCCTCCAAATGAACCAGCGTCAAGTGTGCTCTAATTCTGTCCCAAATTTCTCTTATCAGCAACATCCAGGAAATGAGAAAGGCGCACAAAGACACTTTCGTGAAGAAGCACGGTGTCAAGCTGGGCTTCATGTCTGCGTTTGTGAAAGCCGCAGCGCATGCTCTGACTGACCAGCCTTCTGTCAATGCTGGTAAGGGGTTATTTTTAACATTACCCAAGTTTCATTGGTTTTAAGAACGTCAAACGTCAAGTCAGTATTGGAACTAACCAAATGTGTGTGGTCAGGTGCTCTGTCTGAGTGTTCGCAGGCTCGGATCAAGATTTCTTGTTTGCTTCTTTCCTATGCATAAGCCACAAAAACCCGCTAAATGTTTTCTTTTTTTTTTAAGACCCTAACCTGTTTAAGCAAGCCACAGTGAAAAGCAGGCAGTTTGATATTCATAGCTGGCCTCCCTATGTCTGCAGTTAGTCTCCTACAGCTTGCTTTTACACATTTTAATCTTTTAATTTCGGCATACATTATATACCATTATAAGAAC
The DNA here is from genome assembly GCA_029718625.1 of Synaphobranchus kaupii. Taxonomy (NCBI): domain Eukaryota; kingdom Metazoa; phylum Chordata; class Actinopteri; order Anguilliformes; family Synaphobranchidae; genus Synaphobranchus; species Synaphobranchus kaupii. Next base: position 21,490,945 of record CM056390.1, read on the forward strand.
CATTGGACAATTCATTGCAGTGAGAGAATCAAATCTTTCCAATATGTAATATTCATCTAGTAAGTAAATATTTGTTGCCAGCTGTTTTGTTTCTCCATTAGTTTAGGGGAAGTTTTGTTTTCCTGATTGCAAATTTTTTAAAATTTTTTTTTGTCTTTTCAGTCATTGATGACACAACCAAAGAGATTGTATACAGGGATTACGTTGACATTAGCGTGGCTGTGGCAACACCTAAGGTAAAGGTTTCTTCAAAGGCGCGGAAAAAAAGAGTAAAATGTAACTCTTACAATATTCACTGCAAAACATCAAACCTCATAATTTCTTATTAATGGACAGTATTGGTAGTATTCTAAAGCTATGTGGATATTTACCGCCCTCGATCAGACCTGACAATGGAGCCCACCTGTGTTACTGTAGAACAGAGGCACTGCACAGTGAACTAACTAAATTTGGGCACTTGCTTTCCCAGGGACTTGTGGTGCCAGTGATCAGAGGTGTGGAGACCATGAACTTTGCTGACATTGAGAGAACCATCAACGAGCTTGGAGAAAAGGTACCAATTCCTCCTATAGGCTCTATTCAAAGTCTGTAGATAAGCATTTCATACAGATACTTGTTCCATGGTAGGTGTTATTTTAACATGGCAGTTCCTTAAAGTCAACAGAACAAGCTTAGGAACCCACAGCCTTCCTGCGCCATGATTTCTGTTGATTTGTTCCACTTCCTCTCTTATTTTAATACAAGTTATTTATTTGCCTAACGCAAGGTGCTTGCTGTTTTCTGGTTCAACTATAGCTGGAAATATCCTCATCAGTTCAGTGCTCTTGAGTTTGTGTCATTGTCTTTTATTGTCACGCCCAGGCTCGTAAAAATGAACTGGCAGTGGAGGACATGGACGGTGGGACCTTCACCATCAGCAACGGCGGGGTGTTCGGGTCCATGTTCGGGACGCCCATCATCAACCCCCCTCAGTCCGCCATCCTGGGCATGCACGGGATCTTCGACAGGCCGGTGGCCATCGGCGGCAAGGTGCGTGCGCGCGCTGGCGCTTTAGCGGGGTCTTGGTCTGCAGCGGCGGTCCGGAGAACGCGCTGCATCTCGACTCCCTGTGCTTTTCGGCCTCCGCAGGTGGAGATCCGGCCGATGATGTACGTGGCCCTGACGTACGACCACCGCCTGGTCGACGGGAGAGAGGCGGTGACCTTCCTGCGGAAGATCAAGGCTGTCGTGGAGGACCCAAGAGTACTGCTTCTGGACATGTGATCTGTAGCACAAAGGCCATTTAAAAACAGGTTATACCTCCTCCCCCCCATGTTCCTTACAGCAGTTGATATATTATATTGGTTAAACAAAAGAGAGAGAAGTGAGTGTTCTCATAGTTGACTTACAAGTGAGAATGGTGGTTTGGAGTTCTGCATGGGTTTGAATGACAAACGGTTTCTTGCTGATGTACAGTATACCACAGGGAAGGGTTTCAGTGGACCAGGTTCCTACTTAGTGTGAAGATCCTTTCAGATCATTTTGTTTGGGGGGGGGGTTATGAAGCACTGTTCAAACAATTTGTATGAGAAAAGTTATTCCGCACACTACTTGTAAGATTGTCACGCTACGCATCCTTTTTTAAAAAGTATACTTTGTTACAACATTAAGTATTGGAATTGGTGTTTAAGATGCAGAAGTCAGCCGTATCTTTCACACAAGTTATAAATCCGCTTCATTGATAACCCTGAGAACAGATTCTGTCTGTGCTGTACACAAAACCTGTAACTATTTAAGAAAAGATTTTAAAAACATTAAAAAACAAGAAAATTCTACTCATTTGTTACGTATGTATTTATGTATATCCAGACAATTTTTAAAAAATTAGATTTTTATATTAAATGTTTTTGGTCCATTCATACATGATTGGGGATTGTCAGTGTTTTACACAAGTGTTTAAAAATGGCAGAATTGGGACCGTGGTTAATTGTAGCCTACAGAGCAGAATGCACACATGACATGATGTGATGTTCAACCTGCTGATGTTAACTTGTTGATAGAGTGAAGAAGTTTAAGTTGTTTGTGCAGTTATGGAAACTGCGTGCACAGGCAAGGCATGTGCCTGATGGTGCCAGTCAACCATGTTCCATAGGGGCATGTCAGAGCCATCTTAAGTCTAGAGAGGATGTGGTTGTTTAGTTAAACTTAAACCACTTGCTCGTTGGTCAAATATAGAGGGGTGGAAGTGCCAAGTGTCATCTTCACCATTCCTCACCTTCTAAATAGGTCTAAATATGTTCCAGCGGATGTAGGTATTTCAAAGTGTGTGGATGAATAGGTATAATTAATTTACAGTTTAGATTAAGCATTTAAGAACCGTAGTTATAGGAACAAACCTGCCAGAGTGGGTTGCATAGCTCTCGGTTCGTGGTCTTTGACAATCTGGACCGTTCATATTTGCGAAGATAACGGCGCTTCCATGTTTAGCGGCCTTGTACAGTTGTACAAAACGCTGTGCTGAAGGTGTATCTTCAAACTCGGTAGAGGCGTAGCCTAGGCTACGTCGCTCCCGTGAAGATTCTAAATAATGAAATCAACTCACTCCGACAGTCTTCAAACCGCATAGCCTACTGTAGCCTATACGTTCACCTTTTCATAATGCGAGGTTAAGTGTGCGCAGCTGCGGTGGGAACCCTTTACTACTTGGTTTACTTTAATAATTGCAGAGCACAATGGTTCCTAATAAGCATCTTTGTTTCACTGACAGCACCTACGCAAACAGCGAAATAATGTTATTCTCAGGGAAACACGGAATTCATTACGCACACAAAAACTCAGAACATTAGATTTCCATGAGAATGGACGAGACTCTAATACAGATAAATAGACGGAACAATAATACAAGGGGATTATTTATTTATTTACCTTTAAAGCCACTCAAGATTCCATTAGCGGGATATGGAGAGTATTTTAATGCACTGTACGTGCTTCAAGGTGCACAGATATCCGTGTTTTTTTGTTTTTTGAAAGCATTTTCTTAAAAATCTGGCACAAGACGCGAATATCAAATCAGTCATTTGCCTTTTAGTCTTTGTAATCAGGCAGATGAAAGGTAAAATAATAGAAATGGGCAGTTTTTGAAAGATAGCCATTTGTTTTCGTTAGCCACTTCACAGAGATCATTTCCCTAAATTATTCTGTCGTTGTGTGCATCTCTCCATAATAGGCTACTGATTTTGATCCGAAATCCAGAGCTTTGGAGGTGCATGGTCCAATATCCCATTGCCTGTATTGAAGTAATTGCGGTTTTGTTTTTAAAGACTTTTGCCTACTTTTTGAAAGCTATAGGGGACATTCTAACTATGGGGCGTGCATTCAGACTATCCTACTTGTGTAGTCTACTGATGGGCACAGGTGATGTTTATTAAACATCGTAAAATTATTTGTTCTAAGTGAATTTGGGTGTAGAAGCATTCGCCTTGTCTAGCCTACCTGTTATGACGACGAAATTTAAAGCCTATGAACAGAGGGGTCGTATGCCGGAAGAAAGTAGTTCGAAACCACAACACGGTTTAAAGCGCAGTTTAGTGTAAATGTTTCGAGCATAAAATGGGAATTATTTGTAGGCTACTTTCAACATGTCTCAACATTTTGTGGTCAGGTTGTGAATTTCAATTAGGGGAGCTAACTTGAATCAACAATGAAATTAATAGAATCATTAAACCAGTTTCTGTTGTCTAGCTATAGCTTGAGATTTCCAAAATGGTATTTTTGTGTTTATCTGTTTTTGGATCTTTAGACGGAACAAAAAGGAATGACTAAGAGAAGTACACATATAGGCTACCAAATAACCTGTGGAAAAGGGTGGGCAACACCCTGCAGGGGGAAAATGGCTCTTTGTTCCAGTTATGTGTACCAAGATTAATGTTAGCTATGGCTAGTTACCTCACTACTGTTTTGTAGTGAAGTTTCTGGGGCGTAACCATTACGACAGGGCTTTACCCAGTTAAAAGTTGAATATCTTTCAGTTTTCTACAGCAGCCAACAATAGGACCAATGAGTGGCACATGGGCTATAGCTGTAGTGTCACCCAGGGAAGGTGGATTTAATAATTAGGACTGTGTCTGTATCATTGTGCAAGAGTGACCCATTGGCCGGCCAAGTGCCTGCAATGTGAAATGTTACATAAAATTGTACGTGCTTTAAAAAAAACAAAAAAAGAAACAAAAAAAACAAAACAAAATGTATTACTGGATCTACACCCACTGGCTGTATTTTGTGAAGGGGACAGCCTGCCAATCAGAAAACGAGAATGGGAAACGGAAAAGCAGAAGCCAATGCATCAGCCCTCTATGATTTAATCGAGAAACTTGTGGATGCACAAAAATACACATGATTCACGTATGATGTCAATGATTAGCAAGCTTACTTTTCACTTCCCAATTCTGGCCAGTGCGAATTATCCAATGACGTGAGGCTATTTTCGGTGCCATGTGAACATTCATGTGTGAACTCTTTTAGTAGGAAGAGTGAGGAGATACGCACTCTACTACACCCAAGAATCCTTTGCTCCGTCGTGCACTATAGTCGTCTCCTGAATAGTTAGAAAATACATTCTAAGTTATTAAAAATTTAGAAATGAATTACTGATTTTACTGCTTAAGTATCTCAGCTTACAGAAAGGTCATGTTTCCCCAGAAGGCTATACCTGCAGATCATTTTCATTTGACTTGATCATCACTGAATCTAGAACCCAGTGTTATAAGAACGTATACCATCATGAAGTTGTTCACCATTAATCCAGACAGGCGACATTCTTTTTTTAAACTTTCATGTTTTTTTACATGTTTATTTTTTTTTTTTTAAACAATGTCATAAATTGTCACAAAGTCCATATGGCAACGTATGTCTTAACAGGAAGTTTAAAAGGAGAGAAAATATAACTCTTGTACACAGCTTCTAAAACTGTTCCTTACGGCATGCAGAGAAAAGGTAGGAGGCATTGACACTTTCAAATTGCCTTTCTTATGATAAATCGTCATATTCAAGGCCTGTACGCTGGTAACAAGGTCCTGAATATCATGTACTGTTGTGATAAACATTGCCCGTTCTCGTGAAAAATGGCTACAAAAATCAGTACGAGGATGTATTGCACAGACGAATCTGTAATGGAGTTGCAGTTCGATTCATGGTAAATAGGCGTGGCATGATAAAACGCTGCGAACATCTCGGAACGCATTTGCGGCGAGCTCAGGAGCGCACAGGTAAAATTAGCTTCTCGCACAGTGCTAGGCGGGCCTTTATAGGTCAGAGTCTACATCGCTCAGATATGGGCCTTGGTGACGGAGGTGTGTCAGGGCGGACGACCGCATGGTGGAAGAGTGATGTGCTTCAGACTGAATTGGAGGAAGTACAACCTGTGGCACTAGGAAGGAGAGCCAAATATAAACCAGCTGGTTTTCATTCTCGCATGCTTTTTTTTCCCCCTGCAGAAACCTCAAGTTATCGTTTCCACCTGGGCTGAAGTGGTCTTCTCTAATTCTTCCTTATTTAGTCGGTCCGCGTGATTGAGCTCACGTAGATATCACCATCAATATACCACATAGTGTAGCCATGGTGATTTAAACAAAGCGTATTTAAGGCAGAAATACTCCGTATTGATGTGTGTCAAGGGAACTGGGTTTGCATATTGAGAGTGGGAGTTACAGTGTAATATCAGTGTTATAACATCTAATGATCTCCAAATAAAAAGAATGCTAACACTTTACATTAAGTTGCACCTATACCTGTGTAGTTAAATTGTAACTAATTTGGTAACAAGGTTCTTACTGAGTAACTCCAACGTAGGTACCATGGAACAACAGTTCATAATTACAGATGTGAATATTTTGAAATATTTCATTTACACTCATTGGCCACATGTTCATTATACACAACAAATAAACCTTGCCTGTTAATTTCACAAAGTGTCTTTATAATTTGGAATGATTTCATTTCAGCAGGAGAGATGTAACAGGGCTGGTATTCTTTATTACACAATCATGTGTAATTAAGAATACCACAAACTGCTGTTCCATGTTACCTATGTTGGAGTTACTCAGTAATAACCTCTCGTTACCAAATTAGTTACAATTGAACTACACAGTTATAGGTGAAACTTAAATGTAAAGTGTTACCGAAATAATTTATGGAAATATATAGGTTTAGTCCCCATGACTCGTACCGTCACATTTATTAACATTCTAAGGTGCAAATGATCCCAAAAAGTAATTTTTCCTTCATTTATAATCTGTTATAGGCATTTGGCCCCCTTAGTGTGACACCGAATCTAAATCTTACACTTCTCATTGTGTGAAGTCTGAGAATTGGGGCCTTCACATTGGAAATTCCTGATCTGAAAACTGATCCACTTCAAAGGTAGTTCTTTTGCTTCGTCTCTATCCCAAGTCAGTCTTTTCAGTCGTTCAGTCTCTCGTCGCTCGGTTGGGGACAGGTAACGTCGAGAACCACACTGTCTACTGTACATATGAGTGGATTGCTTCTCCAGGTTCTTTGGCCGCTTGGGGATGGTGCTGGTGCAACAGAGCTTGGAGCAGCTGCACTCTTCTCACTTCATGCCATTCGCTGGACGGTCCTTTGCGTTGCCTGGCTAGCTGTTGAGTGCGTGCCAAGGGACAGGGCTAAAGAAGGGGTGACACTTGATGTCACTGACGCCGCCTCCCCCGGAACCCAAGCGGTAGCCAGCGTCGAACTGGAGAAGCTGTGGGATAAGCAGGAGGTGGGTCAGACTCCACTGTTGTTGTGTCAGCAATCTATCACCACAAATTTATGCAGAAAATATGAGCGGAGCCCTAAGTGAAAACAAAGATGCTATCGGGGCTTTGGCAGTGAGCGAGCACTGTAGTTTTTTAGGAATACTGATTCAAATCATGTTTTTAGGCCCATCCTATTTCTGCAATGTCAGTTCAAGGGGTGCACACTTGCATACAGGTCCTCCCAACGTGTGCAGCCAACCAGTGCTTCTTATCACTTTGCAACCCATCGGCTAATCTGTCTAGTCTCTTCATCAGAATACTAGAGGACTTATGTAGCAGTTGTAGGCAGACTACAAGTACCCAGTCAAATAGAGGAGTTGCTATTGTCCTGCCGATCAAAATCTTTCCAGGGGGAAAGACACTGCGGCCAATTGCCCCATGAAACCCATGTCAAGAAAGCACAAACTCCTCCACCACCTTATAAAACCAAAGAGGTTGTGTCTCTGATACATCAGTAAGAAGCAACATGTGACTTTTAGAATTTTCGGTGCAATTCCCATTCGATTAACAAGCATATCCGTTTAAATACCTGATCAATCGGAATACTTAAGTGTATCTAGCATTGTAGAACTTCCTGTACACACAGGAAATGCTGTCATATTAGATCCAGCAAGTTAAAAAGGGAATCATCTACTCCCTCATTAGACTTAACCCACTTGATAAACACTCTAAACGATCAAAAACAGATCATGACCATTAGAATCCTCTATTTCAAACTCGAGGGCTTTTACTGGAGTGGCCCTGTGTGGGTTTCCACGTGGAAGGTGCAGACTTGCTGACTGCATTCAGACCAACAGAGGGCGCTGGACTCACCTCGGTGAGTAGGGAGGCTGACGCAGTGCTCAGGTTGTCTGGAATGAGGAGCTGGGTGTGAGGGAGGACTCCTGCAGGGTGGCATTGCCAGAGGGGCTAGACCAGAAGGGAATGTAAGAATGTATTATATTTATTATCCCCATCAATACCAATCTCCTTTATAACAACATGAGTGTGGTCAAGGTGCCAAAGTGTCTCTTTTTTGCAATATATGGCCAGAACCCGATATGTGGCTCTGGGTTCTCCTAAAGTGCATTTTAAATGTCTAATGCGTGGATTTAAAAACCTGCCCTAACCAATATTCCCCAGAATTAATAGATTTGAATTAGATTTATTTTAATTTTTTTAAGTAAGTTAAAAAGCATGTGATCATTATGCATCGAACTTCACGGTTCTTTAAACATTAAAGTCAACACTTTGTGGCATTGTGGTACTTCTGATCTGATATGGGAAAAAGATTTTCTCCCAAAATCAGAATTAGAAAAACAAGAAAGGGATTTTCAATTAACAACTTTTTGTTCCTGGTCAAATCTCACAAGTAATACTTGGATTTTTAATCTTATTTTAAACTATGCATAGTGCAAACATAGAGCCTACCATGACAGTAATGTGGGAAGCAAAGACATGCATGATATAGCTAGTCAAAATTATTCAGAAGGATGATTGTTTACCATTCCAGTCAGGAGTTCATACAGTAGTGCTCCCAGGCTCCACCAATCACAAGCTTCTGTGAGTTCCGATACACCCCCCACTTCTGTTCACAAACAAAACATACTGGGTCATATACCTGTTATATAACTTGGTATATGGACACTTCCTTGTTAAATGACAGGATATTTAGAGTTCGTCTTTGCAAGTACATTTCATGAAAAAATATTTTGTGAAAGACAATGGGAATATTTGCTAAGATTTTGTTGGCATATGCACTAGTCTGAAACAAAACCCATTTCACATTTATAAATTATTTGAGGTTGTATTTTCACTGAACAAATACATGACATGGCTTCTGTGATTCAATGGTTGAAAGTGAACGGATTTTAGGGGTGAGAACATATTTTGGTTATGGTAACATGTTTTGTCACACAAAATTCTAGATTTAACATCTGATTTCACACCATAAGTGAAAGAACTGGTTTTGGAATAGCTGTTGAAATACGTATGTGTTAATATCAGGACAGAACATTGCAAGTTGTGATGGCTCTCCGATATGAAATGTACCATACATTTAGCCACCAGAGGGAGCTGTTTTTGTAGGAATAAGTCTTCTGATGTGCGAATGAGGGTGGCATGGTGGTGCAGTGGATAGCACTGTTGCCTCACAGCAAGGAGGTACCGAGGTCCAATCCTGAGAGCCTTTCTGTGCATAGTTTGCATGTTCTCCGTGTCCGCATGGGTTTCGTTTGGGTACTACGGTCCGAAGACATGCCAGTTAAGTTAATTGGAGTCTCTAAATTGCCTGTAGGTATGAGTGTGTGAGTGAATAGTGTGTGTGCCCTGCGATGGATTGGTGACCTGTCCAGGGGGTATTCATGCCTCTCGCCCAATGCATGCTGGGATGTAGCCCTCCCCCCCACGGCCCTGACCAGGAATAAGCGGGTTAGATAATGGATGGGGATGGATGTGCGAATGATGGCTTCACCTGGGGCACAGTACATTTGCTCCATGGCTTTGGTACTGATCTCAGTCTGCACTTCGGTCCACTGACCAAAATATGTCAGACAGGCCTTTCCTGTTTGAAACATTGAAGCAAATGTTTTAATCAGACAGTAAGGACTATGCAAGAATCAAGCAAATGTTCCCGTCTAAGGCATATATCAGTTTTTGGCATTTTGGAGTGGTGAAATACAGAGAAAAAAAGAATCACAGTGATGGACATTGTGAATGGCTGACCGTTGCTGTCCAGCAGGATGTTCTTAGGGTTGAGGTCCCGACACAAAATTCCCTGCTGGTGCAGGCTTTCCAGACTCAGCAGGATCTGGGCCGCCCACAGTCGCACCAGTCGTTCAGGGAGCCCCCAGCAGCCCAGCCTGGCCCTCTCTGTGGGCTTCCTGGCTGGAAACCGAGGCAGGAGGCACCAGCCGTCCACCTCGATGGGCAGATCCACGGCGGGCCCATCGTGGGCCACCGTCTCCGGCTGGAGGGGAGCAGCCAATGAGACGGCCGTATGCAGATCCCGCTGAGACTCCCCTTCCTGCTTGCTCTGGGAGACGTCCCTGCCCAGGGGGCTCAGCACCTCCCACCCCTCTTCCTCATCCGACTTCCTGTTCCTGGTAGCGGGCACCTTGAGGACCCCTGGCCCCATGGCATCCAGGGAAGTGCCTGCATGGGTCCCCTGCTGGAGTTCCACAGGGCAGCACAGAGGTACGGCGAGTGACTGAGAGTTCCCTGAGGGTGTCCCCGTCACACTCTCCCCCGGACCAGCACAGGACGTGAGAGCTGTAACAGACTGTGACCTTTCGGCTGTCACCATGGAGTCTAAGCTGGCCTTTGTCTTCTCAGCGGTTTGCCTGCTCACCACCTCCCCTCCCTTTATGATTTTGTGCATGGTGAGAACCAGGCCTGTTGTACTTTCCACGTTTTCATTTATACCGCAGTCAATGCCTTCAGTGGCCTTTTCCACCTCAATGCCAATATCCTGGATTTGCTTGCTGAAAGGTAAGTGCAGCGCTGCAGGAGCAGTGCAGCTCTTCCCCGAATGTAAGGTAATGCCTTGACCCAAGTCCTTCTCCGTACCTACGTTGGCTGCAAAGGACTGAGTCATTTGAGGTACTCTGTTGACTCCCACTATGCCAGAGCATGGATTAGTGGATAAATCAGTGGTACAACCCCCACAGTCCCAAGGTGGACCAGCGCTATTCCACTTCCACGAAATCAAGTCCAAGTTGGACTCTGCTTTCTTGACTTCCTGTGCCGAGACATCCCTGACACGAGCCTCATGGGCACCTCTAGTGTTGCAGCATTGAGGTTGAAGAGGTGGGTTTTCCTGAGTTTCAGAAAGAGGGTTAACGCTGAGTGTTGGACCCGCGGGGAGCGGGTTGTCTGAGCCCAGCTGCCCGAGCTCCCGCCCTGGCTCTGATCCAAGGTGCTGGGGTCCGGCCCTGGCACTGTACAGGCAGCCTGTCTCCTCGCAGTACGAGTGTGTCCGGCAGCTCTCCAGGCGACGCTGAGCCTCATCCCAGGATGCCGGGGAGTCAGTGTCCGGGCTCTCTGCGTTGTCCTGCTGCCTCTCTCCATCCTCTGGCAGCGGTACCACAGCCCTAGTGCCCCTGTGGCTCTGCTGGTAGTCCAGATTGATGGTGGGAGTGGTGTAGCTGGTCTTCAGTCTGATCTTCCTGTGGTTGGGGCTGCAGCATTCGGGGTGCTCTTTCACCTTGTCATTTCTAGACTTGTGTAGTTTGGAGAAGAGCCGTCCTCCTGAAAACAACAGGAGGTAATTTCTGTCATTTCATGCTACTAGACAATTCATACTAGCACAAGTACTACAGACCCATGCCTAGTCACAGCTACAGAATGAAAATGGTTGCAAAATGTCTTGCACTATTATGCCATTTAAATATCAAATTGTTGCGTTAATATCAAGTTAGATAAGGTTATTTGGTTAGATTTTGCATGATTTCTGATGCAAGTAATTTGGGATGCAAAGGTCACATGTTTACATAGGAGCACATTATCTGTTTCATTGCTCAAAATGGCTGCCAAAATGGTACACTCAGCTGTGTCTCACCTTGTATGTGCTCCAGATGCAGGTACACAGCATCCTCACTCACATAGTACCTCAGGAGCTTTACCATGAAGGGCACACCCTGCGGAATGATGGTGGGCTGGTCCCGGCTCTCCCAGCTCGACTTGGGCAAGCTCTGTAGAGCACAATGCCACAACTCTAACGTACCAAAAAGCCTTCCCCAAAGGCATCATGCTCCCCCTGCATAAATTTAGCACTGCACCTCTTCAATGTCTTCGACCTAGCACATGTTGCAATTCTCTAGACTTTTGTGGGTACCTAATTTTTACATTTGAAATGTCACCATCAGCCAAGTGCTTCTTCCTCATTTTCATTACCATGCCTGCGAACATTAAAGGTTTTTGCTGTGAAAACAAGAGCAGATCTTAATTTCTGTTCCCACTATAGTTTCTAGTGTCGTTTCAGGAATAAGGTTCGGTCTGTGCCTGCTCACATGTGCAATAATGTATCTCTCTGGTTACCAGACAAAAAGTGCATCTACCACGAGAAGGTCAGAACTGAGAGCTTTTAGCCAGATCAATCACGAAGGATTCCTGGGGACTGGGTGCAACCTAAGTGCTTTTCCATCGACAAGATCCCCTCTCAGTTTTTGGCAAGGCTCCAGATGGCACTGCAGCAATAAACATCCACATTGTGCTTTTTCCTGTTAGAGGGCTGCAGTGCCTAATTGTCTGTTCCTGTCCACATGATAAAAGCAAGCTGTCTCTCAGATGCCAGTGCATAGTGGAGGTAAATAGCTGCAGGGCAAATACTTACTTTGACAACAAATGTCTCCTTGGTATTCAGGCTTTGGACTGTGAGGACCTACAGCAAATTAAGAAAGAAGCGAAGTGAATGGTAAAGAAATACAGGTGCAGCCAAAGCAATAACGAATGTTCACGATTACCTACCTGAGGCCAAGCATATACTGTCACAGCATGTGAAAAATGGTTACCCTGTACTATGACACATTCTATTTGATTCTGGATAAGCAACACATTTCACAAAATGGACTGGAACTCAGGCGACAGAAGCGCCATGCGATGCAGGAGCCACAATATATTAAAAAAAATGGTTTTAAAAAGAAATGTATCAAAATGCAAACTGATTCTGTAAAGTGGAGAGAGAGAAAAGTAACCTTGTGTCTTTTATAGGAAGTGAAAGACAAAACAGGGGTTTTGGTTCTGTTTCCAGTTATAAAGATAAGCATATTCTATTGAGAACTACGTTCATCTTCAATCAAAAAACAGGAAGGACTACGAATGACTTGTGCTATATGCTGGCAAAGCGCCAATGAGGATGTACTGAGCACAATAACATACAAGACAATGACATGACTAGCTTTTAAAACGTCCTTAAAGATCAGTGTTAGTATATCGCTACACTGTCACACTAATTACACACATTACAGCATCCACTTATTTACCTTGTCCACGACCCCAATGACTTTGCACATCTTCAGATCCTCCACTGGTGAGCTGAGGTTTCTAATTGGCCGAAATCTCAGGCTGCTGTAACCCTGGTGATCAAGGACAGAGAGGCATGAGGGAGAGAGAGAGAGAGAGATGAAGTTGAACCAACACAGATTTATGAAACAATGTGTCTAGGCTGTATACATTGGCACAGTAACGCTCTTAGTTAAAACAAGAAGATTAAATGTAGAGAGCATCTGCGGATTACCTAACTGCACTGTGAACTAGCCCGGCGTGATCTAGTTGCCTAGAAATAATCAAATTCTTCCGGTTGATAAGATGTGGCTCGCTCCCCTCCCCGTCAGTGTGCCTGACAGCAGTGGGGGCTGGGATGGGTGTGTGGCTGTGGCTGATCCCGAGAGAGCCATGGGCGGTACAGACTGGTTTGACTGGAGGAGGCCTGACTCAGGCTTTGCCAGAAGGAGGTGATGCAAGAAGAGGCTTAATGATCCGATTTGACTGTTAATGTATACTACCATGTAGCAACAGGGTTTAAAGGCCCTATCAGTAAACATGAACTCTGATTGGTGGTCAATTAGCCAGTCAAAAGGCAAAAAAAACAAAACAATTTAATTGCATAGACAAATCAGGGTGCGTCCCAATACTCGAAAAATGCATCCTCCTTTCCTCCACTACCACCTCCTCTCCTCTGTACCCCGGAAAACCGATCTTTGTGTCCTAATGTTGCTGATTACATATTAATTACATATTAATGGATACAAATTAATTAATGTGTCAACACAATTCCAGGTACATTGTGGGCGCGTTAAGTAACTGAGCGGCTCAGCTTCGCTCAGCGAAGAACGCACTTAACGGCTTGCTCAGTTTCGCTCACTCTGAGCCGCTCAGAGCGTAGCTGAGCACTTTTGGATGTGGATCAGAGAGGAGCAATACGGAAGTAGCCTACGTCGTTAGCCATGGACCCAAGTAGGCTACACGGACGATTATATACATCGTAATATAAAATAGCGATTTAATGGTAAAATCAACGTGTTAAATTAAGTAAATTTGACTGTCACACAATCATTTTGGTACTACTTTGAATAATTTCCATTGAAAAATACAGCTTCAGTGTGTGTAGGCCTGTGTGTATGTGAGCGCACTCTGCTGACGGAGCTGTCAGTACTCAGACGGTTGTTGACAGTTGCTCAGCGCTCACGTAGAGTAGAACGTTAAGTGATTCAAAATCCGCTCAGTGCTCACTCTGAGCATTCTCACTGTGAGTGCTCAGTTACTTAACGCCCCCTGTATACTGTACATGCAACTACTTGTACTCGAAATGTTCAGGCAGTTTCACATACTTCCGGGTAGGAGACGAGTGGAGGAAAGGAGGTGAGGAGTGAAGAATATTGGGACGCACCCACAGACTCAAGTGACTCATTGCTTACACGCTCATACACACAAGTCACACGTCTGTGAAATGCCCAGCTGAATTTTATAGATATTGTATTCTTGAGCCACTCTTTCCCTGAATAGTTGGAATCATCCCTCTTTGCAAAAATAATTATAACTGGTGTGACACAATTTTCATTGTGATCAACTCAGATGGCTCATTGCTTACATGAGTCATAGAGCGACATACTGTAGCTCATACGTGTGAGTCACATAGCTCATGCACACAAGTCCGGACTGGCACAATTTATTGTGTTTTGTATGCTACAACTTATGATGGACCTTGATCATGCACTTGCAGTATGAAAGATTGCATGGCAATCAAATAGTTTAAATCTTGGATTGGTACAAGGGAGAAAGTCATACCTCATCGGCTTCACTTGAGATTCATGCTTAAAGTGTAAGCATCAGATAATTTAAAATGCTGGAAATTCAAAAAATGTGAAAGAAAAATGACGTAATTTTAGTCATTTTAAAATTATGTCAAATTACGTCATTTTTCTTTCACATTTTTTGAATTTCCAGCATTTTAAATTATCTGATGCTTACACTTTAAGCATGAATCTCAAGTGAAGCCGATGAGGTATGACTTTCTCCCATGTACCAATCCAAGATTTAAACTATTTGATAATCATAAAGTATATGAATGTTACTGTATATAAATGTTGGATATCGATGTTTAAGAAGTGTTTCCAGTACCCCTTTGGCCCCGCCTCCAACATGTAGCTATATAATAAAAGAAATTGATATTGTTGTCTAGATACCGGTCTAGTTTGTAAATATAAAAGTTGTCCATTATCTGGTGCTTACTCTTTACTGGATTTAGCTTTAACTCTCAAATTACTCCAATATAGGCAAGTCTAGTTGAGAAGTGTCCTGTCCAATGTAGAAAACGTACTGTCCTTATTTGAAAACCAAATAGACAACAAAGAACCCCCCCCCCCCCCAAGAAAAAATGCAGAAAAACAGGCTACCCCTGATAGAGAAGTTCCACTTCCAAGAGTGCCCTGTAGGTGAGAGTTGAAGATCTCCTCTGCTCTCTTTAGATATTGAGTGGTCTTCCTCTTTACAGCCTCTCGCCTTTCCTTGTTTGGATCTACTGCAAGCAAGAGAGCATAGTGTTGCACACAATGGTGGAAATACCCATTGTAATTCAACATAACTCTCAACATTCAGATATGCATGAAGACCTCACGATATACCGTTCGTGTGGATGTGTCATCAAGATAGAGTAAATAAAAACACAATGTGCTGCTGAATAGTTGCAAAAGCCACAAATCACAGGTGAAAACATATGTGCAGAGTTTACTAAGCTACCATAACTTATTTCTCTCAGAATTTTTAAATAAATGAAAGCTGTTTTATGCTGCAGTTTCTTACAAGTACTGTGCAAGAATATCGGAATTGATATTTTCCGGGCCGTGTTGATACTCATTTCCAAGGTAAAGGACTTTCTGTACCTCAAGACTTATTTAGCATTATGAACATGAATATAGTAGGCCTTTCAAAGGCATGCAGTCTTTTCTTATACATTTATAGGCTTGGGAGGCTGAGATTTAAATACTGTGTTTTTATACAGTGCAGTGTTTTTCTTTTTTGGAAAATATAAATGCCTAAGTCTACATCCTTCAAAGGATCCAAAAAGATACCTCTTCTCAGGTTTGGCCACCAGGTTATCTCTGTTTCACCGCTGCTCTAAATTGATAGTGACCAGCCATATCCAATACCTTGTACCCCGTTCAGAAGCAGATCCACCCCGTTCTTGTAGTAGTTGAACGCTGCCTCGTAGTCCTCACTCACTTCCCGGTCCAGTGCCATGCGGATCTGCTTGGCTGCGTCTACCAGGTAATCTCTTTTGGCCATGGCTGGCCTGGACCTGCCGGGCAGTTGCCCGGATGGGCCCAGGGACTAAAAGGAACCGGGCCGCAGGGGTCTGTGCACTGCGGTTCCCCCAGGGTGAGCTGCATGTCCTGGGCAGACTCATGGCACTGCCAGCCTCTGCTGCTTCACCAGCATGCCCACTCTCAAAGCTTGCTCCTGTGAGAAATCTTTGTCCTGCAGGAACAATAAATGATATATTTACAAATACATCTTGAATAATGGTTTTAAAATATGGTGCAGAGCCATTATGTATGAAGCAATTAATTTCTATTCTATTTTTCACAAGAGGAAGGTTACCAACACCAGAATGCTGTCAAATACAAACCCTTTTGTACCATGAATGTAACCTAGATCAGGAAAAAAGCACATAAACATAAGGATGTTCTGCAAGCCACAAAAGGCCAACACTGCTTTCCAAGCTGTTTTGATCAAATGCCTGCCTTTTCTTACCTTTGTTCCCTGATTCTGCCCGCAACGGGATTCATCTCTGTCACAGATTACGCGCGTTCATCACCAAACTGACGGCATCAGTCAATGTCTGTAGTGAGTGACGACAGAAGCCCTGTGAATGGGAGAGAACAGCACAGAAGGTCAACGTTGAAACGGCGCAGAGCTTGAGAAAGAGGGCTGAGCCAGTGAGCGCTAACCTCCCCACGCTGTTAATAAACAATCCAAAACCGATGCTGCTGCGGAGATGACTCACTCTGCACTGCAGGCTCCACTATCTCTCCTCACACTCATAGCCAGGTATGTAGACTATCTCCCCTCACACCCATAGGTCTGGAGACTATCTCTCCTCACACTCATAGGTCTGGAGACTATCTCCCCTCACACTCATAGGTCTGGAGACTATCTCTCCTCACACTCATAGGTCTGGAGACTATCTCCCCTCACACCCATAGGTCTGGAGACTATCTCTCCTCACACCCATAGGTCTGGAGACTATGTCTCCTCACACCCATAGGTCTGGAGACTATGTCCCCTCACACTCATAGCCAGGTCTGGAGACTATCTCCCCTCACACTCATAGTTCTGGAGGTTTTACAGCCACACAAACCTGGCTGAATGCATGTGGGCAGATTGTTGCAGTGGCGGTGGTATAATTCTCATTTTGCCTGTCTGTAATGGCCTTTGGGCTCGCTGGCCGCTACAGACTCAACACAGGAAGTGACCTAGATTGCTGAATCTGATTCAACCCCTTATTGGGGCTGTCACTTGTCAGTCATATGTTATTGATACCATAAACCAAAGTCTAGACTGAAATATAGGAGGGAGGTATGGTGTTGAAAATACAATGGAGTAAAACATGCCAGTTTCTTTGCTACTACAACCACTACAACATATTCAATGAGGAATGAAACTAGGTAAAAACCTATTGGAATTACTCCTGGATTATGTCATTTCACCTTTCCAGGAGTAAATATCTTTTAGCCATGCATGCACACCAAGTCCAATTCATTTCCTAGTTTGAAAACTGATCTCTTGTGCACAAATATGATCTCCAACACATTAATAGCATCACATTACAGCATATAAGCCCATGGTGTGCAAGCTTTTGGTACATGTGGCAGAAAAGTGCAACATCTGACTAGGATGGACTCATTTTATTAACGTGGAATTTCCCCTATTAGTCTGATAAATTAGATAACCATACCAGGTAAGTAACCAGTGGAAAGATAGCAAAGCAGACACATCAGCCCTGGAGAGGCTAGCAACCTCTTCAACATCATAAAACACCCCAGTGTAACACACGCCGCAAGCAGCGTGCTTCCTGCAACTCAGCTACACTGCAGTATCTACTATACAGAATCCCCATATGAGTCAGTGTGCCTACTGAACCAATCATGTATAAGCACAGAGCAGAGGGGAAAAAATGCAAAGGCAATGAAAATACTCTCACAAGCAAATCTCACTACATTGGATTTTATTTACGTTTAGCTGTTTGGCACTCGGAATCACACCCTTCCCATATCCACAAAAAAGCAAACAGGAAAGCATGTTCATTGCAATCTCAGCAGATGCTAAACAGGCACATTTTCAGCCCAGGAGATTCCGTCCAATCACGCTGCCGCTTCAGCCCCCGACTGCAGTGCCCCCCCCTGAAACGAAGGCGGATGGGTTGTAGGAATGAAATGGAAGCAAGCGTCTGCCGTACCTTATCTGAGTTCTGCACGCACCAGACGCACAGATCCGACATCAGTCTGTGTCTTAGCAGCCTGCTCTGGTACAGATCGTCTCAGAAATAGGAAGAGGCTTAGCACTGCTTTTTATTGGATGCGGATGATGTCACCCCGGCTCCCCCCCTCTCTCCCGGCACCATCAGCCACAACCCTTCCGTTTCCCCCTCCCATGCAGAAGGCTACACTGCTTAAAGAGACAGTGCTGTAGTGCTTTCTCCAATGATCTTACATTGCAAAGTTTTTTATGGGGCTATCTTTTTGAAAACACTTATCTTTGGACATCATTTAAAAAAACAAAGCATTATATCCCTGATGTCAAAATTCACATACATTAGCTACAATTTGTATATTTAAAATGCTTTGAGATTATAGCTAGTTGTTGCAATTCTGATAATGCATCAGTTTCACAAATAATATAAATATGAAAATATTGCATTTACGTAATAAACCTTACTGCCTATTCGTTATTGTGACAGCTCTTTCACTTTACTATGAAGTACTACACTGTTTTTCTAAAATATGGTAGCACCGCTATTTCAACATGTCTTACAATATTAAAAAAGCCTACACGAGGTATGAGTATGACATCATGGTAAAATGATTATTAATGGGAAAGATGTTGGTTTGTAAAGATGAGGTCAGAGTGGTTAAGTGTGACAGCTTCCAATAAGCCCATGGTTGTTTCTTCAGTGCCAGCTGGAGTCAGCCCCTTCACTTCAGGACAAAGGACAAGACATGTGGGTGGAGAGTGGCAGTCTGTTTACATTGTAGCATTTGGGGAGGATCTGATACCCCAGAGAGGGGACTCCACCCCTCCCCCAACCTCCCCAGTTTCCCACAAGCCCCTGTCTGAGATACCCCAAGGTGCAAGTCAATTTGCAATGGATATCAGACTGTGGGGCAGAAACCTGACACCACACAATAGCACCATAGAATTCAGCAAGTATATTCCAGCAGGAAGGGTTCAGATTAAATATAAATAACACAGCCACTCATGGTAATGCTTGCTTATAATTTTATTTAGTGTGCCAGGAGGAGAAAAATGATACCCCAATTTTTTACTACAGAAATAGCATTGATTGCTCATTGATAAGTGGCTACAGGTGACCACATGTATGTAGAGAATGATGCTTTTTTGTCAGAAAATAAAAAAATTTTTTTTTAGTATTTTTGTACTAGATAAACAGACTCCGGCATGAGTAATCAAGCCTACTTTTCCTTATTATATTTCAGCTGGTAGGACACGTAATAGCCGTTGTTGTACATATATAACTTCTGATCAGTGGGGTTGTAGTCCAGGTTGAAGTACTGCTCCTGGAACTTCTCAAAGGGAATGCTGATGTGGCTCTCCTTGCCTGTGTTGGTGTCAAAGGAGTAGAAGATCTCCTCTGTGTGAATGTTCATTGAACGAGTAGCGTACAGAACCCCACACACCATGAAGGCATTGCCCACAGAGGGTCTGAACAGACTGGTCTCCCACACCTGCTCCACCCCAAAGGTGGCTACATCTATTTTGGCAATGAGCATCATGCCTTTGGAATTCTCTGTGCTGTATGTGACCCACAGTCCATTCTCATCTGCTGCAAAGTCAAAGTTCTGATCTGAAGAGTAGCTGTATGAGAATCGGAGGCTGGCCTGAGGAAGCACTCTGGACTCATAGGTCATAGCAGTTAGATTAAATCTGCACATGCTGGCTGAATTATAGCATTGGTAATAAAAGTTGTTTCCATACACAATGTAATTATTTCCAGTCCCTTGAAACCCACTATGAGATCCATAAGCATATGATTTAAATGCACTTCTTAAAATCAGGTGCTGGTAGTCAGTGTATAGGTTAAGGCGGATCATTCTAGTGTTTGTCTGCCCTGAAAACCAATACATTGATTCAAAGCCTGGTTGGGGCTTAGAATCCTTCCCCCAGCCCCCATATATGTAGGATGTGCTCAAATGAGCATTCAGCTGGCTGATGATGGGTTTGCTGATGCTTGAGATTCCTCCATGTTTGCAGGACCCTGAAAAAAGTACACTAGGGTGAATGGTTTCTACTGTATCCCACACAATACATCGCAATAAATGACACAAGACCACCTTTGCCATTCAAATTGAGCTGGACGAGGAGGATATTCATGCAATGCATTCAATTACCAATCTCTGGACTCTCTTTCAGACTTTGGCAGTCCTCCAGCTTCTTTTGCAGTTTGGCGAACTCTATGCGGATCACCTCCAGGTTGCTCCTGTCATAGCTTTCCAGCTGATCCACGATGAGAGACATATTGTGGATCTGTGGAGGCATGTACAAATTATTGCTACTGAACGATTACACTGCTGGTATAATTATAGTTTCCAAAAATGTAATTTTTACAGTATAATACAGGTCTGTAATGGTAAGTTCAGATGGAATATTGAAGCAAAAAAAGGTTGACTTAAAAAAATCACTCAGGTCATTTTTAGTATATGTTGAATATATTTAAGTTGTTTACATACTCATAAATTAAAACATACTAATTTGGCAATGCTAATTACTTGTTCAATCATATACAATATAGAAAATATGCTTTAAAATTAGACTGTAAAATATGTGTCATTTTTAAAGAAAAAGCATTTTAGACGGGTCAATATAAGTTTGACCCTGAACAAATTGCAACAAAAGGTTTTTCAATTGATTTTGGTACTATTGGGCATGCTTAATAACATACTAAAAATGTACTAAAATCTACTTTTAGGAAAGGCATAATTTTCAAGATGGCGTCCAAAATGGCCGCCAGGAGCTTAAAATGGCTATATCTCAATAACTATTCATCCTAGAAAGGTGGTTTCAGCGTCAAACCATATATTTTAAAGGTAAAGGCATGTCATTGAATCAGTTTTATTACTGTAAGTTAATTACTTCTTGCCAAATCCAAGATGGTGTCCCAAGGTGACATCATAAGTCAATTTTCTGTATATTTTGTCACAGCAGAAACATTGAGTGTCACCCAATTGATGTCTGACACCACTTCAATGATCTCCCAGGGGTTACCTAACTTCAGGAAAAAAGTAAGGCAATAGGTGCTTTAGTCTAGAAGCAGCACTCATTTCAAATTGGGTATGCATTTTAGGCGAAAATTGCCTTGGGGTTTAACAGGTTAAATAACATCAAAACAACAACCAATTTCACTTTCTTTTTTAAATTGAGAATTAATACCATCAGTAAAGGATGATGAACAAGAAAGTATACATTGCCAGATTTTACAGTCAATTATGGGCACTATGTATCATCATCCTCTGACTCCTCTGGAAGAAACTTGTTATGAGGATTATCACACTCATCAAGTTGACATGGTCCACAGACCATGGTAGTCCATATCGTCTACAAGAGCAGCGGAGTGTCTTGCATGCAGTGGAGCAGTTGCAATGAATCACCTTTAAGAGACTCTCTGGGGCAGCGTTCATGTTTGTCATAAGTGGGATGAATCTGTCATCTTGTAGGTTCCACCCCCAGTTCATAGCATCCATGCCTTCTTCTTTTCCCATCCAAACCATGATCTGGTAGTATGCTCTTCGGCAGTGAAGTTTGGTGGTGGACTCAGTTGGTGGCAGCCGTTCAGGTGTTACAGGTGATGAAGCTGACACGACCCTCTTGCTGAAGATGTTGTATCGCATTGTCACAAGAGAATCTGTGCACTTTCCACCAAAGAGGATAGCCATTACTTGGGACCCAAGGTCATCTATCACTTCCGGAGTCTGGTTTGGGACAGTAAATGCATTGGCAAAAGACTGAAGGACAGGGTCTCCTTTCACAAACTTCTGGAAGGCAGTCTTCTTGCCAATGCCGAAAATCCGAGAAATTGTGTCACAGCCAGTCACAGCGTGGATGAACATTAACTGAGAACACATATCATGTCCAAGGATTTCTTTTAAAAGGTTGATGTCATACACTTTAAAGCTACCATCAGCTTTGGACTTGTCTGATCTGAAATAAAGACGCTTATTATCTCCTTGTGCATAGTAAAGGAATAAGACCAGGGGCCGGTTTTTCAAAAGTTTTAATCTGGATCAAACTGATCCAGATTAGGAAATCTCTTTTTCTGCTATGCAGGGTCACGTAATCCATCCTATTTTTATGATGGTTTTTCAAAGCAATGTGGGATTGGATTACTCTGATCCGGATTCAAACTTTTCAGGATTACCAAATCTGGATTACCTGTGGTCTAAATGGGACTATCACAATGTAGCTATGTAAAGAACAACAGGTAGAATAGTGTGGGATCACTCCAATATGCTTTATTTGAACAGAAAATAGGACTGAACGGAACAGCAAACAATATAAACATCCCCCTCCATTGTCCATTTCTTGGAAACAGGCAGTGGGATCAGGATAATCCTGATTTTTAGCATCAAAACTATCCTGATCTCTACCTTAGAATTCTGAAATACCCAAAACAACATTTGATCTGGATTATGGGTAGGATTGGATTACCAAATCCATATCCCAATTTTGTAGGATCAGGATCACATTATCCTGTTTTGAAATACCCAATTTTGACATTTAATCCTATCCAGATCATTCTGATCCCGATTAAATGTTTTTTGAAATACTGGGCCCAGGGGCCGGTTTTTCAAAAGTTTTAATCTGGATCAAACTGATCCAGATTAGGAAATCTCTTTTTCTGCTATGCAGGGTCACGTAATCCATCCTATTTTTATGATGGTTTTTCAAAGCAATGTGGGATTGGATTACTCTGATCCGGATTCAAACTTTTCAGGATTACCAAATCTGGATTACCTGTGGTCTAAATGGGACTATCACAATGTAGCTATGTAAAGAACAACAGGTAGAATAGTGTGGGATCACTCCAATATGCTTTATTTGAACAGAAAATAGGACTGAACGGAACAGCAAACAATATAAACATCCCCCTCCATTGTCCATTTCTTGGAAACAGGCAGTCCGCTCATCTGAGACCTACAACAAATAAATAAATACATACTTTACTCACAAATACATTATGGATGTTTCAAACAAGTTTCAAACAAAGATTTATTGAATTGAACTGGATAAAAAAGGCTTAAATATCTAATACTTAACAAAATAAATTACTTCTTAGTTATTCTCATGAGTAGTTCTTCTTATGAGTTCTTCTTCTTCTTCATCATCATCATCTGCTTCGTCTGCTGTGGAGAGACCAGCTTGTCCAAGCTTGGCCTTTAGGAGGCGGATCTCAAGTCTGGCCTTGGTTTGCTGCAGGGCAAGAATAAGCTGTTCCTCTGCTAGATGGATCTGTACTTCTGCCCTTTCAGTCTCTTTTTGCAGAAGTACCTTATAGGCGTCATCTTTCTTTGGGTGCTTTGAGCCTCTCTCTGGGGGTCCTGTGGGAACTAGGCCTTCTGGCTCTACCTGTGATTGACCTTCTCCCTCGATTACAGGGCTGAGATTAAGAATAAATGTTTCTGAAGAAGGCTCACTTTCTGCTGTCATCACAGGCTCACCATCCTCTGCAACACCTTGGATCCCATGCAGAGCTTCCGACATTGTACCTCCAATAATATCAAGGACTATGTCCGTGTATTCACCCCTCTTATATGGCTTGTTGCCTGTTTGGCTGTTCTTGGCTTCAGCGTGGTCTTTTGTTGCCCTGGCCTTAAGATTCTTCCACCGAAATCTTAGTTGCTCTGTTGTCCTCTTCTGGCCAAACCCCATGGCATTCACATGTTGTGTGATTTCAGCCCAAATTTCCTTCTTCATTTTACTGCTCACTTCACCACCCTTGGCAGAACTAAAAGATCCTACCAATGACCTATAATGGCACCTAACACCCTCCAGTAGGGCGTGGGTTTCAGCAACAGAGAAATTTGGGCTTTTTGATTCCATGGTTCCACCGCTTTGGTGTAGCGAGCATCGTGTCATAGGCCTTGGGTATGATTCCATTAATTGAACACAAGGTGAAGAATATAAGCTTTAATTACAGCCATTAATTGAACACAAGCCAAAGCAAATAAGCTAACAGGTGTGTTTGGGAAGACCAATTTACACAGCCATATGTATATTCAGCCTTTCTCAGAGGACTCAGAGAGAAGGTCACAGAGAGGCAGTGACATGGCAGGTGTTGTCCATCGCCACCACAGGAGAAGATACCGTCAAAGGGTGTATGTTGAGCGTATAGATCCACTGCAGAAATATACAAATGAGGAGCTGTATGCTCAGTTTCGCTTCGGAAGAGCTGATATTCAGTATATTGTGGACCTTCTCAGGCCCAACCTCCAACGCAGAACCCAAAGGAGTCACGGTCTGTCTGTGGAGGAACAGGTCCTCATTGCTCTTCGCTTCTATGCATGTGGGACTTTCTACCAAGTTGTGGGTGATTACATGGGTGTGGAAAAATCAACTGTCTGTGATGTTCTGAAAAGTGTGTCAACTGCATTGGCCAGCCTGATTAATGAATTTGTTTCATTTCCGAAGGATGACCAGATCATCCAGGCCAAGCAGAATTTCTTTCTTTTGGGGAATATGCCCAATACTATTGGAGCAATCGACTGCACCCATGTGCACATACAAGCACCTCATGAGAATGAGTGGGAGTTTGTAAACCGAAAGGGGAGACACAGCATCAATGTTCAACTTGTGGGCAACGCTGAGCTCCTCATCACAAACTGCGTTGTGAAGTGGCCTGGGTCTGTCCATGATGCGCGCATCCTGAGGGAGAGTGCTCTATATAGAGAGCTCCAAACCAACCGACCAAATGGTATCATATTAGGAGACAGTGCCTACCCTCTTCTACCATGGCTGATGACCCCTTTTCTGGCTGCAAACACGCCTGAGCAGGCACGCTTCAACACTGCTCATTGCAAAACAAGATGCACCATTGAGCGCTTAAATGGAGTTCTGAAGAGGCGCTTTGCATGCCTTAACTACTTGAGAGTGGAACCACAGAAAGCATGCAACATAATACTTGCTTGCATTGTCCTACACAACATCGCGACCAGGCGCAAAGTCCCTCTCTGTGATGACGTCCCTGATGCACCCGAGCCCGTTGGAGACACTGACCAACCTCCGGCATTCTGTCAGAATGAGGGACCGACTGGACGAGCAATAAGAGATGCAATTGTTAGACACTATTTTTGATAAGTCCATGACTGATGATTGTGTCAGTGTGATTAATGTTCGATGAACAAAGACATAATTTATTATTTGATTTCAATATTGCCAGCTGTTTGGGGGATTATTTTATGGGGCCGAAATATTTATAATTTATAATTTGCTGTACTGAAAGGTTGCTAGCCTACATAGCCTACCTACTTTATGTACTTACTTTATGTACTTCCTGTTGAACAATTCAAGTGAAATTGATGAATAAATATTAATACTGTAAAATGCATGATATAAATGTTGTATTATTTAACTAACCAATTTTGGTTACCTAGTTTTATTACTGATATCCACCATGAATCCACCCTCCTGCTGGGATCAGTTTAATCCTGATTTTTGGGATCAAAATGATCCCAATCCTACCAAAAAGTTTTGAAAAACCCAAACTCAAGGTTTGATCTGGATCAACAACAAGATTGGATTACGTGATCCAATCCAATTTCTGAATCCTTTTTTTCTTTTGAAAAACCCATTTTCAAGATTTGATCCAATCTGATGGCCGTAATCCGATCAGATTACTTTTGAAAAACCGGCCCCTGGGCCCAGTATTTCAAAACATTTAATCGGGATCAGAATGATCTGGATAGGATTAAATGTCAAAATTGGGTATTTCAAAACAGGATAATGTGATCCTGATCCTACAAAATTGGGATATGGATTTGGTAATCCAATCCTACCCATAATCCAGATCAAATGTTGTTTTGGGTATTTCAGAATTCTAAGGTAGAGATCAGGATAGTTTTGATGCTAAAAATCAGGATTATCCTGATCCCACTGGAAGGGTGGATCAAGCATGGATTTGAGATGGATGTAGAGACATGTAGGACACATGGCACATGTCTAATCATGTTTTTATTCACTGATTGCATATAAAGCAACACAGACCATGCCAAAACAATATCTTCTCTAAATTAAATAATCAACCAATAAAATATTCTCAATTAGAAAATAGGTAGGCCTAGGCTAGGTCCAAGAATGTCACACAAAGTCCAAGAATTTCACGCATCTTCATCCGAAACTGCAATGCCATCATTTCTCAGCCTCTCTTCCAAGAGGCGAATCCGAAGTTTTGTTTCCCTCTGTTGGAGCAAGGTCAGTTTAATCTGCTCCTCAGCTAGAGAGATTTGTTTCTCTGCTCTCTCAGTTTCCTTTCTCACCAAATCCCCATAGCCATCTTGAGTCTTGGGGGTCTTCTCCAGACGCTGCCTCTTACGGTGTGGATCTTCCCTTGAAGAGTGAGGGTCACGGGGTGGATCTTCCCTTGAAGAGTGAGGGTCCTCTTGCTGTTGTGGGTCACTGACCAGATGGTCTTCAGGCACTGCCTCCAAATGTAGGGTAAAAGATTCAGACTCTCCCAACTCATCAGCCATCTCTGAGTCTGAAGTATTAGTCTCAGTCCCAGGCAGTCCAGACTCACCACCTTGAGAGACTGACTGAATTCCATGCAGAGCCTGGGACCTTTGATGTCGAGAATGATATCAGTAAACCACCAATGTCGAGAATGATATCAGTAAACTCCCCCCGGCGATATGGCTTGTTGCCCGTTTTAGGTTTCTGAGTTGACTCACTGTTGTCTGATGTGGCCCTCTGCTTGAGATTTTTCCAGCGCAGTTTCACCTGCTCCAGGGTTCTGATTTGACCACTACCTGTGGCATTGACCCTATTTGTGATGTCAGTCCAGATCTTGTGTTTCATTTTTGCTGTTACCGAGGATCCTAATTTAGTCCTCAGAATTCCATAATGTGCCCTTACGCCCTCCAGCAAGGCATGCGTTTCAGCCTAAGCAAAATTTCTCCCCTTTGAGCTACTTGCTGCCATGTCCATTTTCTCTTTCTGACTATCTCTCCAGCAAAGCACACCTAAATACACAGTACTTAAATGAGTACAGGTGTCAAGGTTGATTGTGGAGTCTTTAAAACTGTGGCTCTAACGAGGGACCATTCCAATTCTCAACACCATCATGACATCCATTACTCATCGTCTACAGCAAAAGAGGAAATACAGCCAAAGGGTACACATTGCACGGCCAAAACTACTACAAGAATATACAGATGTTGAATTATACGCAAGATTGCGATTTGGTGCAGCTGACATTGAATTCATTGCCAGTCTACTTAGACCACAACTGGAACACATCACTGAAAGGAGCCATGCATTGACAGTGGAGGAACAGTTACTCATTGCTTTGCGTTTCTATGCATCTGGATCATTCTACCAAGTCATTGGAGATGGTGTGTGTGTCCAGAAATCCGCTGTCGGCTTTGTGATACACAGAGTGTCATCTGCATTAGCCAGCCTTCTCAACCAGTTTGTGAAGTTCCCAACAGATCCAGAAGAAATCAAGCAGGTCAAGCGCAAGTTCTATGACATTGCAAGGATTTCTGAGTGTTTCCTTAATTTTAGACTAGTCGTGTAGTCGGTTACAAAAACATTGTTTAAACGTCAGTGAAATTAGTCGTTGCGCACATCCCTAGTGTGCTGACAATTTCTCTTTGACTTTTTTCATCCAGTGAGACATTTAATTGTAATTAATAATACATGGCATGACACAAGTACTTCACAACAATGATAGTAGGCTACTGTGATTACATTTCCCAACATTTTCACGTCATTATCAATGTAATGTTGTATTACTTTGACCAACGGAGGCCTATCCAAAGACTGCAAATCTGGATCCTGTAATCCTGATCTTGTTGTATCCGGATCAGAATGATCCTATCTGAAAATTATTTGAAATACCAGGACAGAACCTACAGGATCAATTTGATATTGGATAGCAAAAAAAGGGATCACAAAATCTGGATCATTCTGATCCGGATTGAAAGTTTTGAAATACTGGGCCCAGGAGATCAGTATCTTCTCCAATAAGTGTAGTGGTGTGTAGACGAGATGCATCCACTGCAGCCTTTACTATGTCTACATCAGCATCCCCGGGTGCATTGATCACAGTGCAATCCCTTTCTGTCAGTTCTTCACATACCATCTGGATCAGTCTCTGTTTGTTGATATCTCTTGACAGGAACTCCTCCTTCTTGCCGGAGAACTCTGTCTAAGCTTAAAGGTGATTCATTGCAACTGCTCCACTGCATGCAAGACACTCCGCTGCTCTTGTAGACGATATGGACTACCAACTTGATGAGTGTGATAATCCTCATAACAAGTTTCTTCCAGAGGAGTCAGAGGATGATGATACATAGTGCCCATAATGGACTGTAAAATCTGGCAATGTATACTTTCTTGTTCATCATCCTTTACTGATGGTATTAATTCTCAATTTAAAAAAGAAAGTGAAATTGGTTGTTGTTTTGATGTTATTTAACCTGTTAAACCCCAAGGCAATTTTCGCCTAAAATGCATACCCAATTTGAAATGAGTGCTGCTTCTAGACTAAAGCACCTATTGCCTTACTTTTTTCCTGAAGTTAGGTAACCCCTGGGAGATTGTTGAAGTGGTGTCAGACATCAATTGGGTGACACTCAATGTTTCTGCTGTGACAAAATATACAGAAAATTGACTTATGATGTCACCTTGGGACACCATCTTGGATTTGGCAAGAAGTAATTAACTTACAGTAATAAAACTGATTCAATCACATGCCTTTACCTTTAAAATATATGGTTTGACGCTGAAACCACCTTTCTAGGATGAATAGTTATTGAGATATAGCCATTTTAAGCTCCTGGCGGCCATTTTGGACGCCATCTTGAAAATTATGCCTTTCCTAAAAGTAGATTTTAGTAGATTTTTAGTATGTTATTAAGCATGCCCAATAGTACCAAAATCAATTGAAAAACCTTTTGTTGCAATTTGTTCAGGGTTAGGTGACTTTTTTTCATATATTGACCCGTCTATTTGGAATACCAGTATACTTGACTAGTGCAATGGTGTTGTAATTGATTACTTATGGAGCTGAAAAACAAGGCTCTGCAGGTACAGAGTCTGAATATAATAAACTAAAAAGGCCTCAGTGACCCCCTTTAAATGTCTGTTAGACATTAAACAAGAGTGGTTGTTTATTATACAAATTTGTATAATTCTGTCAAAAGCAAATAAGTTAAAATAATATTGCGTTAGACAAATTCTATCGTCCATCAATGGACATAATGATCCAATGACTTTTCCTGTAGTTAGTATACAGTATATGAGGTATGACTTTCATAGAGCCACATACTCTTTTTTTGGGTGGCTGTCTTTTTTTTAACCAGCCACCATTCCCACAGTGTGCTTACCTCAGTGTACAGGCTTTCGAACAAAGGTGAGGAGGAGTTGAGAGATGCCTTCAGCTGTGAGACAAGCGCTTCAAAAGCTCTAAGTTCAATCCTGAGCAGCTCAAACTCCAGTTTAATGTACTTGTCAGGACCACTCTCCAGAAGCTCCACGCGCAAGGTGAGGTTAGACAGTTTCTCCAAGGACACCACCAGCTTGCTTTTGTGGCTGACCAGCTGCAGGAGGTATAGAATTCTGAAGTTATGCTATAAGTACAGCACACATACTCAAGATAGAGCGCGGTGTTTGTATTTCTTTCATTACCTATTAAATCAGATGGAAGAATTTACTATCCGGAACAATGGGACATAAATGTCTAGGCTGGTCCCTAACATTATGAAACAAATTATTTCTGAGAGATAAATAAGTTGTTCAGAAAATTAAGGAATGGATAATCTTTCATATCTGTGAGCTATCTTCAATGTGTGTTCATCATAGACATCAAAAAATTACAAATATACAAAAAGTGCACTCATGAGACAATGTATCCCAGAACAAACATGACAAAAGTATGGCTTTTACTGTCATATGCACAATCTGTGATCAAATAAATGCAGGTAAAAGCCATACCTGTCTTAATAAACATTGTCTCATGCAAATTAATTAAATTCAGTTCTTTGAAATAATGACACATGATTTTGTTTCAGTCCAGTTTTTTTGTCTTTGTTTATGTTGTGTTCATCTCGCCTGCTGTAACACAACTTATAATGAAGCTGTAGTCGTTACATTTTGAATAAACACCCTAGGAAATAAGACCTTTGTGTTTGTTTGCAGCCATACCTTATTTATTTCAATCTCCACATCCAGCCTCAGCTCTTTTGAAATCTCATGCATGAGCTCTACCCGGTCAGCTGGGAAGGAAACGTCAGGCAGGAAAACTTTGCAGATGCACTTCCCTGTCTCGTCCAGGGATGCAGTCACATTGCCAGAACCCCAGTCTTCCATGGGCTGGGGAAAGATACGAACTTTGCTGATCTGCACAGCTGTAGCGTCATGTTAACACAGTTAAGTGAGTTCTTGTTGAAAAACCCCCGTGTGGATTATGTGTTTATAAAATGACCCTTACCAGCCAAGCAGACGTAGGCCCAAGAAGCGAGAGCAGCAGCAGAACAGGAACCATTTTCATTCAGTCTCGTCCTTCCAAGTCTCTTCAACTGACACAATCCATGCAGTTTTAAAGGTGTACTTGCTGACCACGTTTGACACATCTTACACTTGCTCACGATTATTGCTATTTGTTTTATAACATCTTAAGCATCTTTGTTTGCTTTAAGATTGTGATCTTCTATCTGGTTTTTATGACCAACCTATCTGGGGACTTCTGTATCAGTTTAATGATGTGGACACACAAACAATCTAGGGCCTGTTACTACTGTTCAGCCCTCATAAATTCAATTCCATGTTTATTTATGGCACAATAATATTTGAGCAGGTGGTGTATTTTACACACGACATTGTTAAGATTTTCCCAAGATTTGTAACCATAAAAGTATATTGATTGGCTTTCCACACAGGCATCTATTTTATTTTATTTGCACACAAGGAGTGTTCAGATAAACTCAAGCTGATGTTCAGTGTCCTCAGGCCTGTTCCAAACAGACCTGAAGTTACCCTAAGCCAACCGTTGGATGAAGAGAACACCCGTCATACACCTGACTGTTGTTTCAACCTTAGATTTTATGTGACATAGAATGGAACTTGTGACTAGTGTTGTCAGAAAGGTTAATATGGTAATGTTATGTGCTCCATGTGTGAAAATGGATACAAATGTTCAGGAACTTTAGGTATTAAAGGGATAGTTCGGAATTTTGGACATAATGTCTCAATTACGACTTACCCATGATGTAGTTGATTGATAGAAACCATTTTCAGCTAATTCCATGCTGTCCCTTCTTTTGGACATACACACATTGCTAATGCTAGCACAACTCTATGGTAACTGGTAGCATCCATTACCAAACGCACTTAAACACTCCACAGTGCACCCAAAGCAAATAAAATATGACAAGTCTATCGGGGTTATTTTGATTGTTTATACCATCATTTTTGAAGTAAAACTATCGTTGAATCCTTTACTTTGTGCTGACCTATATTCTCTGTGGAAGTACGGCGGCGGAGAAAACGTGGCCATTGCAACTTGTCGCTCTTCTTTGTTGTTGTAGTCGACCAGTGCCGGCACTACAGTCGTAGGTAACGTAAAGTATTGCTCCGCCACCGATAGTTTGACTTCAAAAATGGTGGTATAAACACTCAAAATAACCCAGATAGACTGTCGTCGTATTTTATTTGCTTTGGGTGCACTGTGGAGTGTTTAAGTGCGTTTGGTAGTGGATGCTACGGGTTACCATAGAGGTGTGCTAGCATTAGCAACGTGTCTATGTCCAAAAGAAGGGACAGCATGGAATTAGCTGAAAATGGTTTCCATCAATCAACTACATCATGAGTAAGTCGTAATTGAGACATTATGTCCAAAATTCCGAACTATCCCTTTAAGGCATACACAAGGCAGGGGCCTACCTTCAAAGTATTTATGTTTTTGGTGATTCATTCAAGACCAAGAAATGTAGAAATGCAACCTTATTTAGAGGAAAATGGCTGTTATTGGCGGCATTCAAAAGACAGGGTTTATGTTCACATTTATGTTAAAATTTAAATGAATTTGAGGGTAATATATCACATGAGCGTAAGACACAGATACACCACTTTAAACCAAAATATGCAACTTTTTTCGGTCTCAGTTATTTTTATAAATCAAGTGTAAGCACAACTTGGGAAATTATCTTAAGATTACATTTAAGTTTAAATCCATGCAAGCATTTTTATAAAGGAGCTCCCTGTACTTTAAAGCACACACACATGCTTTTGCCCATTTATGAATATTTGCACAGAAGACTTTGGTCATATTGCCTTCCCCCCATCCATGTGCCCCTTTTCTGTAAAAAATTTATTAATGAGCGTCGCGAACGAAGTTTGCAAAGCAAGTTCTTGTCGGAGAACCTCTCGCTGTAGGCGACCATGGTCGGCTAGCAATCACGGGTTAAACTCAGTTTTTCACAATTCCTGACATTTAATCAGTGGCGGCTCCTGAGCTGAAAATTGGGGGGGCGGAAAACTTCCCTTTAAACTGATTATTGGTCTTAATCATTTTTCAATCAGTTTCCTTGATTAACAATAGGCTACATCAGCGTTTAATTCACCAATTACTCAATGCCATCAAATGTAGCCAGTTCTCCTCAATTAGGCTATTAGGCAAGTAGGCCTAATACAATTATTTTAACTTGCATCGCTAAATTGTGCAACATTATTATAATTATTATTATTGTCAACATTATAATTGTGGATACATGTGCTCTTCATTCTCCGCACTCTTAATTCCGAAAATATTCATGGTAATTAAACGATCTTAAAGCTCAGCTTTTGTTAGATTATTTTTTTTATTTAGCACAACCTGCAATAAAAAAATTATCTAACAAAAGCTGAGCTTTAAGATCGTTTAATTTCCATGAATATTTTCGTAATTAAGAGTGCGGAGAATGAAGAGCACATGTATCCACAATTATAATGTTGATTAAAATGTGCACAATTTTGCGACGCAAGTTAAAATAATTTTATTACTTGCCTAATAGCCTAATTGAGGAGAACCGGCTACATTTGATGGCTGTAATTGGTGAGTTAAATGCTGATGTAGCCTATTGTTAATCAAGGAAACTGATTGAAAAATGATAAAGACCAATAATCAGTTTAAAGGGAAGTTTTCCGCCCCCCCATTTTTCAGCTCAGGAGACGCCACTGCATTTAATCCTAGTAAACATTCCCTGTCTTAGGTCAGTTAGGATCACGACTTCATTTTAAGAATGTGAAATGTCAGAATAATAGTAGAGAGAAAGATTTATTTCAGCTTTTATTTGTTTCATCACATTCCCAGTGGGTCAGAAGTTTACATACATTCTCTTAGTATTTGGTAGCATTACCTTTAAATAGTTTAACTTGGGTCAAACATTTCGGGTAGCCTTCTATAAACTTCTCACAATAAGTTGCTGGAATTTGGGCCCATTCCTCCTGACAGAACTGGTGTAACTGAGTCAAGTTTGTAGGCCTCCTTGCTCGCACACACTTTTTCAGTTCTGCCCACAATTTTTTTTCGATTGGATTGAGGTCAGGACTTTGTGATGGCCACTCCAATACCTTGACTTTGTTGTCCTTAAGCCATTTTGCCACAACTTTGGAAGTATGCTTTGGGTCATTGTCCATTTGGAAGAGCCATTTGCGACCAAGCTTTAACTTCCTGGCTGATGTCTTGAGATGTTGCTTCAATATATCCACATAATTTTCCTTCCTCATGATACCATCTATTTTATGAAGTGCACCAGTCCCTCCTGCTGCAAAGCACCCCCACAACATGATGCTGCCACCCCCGTGCTTCACAGTTGGGACGGTGTTCTTCGGCTTGCAAGCCTCACCCTTTTTCTTCCAAACATAACAATGGTCATTATGGCCAAACAGTTAAATTTTTGTTTCATCAGACCAGAGGACATTTCTCCAAAAAGTAAGATCTTTGTTTCCATGTGCAATTGCAAACTGTAGTCTGGCTTTTTTTTATGGCAGTTTTGGAGTAGTGGCTTCTTCCTTGCTGAGCAGCCTTTCAGGTTATGTCGATGTAGGACTTGTTTTACTGTGGATGTAGATATTTTTGTACCTGTTCCCTCCAGCATCTTCACAAGGTCCTTTGCTGTTGTTCTGGGATTGATTTGCACTTTTTGCACCAAAGCTAACACGTCTCCTTCCTGAGCGGTATGATGGCTGCGTGGTCCCATGGTGTTTATACTTGTGTACTATTGTTTGTACAGATGAACATGGTAGCTTCAGGCGTTTGGAAATTGCTCCCAAGGATGAACTAGACCTCTTTCTGAGGTCTTGGCTGATTTATTTAGATTTTCACATGATGTCAAGCAAAGAGGCACTGAGTTGAAGGTAGGCCTTAAAATACATCCACAGGTACACCTCCAATTGACTCAAATAATGTCAATTAGCCTAGCACAAGTTTCTAAAGCCATGACATAATTTTCTGGAATTTTCCAAACTGTTTAAAGGCACAGTCAACTGACCCACTGGAATTGTGATATAGTGAATTAAAAGTGAAATATGTATAATATTTATACATATTTATTCATTATACAATAATGTCTGTAAACAATTGGTGGAAAAATGTATTGTGTCATGCACAAAGTAGATGTCCTAACTGACTTGCCAACACTAGTTTGCTAACATGAAATCTGTGGAGTGGTTAAAAATGAGTTTTAATGACTTCAACTGTGGAATAAAATTCAGGTATGAAAACTAATCATCCAGAATGTGTCTAAATATTATTGGTATAAACAGTAATTACATAATCCTGGTAGGCATTGTGCAGGGTGTAAGGGCAGGGAGATTGAGGGAGTGCCCCTCATCTTCCACCCAGGTATCCTTACAGATAAATGCATAAGAGGGAATGATGAGGCCTAAAAACAATATATGACCACTATATTTGATTATACACGATGCATTGCATATATGTATGTGTATGATTGCATCTATGTGCATGTGTATGTGTATGTATGTGTGTGTGTGTATATATATATATATATATATATGTGTGTATATGTATGTATACATATATATGTGTATGTGGATGTGTATATATATATATATGTATCACTATAGACTGTATGGCCAGAGTAAAGGCCCTGTTCTGACTTTGTGGAAGCGTGATATTCTGTGCCGGGCATCGCTTGACCGGCTCATGATACGCTTACAAAAAGATGGAATTCTGTATAGGGGGGTTTGGGCCAGTTCGCAAAACAAGTCTAAACCAGAACCAACACACACATACACCAATATACTCACACATAGGCCTCTCACCATCAAGGACACATGGGCAGACCTACGCACACCGGAATCAGGGGCCCAGCCATATTTTAATTGCTGATTGGAAGGATCTGAGCGAGAGAAGATTCTCTCAGCCTTCCAGCTTATCAAGCTGAAGTGTCAAAAAAGATATATACAGTGCCTTGCGAAAGTATTCACCCCCTTGGCGTTTTTCCTATTTTGTTGCATTACAACCTGTAATTGAAATGGATATTT
The DNA here is from genome assembly GCA_029718625.1 of Synaphobranchus kaupii. Classification (NCBI taxonomy): domain Eukaryota; kingdom Metazoa; phylum Chordata; class Actinopteri; order Anguilliformes; family Synaphobranchidae; genus Synaphobranchus; species Synaphobranchus kaupii. The sequence goes on from CM056390.1 coordinate 21,526,710, forward strand.
ATTTGGATTTTATGTAATGGACCTACACAAAATAGTCCAAATTGGTGAAGTGAAATTTAAAAAAAACTTGTTTTAAAAAATTCTAATAAAAAAAAAAAAAAACCGGAAAAGTGGTGCGTGCATATGCATTCACCCCCTTTGCTTTAATGTATTTTTAAAGTATAATATTTAATATTTGGTGGCATATCCTTTGCATGCTGCTACTTCCTGAAGTCTGTGACCCATCAATATCAAAAGACTCTTGATATATTATTTTCTGGTACTCTTACAAGCGATACTATAACGTCTTTGCATTTGAATGGATCTCTATGGGAATTAGGGGGTGGGACTAGATTTAGCTGTAAATAACACTTGAACTGTATAGAATACATGGTTGGTAAAAGGGCTGTAAGTCATCAAGGGTCTGAGGTATCAAACGGGCCTCAAACCATCACACTGCTGCCAGATATGCAGTAGATATGGATGGATCACTTTAAGGGTTGTTTCTCCTGACAAATTTTCCTATTGAACTCTATGGAAAAATAAGTCAGGAGAAGAAACCCTTCAAGTTATCCATCCATCTACTGTATTTCTGGCAGCAGAGTGATGGTTTAAGGCTTGTTTGATAGGATAGACCCTTGATGACTTAGAGCCATTTAGCCAACCATGTGTTCTATACAGTTCAAGTGTTATTTACAGCTAAATCTAGTCCCACCCCCTAATTCCCATAGAGATCCATTCAAATGCAAAGACGTTATAGTATCGCTTGTAAGAGTACCAGAAAATAATATATCAAGAGTCTTTTGATATTGATGGGTCACAGACTTCAGGAAGTAGCAGCATGCAAAGGATATGCCACCAAATATTAAATATGATACTTTAAAAATACATTAAAGCAAAGGGGGTGAATACATATGCACGCACCACTTTTCCGTTTTTGTTTTTTTTTGTTGAATTTTTTAAAACAAGTTTTTTTTAAATTTCACTTCACCAATTTGGACTATTTTGTGTAGGTCCATTACATAAAATCCAAATAAATATCCATTTCAATTACAGGTTGTAATGCAACAAAATAGGAAAAACGCCAAGGGGGTGAATACTTTCGCAAGGCACTGTATTCACGCAGTTGTGCTCATTAATTTACAAAAAGGCCTTCAGTAACCTAGCCTGGGCCCTTCCTAATCATCTTCGTATAAAGGACCATTCAGATGCATTTATAGGTATTTTTCTGCTTTAAAATAGAGGGACATGAACACACACATAGGAAAAATTAACACACTTCTCTAAGTCTAATGCTTCTGGCTGCAGACCTCTCAAGGCCAGGAGGGCCAGCTTGGGGTTTTTTGTCTAATATGTTCAAGGATGGAGAGGAAAAAGTTTTAAAATGAGTGTATGTGAACATTCAAGGATTATATTAGAGAACATGTTGGCTTCTTGCATCAGACTCTGAAGATCATGGTTGTTTTTCTTGAAGAAACACTCAACTGTGTGGGAGAAACTCCCCAGTCCATCTGGCCTGGACTGGGGTCATATTTTTCTTTGATACAACCTAAGTGTATGTAAACTTCTGACTTCAACTGTAAGGCTTTCAGGCTATTTCAGCACAAGTCAATGCTACCATGGATATGGTGGTTGCTGGGTACTCACAAAAAATTTGTATGTCCTTTTTCAATCCCGCTGTCATCAGATTTCTCGTACAGTGGTTAATGAGGATATCGATTCAGGACTTCCTGATCTTCAGGAAGCAACAGGTGCCCTGTTGTTACACGGAGCTTTTCTCACTAGATAGTATAAGCCACACGGCCAAGGCAGCCAGGCTACACACAGCCTACTTAGGCGTCACATTGCGTACCATGGCCAATGTCTAATCCAAGATCACAGCCGTGTTCTATCTCCTTGTCGGAGGGATATCGATATGGTCTTCCTGATCTTCAGGAGACAGAAGGTGCTCTGCTGTACACATAGTCTACTGTCACATAATGTAGTATGGCCAATGTCTGGTCCAAGATCACAGCTGTGTTCTAGCTTCATGTTGGAGGGATATTGATATGGTCTTCCTGATCTCAGGAGACAGCAGGAGAGGTTGGGTACTGGATGATCTGCTGTTGGGGGTTTCTGGCCATCTCCTGTTTAGCGGGGGGAGATGCCCGTGCTCTGGAGCAGTACTAAAGCAGATACATTCACCGCCAAACTAAAATAATTATGCAGAACATTCATTCATTAAAGATGTCATTTAAATACGTGAGTTGTCCTGACAGAAATGAGCGTCGCAATCGAAGTGCACAAAGCAAGTTCTGTCGGAGAACCTCTCGCTGTAGACGACCATGGTCAGCTAGCAATCACGCGTCCAATACTCAAACAATCACATGCACACACCTCCAATGGAGCGCCCTTTTTAAGCCAAGAATTAGTTCTCTCTGTACTGCTTGAATGCTGATGCGCTGCTCTTTGTTGCTTACGGCTTGTGTTAAAAGAAATTTGCTGTCACCCTCCACCACCCCAGCTTCCACCTGTTGTTTGGATCTGTTTAGTATGGGGGGTTTCTGGTCATCTTCTGTTTAGCGGGGGGAGATGCCCGTACTCCGGAGCAGTACTAAAGCAGATCCATTCACCGCCAAACTAAAATAATTATGCAGCACATTCATTCATTAAACATGTCATTTAAATACACAAGTTGTCCAGACAGAAATAACATGATAGAATATGCTGGAATGGATCTTTAAAATCCATGGATTTATTTTCCTTTTAATTTTTACAGTCATATTCTCTAAAGTTATCCTTGCAATTACCAAAGAAAACTACTTTTATTCATTCATAACTGGAACCACTTGCTACCAAATGCCATCAATGTGCACAATTGTAATTCATATCATTTTTTAATATGACAACTTTTACATAAACAAATGATCTGATGTTTTTTCAATCACTTTTTTGTATTAGGGTATAGGATTTATTGGATTTGACTATGTAAAATGTCAAAAGGCTTTGTTACAGAATATGTGTTTAGAGCATAAAATAGAAATTCTGAAAGTTACTGTATAATAAGAAAAAAGGCCGTGGTTTTTTAAAGGGTTTAATTTCTATAACTTTTTAGATTGAACCAACAACCATCTAATGCATACTTCAACTGTTGGGCTGGTCTGTTGCAAGTTCTAGGTGGAATATCTCACGTAAATATTCCTGAGGTGTTTACTTTTTCTGAGTGCAAAAAAACATTTCCAGAACATAGATGTTTCTCATTGAAGAATTTATTTATTATCAAGAAAAACTAAATTATTACAAGAACAAGAAGATGATGGTGCACACAATCAGTCTTGTCATCACAGGCTCAAGAGATTTAAGAAGATAAGGAAAATTATGAGACACTTCACTTATTTAATTGCAAAGAGGATCATCAGTGGATAAATGTTACTTTTAACCTTTATACTGATGTACAGGTTTGCAAGCAATTTGAATAATTGATTTTCAGATCAGGAGCTGTGGTCCATTGACAGTTGTATGATCAAACCACACATGGTAGGACACATAATAGCCGTCGTTGTACATATATAACTTCTGATCAGTGGGGTTGTAGTCCAGGTTGAAGTACCGCTCCTGGAACTTCTCAAAGGGAATGCTGATGTGGCTCTCCTTGCCTGTGTTGGTGTCAAAGGAGTAGAAGATCTCCTCTGTGTGAATGTTCATTGAACGAGTAGCGTACAGAACCCCACACACCATGAAGGCATTGCCCACAGAGGGTCTGAACAGACTGGTCTCCCACACCTGCTCCACCCCAAAGGTGGCTACATCTATTTTGGCAATGAGCATCATGCCTTTTGAATTCTCTGTGCTGTATGTGACCCACAGTCCATTCTCATCTGCTGCAAAGTCAAAGTTCTGATCTGAAGAGTAGCTGTATGAGAATCGGAGGCTGGCCTGAGGAAGCACTCTGGACTCATAGGTCATAGCGGTTAGATTAAATCTGCACATGCTGGCTGAATTATAGCATTGGTAATAAAAGTTGTTTCCATACACAATGTAATTATTGCCACTGCCATGAAACCCATTATGAGATCCATAAGAATATGATTTAAATGCACTTCTTAAGATTAGTCTGTGGTAGTCAGTGTATAGGTGAAGGTGGGTCATTATGGTGTTTGTCTGCCCTGAAAACCAATACATTGATTCAAAGCCTGGTTGGGGCTTAGAATCCTTCCCCCAGCCCCCATATATATAGGAGGTGCTCAAATGAGCATTCAGCTGGCTGATGATGGGTTTACTGATTCTGGAGATGCCTCCATGTTTGCAGGACCCTGGAAAAGGGAGAGGAAAGATCAGAGAGTCCGCCAACGGAAGGAAATGACTCTACTGAAAGAACAAAGGCATTTAATCCTTTTAGGGAAGCGCTTACCAATGTTGGGATTGAAGATCTCGTCGTATCTGCTCTCGCATTCCTCCAGTTTTAGCTGGAGTTTGGTGTACTCACGGCGCATCACCAGCACACGGTTTGTGTCGAAGCTCTCCAGCTGACTCAACACGCCAATCATGGAGGAGACCTGAGGGGAGAAAAGCACTTCAGCCAGAGAGAGCAGCAGCTTTTCCTCTATGAAGACAAACATGGGAGGCAGTGTAGCAGTCCCTTGGGCAGCTGACTGTCAATCCATTATACAAACCCCCCCCCCCGCCACTCTGCCTGGGGTTCTATTTCCCCACCATGGTACACTCTATACTGCGAGCCCATCTCTATCTGTTACCCTTCCTGCTTTCTCCCTGTCTGAATAAAGCAAAAGCAAAAAGATTTATTAAAGACAATTAAAAATCTTACAGAGGGGGTGTTTTTGACCATTTCAGTTATCAGTCTGACTGGATGCAGAAGAGCTAGGCTAGAGAGTTCTCCATGTTGTCATAGATTTCCAGGAGCTAATCAAAACTAATATTTGAAATTTGCCGTGATAACATAATGAGTAAGGTGAAAGATTCTTCTGCAAAAACATTCTTAAGGGTGATCCTGCAAGCATGCTAGGGTAATGTCTTGAGAGAGTTCCCAATTGTAAAGGGTCTTTACCTCTGTTTAAAGATCTTACCTCTTGACTTATGATCTTTAATGATGAGGATGAGACTTGAATGGATCCTTGCAGCTCTATGATAAGAACCTCCACCTGTTTTATCTCAGTCTTCACCTCTTGCATATGCAGCACATTGTAGGAGTCTGGATCGTTCTCCATCAGCTCAACTTGCACTGTCAGGTTGATGATCTTCTCCACATAGATTTCCAGCTTGCTTTCATACATTATAATCTACTCACAAGAGACATTTCTGAATTCATAAACTATAATAATCATGATCTTTGTGTTTATGGTGAACACTGTACTTTATGAAGACAGGAGGAAAGAATACAGCATACAGAACATGTAAAGAGGACTGACAGTGCACACCTTGCTTATCTCCAGCTCCAGCGCGCGTCTTATCTCCACGGCGGACTCTTCTACCATGACCAGTTGGCCCATTGGGAAGGTGGTGCCAGGCAGGAAGGCTTTACAGGCACACTCACCATCCTCCACGGTCCCATTCCTCTCTCTCCAGTGGCCTGGAGGCTGAGTCAAGGCACAAACACCAGTGTTGCCAGATGCCTGAATTAATTTTCCCCCCAAAAAATTCAGCAAATCCCCCATCTTCAACTGAGTCCCATAAACTCTTCTCACAATTTCCCCCCATACCTCCTTTTAAAATCCCCCATCTATCATTGACTCACATACATGTTTTCTTTAAAAATTCCCCCATGAATTTTTAACAAACTCCATTTAGGGGAAAATCCCCCAGCCTGGCAACCCTGACAAACACACCAATCCATACCTTTACCCTGACAGCATTATATTTGGCTTAATTTGTCTGTCTGAAATCCTGTCAACTGGCCAGTTGTAATGATATGTTACCATTGAGTTTTGATTCAAAGGGGTGAGGTTCAGCAATATGTGATTATGCACTTGATATTCTTTGCAGTTAAGGGTGAAGGAGAAGAGCAAAAGTGGCAGCGGTCTTACCTCCCAGGCATAGGTCGATCTCAGGAGAACGAAGAAGAGCAGGGCAGAAATCATCCTGTCTCAGGCTGTGTGGATACAACTCATTCTTCAACTCAGTCCACAGCCTTATAAGCTCTATCTTATGAACCATAGGCATCTGCCACCTGCCCATTGTGTGCAATCCCATTTTACAACGTTTTAATAACAGCCCTAATAACAATGATATTTTACTGATTTGCAAACATATAGGCTGAGATAGTTTCAGCTATGACCACTGAGTTGTTATAAAAATATACCCCATGCTGTTGAATGGCAATACTGCCTTCTGCTTTTTAAAGAGCTGAAACTATACTACTTCCTCATTTAGCCACACCTGGTAACACACACAAGCGTTACAGCTAAAACCTAAAAGGTTTAAAAGCTTAACATTGTCCAGCCCCTGAATTGCTTTGATGCAACCATTCAGTATTACTGAGTCTGTTTGAGGTTACCATTCAAGAGTTGGCCTAGTTGAGCATTCCAATAAAATATTTTACAGGCAGCATCCTCCAGGAACTGAACTGTATATCACATATCCAAGGGAAACTGGAAACCCTTCTCACAAAATCCATTCACCACACAAACCATTGCACACACTCCTATTTCTCTAGTATATATTGTTCTGTTCTGTTTTCAACATAAAATGCACCAAATGCCAAATCTTAACAGCAATCATGAAAAACAGTCACAATTTTTGGTTGTACATGCAAAGTGTGCGTTGGTATATTGGTAGTATTGGTATGTCCTGCTAAACTAAACTCCTCAAAAAAAGTTTGGAAACGTTATTTCGGTCGATTATTCCTCCCCTTTACTAATACCAATTGGTATTGTATTTTATATCGCTGGAAAGCCTGATTAGTCACCTTTACAACAAGGTACAACTTGTAAGGATCATGCATTCGTGGAATGAGCAACACAACTAACCGTGTGGGTAGCGGCCCAAAAAAATGTGCCAAAATCCCCTGCAATATTCTTCTGTTGGTATTCACTCTCGTTTTGAGTTGCTTGGTGGATTGGATGATTGCACTCTCCCACAGTAATAAGGAAAAAACACCACATATTGGCCATTTTTACACTTTATTCATTTTACACTGTCAGGGACCTCAGTAGCGTGTGGAAGATCCATACGCAGTCACAACAGCTTGGCACCTCCTCCTCATGCTGGTCACCAGCCTGGTCACACACTGCTGTGGGATGGCATCCCATTCCTCAACCAGGATTTGCCGCAAGTCAGCCAACATGGTTGCGTTGGTCACTCTGGCACGTACAGCACGCCCAAGCTGATCCCACAGGTGTTCAATTGGGTTGAGGTCTGGACTCACGGCAGGCCATTCCATCCTCTCCACTCCCAAATTCTGGAGGTACTCTGTGATGATCCTGGCTCTGTGGGGGCGAGCGTTGTCATCCTGGAGGATGGAGTTAGGTCCCAGATTCTGGAGATATGGGATCGCCACTGGCTCCAGAATCTCATTCCGATATCTCACTGCATTGAGATTGCCTTCAATGATGACAAGTTCTGTTTTGCCTGTGAGAGAGATACCGCCCCACACCATGACACTGCCCCCATTGAAAAGTGTCACGTGATCTGTGCAGCAATCTGCATAGCGTTCTCCACGCCATCTCCATACTTTGATCCTGCCATCCAGCTTCCGCAGACAGAACCTTGATTCATCACTGAACATGACGTTGCCCCACATTCTTAGGTTCCACTGTCGGTGCTGTCGACACCAGCGCAAACGGGCCTGACGGTGAAGGGCAGTCATTGCAGGCTTACACACCTGTGACTGGCATACACCTGCCAGCACTTGAAGCTCAAAATGAGAGTGAATACCAACAGAAGAATATTGCAGGGGATTTTGGCAAATTTTTTTGGGCCACTACCCACACGGTTAGCTGTGTTGCTCATTCCACGAATGCATGATCCTTACAAGTTGTACCTCGTTGTAAAGGTGACTAATCAGGCTTTCCAACGATATAAAATACAATACCAATTGGTATTATTAAAGGGGAGGAATAATCGACCGAAATAATGTTTCCGAACTTTTTTTGAGGAGTTTATTTGCCTGAATTATTTTTTTTCACCTGGGTTAATTTTCTTTTTGACAAATTAACATTAATACATACTATGTACATATTTCCTGGAAAACCTCAGGCTTCAATTATATGAAATATGTCAGTAAACAATTATTGTAATTATGTAAAGTTTTCAGAAATGCCTCTGAGTGACAGTGTTCACATAACAAAAATAGACAAAGTGTCATCAAATTTAAAGTGAAATGTGTGTTTACAATGCACTAGGGGGGAAGTGTCCATCCTCTGGGCCATATCATGATATATGTGAAATTAAGCATTTTGCAAGTCAGACTTTTTCATGCTCAATGTGCTGTCTTATCCAAACGTTTCTTTGTCTTCTTTCTCTTTGTCTTTGTGGTTTTGACTTTGGGTTTTGGTTTCTTGGTCGTGAGAGCTGGTCTAGATCTGGTCAAGTGGTTGGATGTGGGGCTCAGCTTCAGTTGGTCGATATCGGGGTCGGAGGTGGAGTGCGCTCCCAGGGCAGCCTTGGAAGAGGGGGAGCGTGTGGCGTCCGTCTGCAGGTTGGGCTGGGAGTAGGAGCGTACTGCAGGGGAGCTGAGAGAGTGGGAGTTTCGGGCTCCCCCTATCCGAGGCAAGTGGACGTGCTCACTACTCAAGTTTGACACGGAGTAGCGGCTGCTATTGGACATCACCACGTGGTGCCAGGAGCTGAGGGGTGTGGCCGAAAAGTGTGGTCCACTCGAGCCCTCTTTGGTGCCCCCTGGTGACATTCCCACGGAACTGTGGGACGTGCTCGCTTCCACAGCGCTCTGGAAGGTCTTAAGGATGCGGTCGCTCTTCTGTTTCTCCTTCTTCTGCCGCGATTCCACCTTGCGCAGCTGCCTACGGTGGTCGCGCATCATCTGCTTCCTGGTATCAGCCAGGCCCCTGTACAGCAAGGCACCATGGGAGGAGAGCAAGTGAGCTCCCAACTATTTTATAGTCAAAATGTTTGGGAATTTTTTCAACTTTCTTCATTCAAAATATCTGAAAACAATTGTGGCTAAACAGGCTAAAGTAAGAAGCTTCAGTTCTTTACAAAACAAATCACTACATGGAACTTATGTGTTTATCTTTTAATATTGTTTTTCTCTTTGTATTTTCTTGTTCAAGTTATAATAATATTCATGTGTTGACTGCAGCAGTAAAGCAGAGGGTCCATTAATGTCAATGGCCAATGGGATGAGCCATGCTAGAAGTCATGTCCTTCTCTTTTCCTGTAGTCTCCTTCAAAAACACTGCTGCTGGGTCATCCTGAACTACCCTCAAGGTCCAACGCATACCTCAGCAACACTAACAGACAGAAGCAATCAACCAGCACGGAGGGTCTGATTAAAGATCAACAGGCTCAATAAAATGAGTAAATATAAAGAAAATAAACAGATAAATCTCCTTGAGACTTATCTACTTTTTTTTCTGCATTTGCTTCCCATACTGGCTCTCACGTGTACTTAATCCATGTCTACGTGGGAAAATCCCACCTGTAGTCAACCATGCCGGTCCGCTCTCTATCAAGTCTGTGTATCAGCTCCTCAATCTGGTAGCGATCCAGAGGAATACTTGATTGCTGCAATAGTAATACACAAGAGCAAGGAATATAAACAGAATTAGGGTGTGACCTTTTAATCAGGAACTTCTGCAGGAAGTGAACGGTCCCTTTAACTGGTTTTACAGCATAGCATGTGAGGCACAGAGGTTTGGAGATTTGCAGAGATGAGCATAATGGAAAATCACACCTGACAGTAAAACAATAATTCCATTGTTTGATTTTGAAACCTAGCGCTCTTGCAAGCGAGTTTGTCAGCTGTTACGTCTGTTTTTGCATGGGCTTTTAAAGGCTTTTAAAAAAAATAATAAAGATATTTTCACTTCCATTCTCACCAAGAGTGGCTGGAATTCTTTGACCTATTGAAGGCATAACAATGGCAATAGCGACATGACATAATGATGAGTTTAATCTGTACAAATGGGTGATTGGTCACTGAATACATTTGCTGGACTGAAGAGTGCCCGGGTGAATGAGGGTGAATGCACAGTGCTGTCTGCTTTCCGCTTGAATGAATGTCCCTGAATATAGCAAAGCACTGGAAATTCATTAGCGCAATAGAGTGGCCAAATGCCATGAGACTGTCCTCAAAGACAGGAGACTGGATGCAGGCGCTGCCTCTCACCTGCACCGCCTTCCTGAAGTCTGAGACAGGCACATGCATAGTCCCATCCTTATCGATGTTCCGGAAGAAGTCCCAGAGGCGCAGCTTGCGTACATCAAGGTAATCCTGCAAGGGGACAGAGTTAGAGAGAGATTAACCCAATAAACTCCTGCCCAAAATGGAAGTGAGTATATTTTTCTGTCATGAATTTATGAAATTCCATATTACTGTACCTGGATGACTTTCATGGGGTCGGGACGTCTGGGGGGCTTCTTGGCGATGAATCCACCTACGCCCCCATAATGCACTTCTAGACTGGGGTGTTCCTGGCAAGTGACTTCCAACAGCTGAACAAAGTTTTCATTCACGAGTACATTCTACAAAAAGAGACACAGACCTCAACAAGAGCTATACAAATGTATGTAGTCAGAGTATTATCTGTTACAAAATGTTACTGTATGTTTAAGTCATGTATGTTCACTTCAATATTTGAGGTGTCTGTATTTATTATCTTTTTTGTGAAAGCCTGTATGTTTTATAATATGCAGTGGATCACGATGTCTAGTTTTAGGAGGGTTTGGGAGTGAATAAGCTTGTGATGGAAACCACTGGAAGTTTGGAGGAAGGGGGACAGCACTCACAGAGATGTTGATCTCTTCCAGGGCAGATTTAGTGCTGTTTCTGACAACAGTGATTAGAGACAATGCACCCTCCACTGTCAGTGAGTTGTAGGCCAGCTGCAGGGATAAAAAAAATAATAAAAAAAATAATAAAAAAAACAATTTGTTGGAAACTCCCTGACACTACCACTAAAAATAATGAGTCACAGAAAGTTTCTGATTTTATACTACATTGAAAAGATTTTGGTCTACAGTCTACCATAATCCTACAATGATACTGCTTCACTGTTGGAGCTGCCTCTGCACCCACCCACCCGCAGCACTTTGAGCGTGTCATTGGCCTCCAGGCCCTTGCACAGCATGCCCGTCCCCTCATTAGTGATGCGGTTGTAGCTGAGGTCCAGGTGCACCAGGGTGTTGTTAAACTTGAGGGCCTCCCCCAGCGCCAGGGCCCCCTCATTGCCGAAACCGTTCCAGGAGAGGTCCAGGTGTTTCAGAGTCATATTCACCTGGAGAATTTGTGGCGAAATGGGGATTAGGGGGGTGCGTTTCATTTCTCAAGCACAGCAACAAGTGTGAAGCGCCAAAACTCAAGTTCCAATGCACTGTTCAGCCGCCCGCAGTCAGTTGAACAAACACATACATTTTAGGAGAATCAGTGAAGTTCTAATTTGTTTATGATTACGGTCATATGCACATGTCTCTGTCAAATCTGCATGTATCCGTGCGTGAGAGAAAGAGATTACATATTCTGATTCATGGTTCGCAGACAACGGCACACAACAGGCAGTTCTGTCGGTAGTCCGCGGCTGTGTGTAGGGTTCATCCTCACCTTAAGTCCAGCACACAGAGCCACTGCCCCTTTCATACGCAGGTGATTCCAGCTCAGGTCCAGCACTTCCAACCCTTCATTGTTGGCTTTGGGAACAAGCACACAACCCAGTGGATGGCGATTCCACAATTTATCAAAATGAACTGCTTCAGACGCAGACACCATGGCTTCTCGCCTTAGTTATTAACAAAACACAATGGCCTTGGCTTCAGTGACTTTGCTGTAGAATTGGGATAGATCTGTGTTGTTCTCATACCTAACATATGGCCCAAATGCTCTCCACCTCTTTCACGGAATTCATTGTGACTCAGGTCCAGCTCTTTTACCCTGTAGTTATTCTAATAGAGAGAAAGATCATAACAGGCACAGGTATACAGCGAGGACCAAAAGTCAGAGGACACTGCAAAGTCCTGGATGTTTTCACCATTTATCAAAGACTAATGCAATTATGATACTTCCAATTACACTTCTTATTCAAGAATACACTATTGAGAACAGTTTCAGAAACACTCGTATAAAATGGGAAGCTATGTGACTATCTAGTTCGTCCACCACTAATTTGTATATTCATACTTTTTCTATATTTGTTGTCACACCCTTTAGTCCATTCAAATATTAACAAATATGTGTGCCTAAAGCTCAATATGCAAATATCTGAGCTATTAACAATTAAAAGCAACTATTAATTGAATTAATCTGCCATTCTGCCCATTAATGTCACAAGTACTCGTACATAATAAATACCTACACACTTTTTGACTTAAACTATTAAAAAATAAAGAAACATTTTATACTATCACAACTGCATTATCCCTTGATAAAAGAAAAATATATAAAATTAAAACAACCACTTCTTTTTGGTAGTGTCCTCAGACTTTTGGTCTCCACTGTATAATAGGTACAGTACATATGACCCCTCAATCTCATCTCATTCAGCACAACAATTTAACTGTCACCGTATGCAGATGTGTGCATTAAAGGGTTTACTGATGACTTACCGCCAATGCATCTGAAAAGTTTTTTCCATCATCATCTGTGAACTTGTTACCTGGATGGAAAAAGTGTGGATTTATTTCACCGTAAAGGAGTTTCTATTTAAATTTATACTATAACATAGTAATATACCGTACCTGAGAGCCTAATCGATTTGATGGAAATGTTTTCTAAAAGCATTTGTGTGACGTATACAGCACCTTCAGTCTTGAGGTGATTGTTGGAGAGATTCTATGCCAAATAGGGAATAAAATGAGTGTCAATGAATTGCAGACTAAATGTAGGTTCACTGCATAGTATGTGAATAAGCAATCTACTGCCCTCCTGTGGCTACATGCAAATGTCTCATTGCACACTTCCATAACAGAAGAACCTTTTGTAAGCCTGAAGAGATGGCTTATAAAAATTGAGGGTTAGAACCCACTTGTGGGTTGTGAGTAGTCTTGAAGAGGGTCACAAGATGGATGAATCATAGACCTTCATAGTACATGCAACTGTTTTGTTAAGAATATTTAAATTTCACAGGCTGCATTTCAGAATATGTATTTACCCATAAAGAGGCTAACGGGCCTGTAAAGTGCGGGAACCACTGCTGTTAAGTGTGAGAACCATTATCCGTTGTACATTATTATTCATTCAAGCCTACCAGATTCTCAATGGTGATATTTGCTTTCAGCGTTTCCACTAGATACCGTGCCCCTTCGGCCAACACGTAATTGTCCTCCAGTTCCAAGCTTGTGATCTGCATGTCAGACTGAACATGTGTTAGTATGCAGGATTAAAATCCCTAGTGGTAAAATGAATCCAGGTAAAGACCAGGAGGTTAGTTGGGGTACTTACCACTAAGGCAATAGCCAGTGCCTTGCACCCCAGAGGACCCAGGCCATGGTGGTTAAGATTAAGGGTGGCGTTACCCAGATTCCGCAGGAAGTAAGAGACGGGGACCACGCCCACCATCTGGCAGGCTCGTAGATATACATCAGCAGTGGACATTTCCTTCTTATTCTTCTCTATCTCTGGGAAGACGGAGATGTACATGTGCGGTCATTCCCTGAAAACAACCACGTTCGTACCTCATGAACAAGAACTGGCTTTCCTCAGGGTTTGTACTGTGGAAAACAAATTAACATGGAACATCATGATAGTCATTTAAGCTTGGATATTTGCTGGCTAATTAGCTGGAAATGATGAAGTCCTTGATATGTACTATATTCTGTAGTGACCATAAGGTTAGAAAAACACCAAACCTCTTCTCGTTCAGGTATGTAATGTCATAAATGACACACGATTTGATAAATTCTGGAATACAATACATAAAGTGTCAGTTTGTTAGACAACATTTGATATGGGAATATATTATATTTACCATTACCATTTATTGGATTATTGCAATGCTTCAAGTTTTGCGTTTTCTTGTATTTCTCTGAAAACCATTCCCTATATTGTTAAAACCCCTTTCGTGGAAGGGAAGGCCAACATTCCAGAGTTCTACAAAAATCCCCTTGTACCTTTTTTTTTACATTCCACACTGCAGCTGCAATAAATAAAAATGTCAGTTATGCATTAACTAAATTGGCGCTAAAAATAAAATGGCTTGTTTATAATGTTTCATTGTAATATCCCCTTCCTGCACAGTTTGAAGAGGACTGTTTTACCTTCACCCTCCAGGTCTGTATCCCACTCATCGCAGCTGCTCGACTCCTCAGTTAGGGGTGATTCATTTCTCTCATCCAGTCTGAGGGGGTCAAGGGACAAGTGGCACTGGGCCATCGCTTCCTCCTCTTCAGTGTTCACCAGATCCATAGATGCAGAGTTTTTAGATCATTAAATGAATTATCCAGTGTGGCCACAGTCACGTCTCTATTTTATTTCTTTGCTCACACATAGCCTACCTTCTGGCATAATACGTTGTACCTTGGAGTAACAATGTGTTTCAGTATAGAGACTGTCAGTAACTCTACCTTGTAAGAAATTCTACCTGACCTATCTGTCATGTGATCCTGAAAGAGTAATGGGTAACAATTAAATATTTATTCCACAGAATGCATGCGATTCTATGTAGCCTAACGTCAGATTTGTCATTCTAAGGAGTTGCAAACAGCTAAAACTAAAGTTGTTTATACACAGAGTGCTGCTGCTGGAAAACAAGGCTACCATATAATTTCAAGAATGATTATGACATTATGCATGTCAAATGTTTAGTTTGAACATTGCATGCATTTAGCAGATGCTCTTATCCAGAGCGACTTACAATTAAAGACATCTTGAAAGTATGTGCAGGGCTATACATAGATGAGAAAAAAAATACACATGTCACCAAACGATTTACGACTGTGTTGATGCATTTTAACAGTGCAGGAGGAGCGTGATACAATCCTTGCAAAATCAGATTTTAAGTGGAAGAATTTAGACACCAAAAGCAATCGCCGGAAAAGCAAGTGTTTTCTAGCATGCACTAGCTTACACAATAAAAAATAACAACGTAGTCTTAAGATAGTTTAGCAGAAATAGGGACGTCTCCGAGTGTTGTACAGTGCTGTGGCATTCAGGCAGTACTATGAATAAAGTTTTTACCATACAGGAAGCACACAAATGCGTCAAGAGGATGATTGGAAGTCTCGTCTATTACGTACTTTTGCCATTAACATGGTTTGTACGCAGCGTTTCAGGTAAATATGTGCGGAATAAGTAAAAAAAAACAATTGTGCGTTTGGGTTTTTATATTGCTATTTGTTTTTGTTTTTTTTGAGCCCAGGCCGTGGCGTAGCTTCTCGCTATACGGTCACTGGCCTGAGCGAGAATTCCAGAAGTGAAGGGAGCGATAATGTATTTCATGGCAGGTGCAAACTGCATAGTATTATGTGCATAGCTCATGAAAGTTCCTCCGTGAATGTTATGTGCACACTGGAGGTAAGGACTGCAGTTTGTTATTTAACAGTAGACAAACAATCACGTGCAGCCGGGCTAGTACACAGCAGCAGCTGCAAGCCCACGTTTACCAATAATATAGCGTAGCTAACTGAGTTAGCTAGTAAACTAAGAAGCTGTCGCCCCACCTGTCTCAAATGTAAATTTGCGTGCCCCCTGGTAACGATAAGGATCAAATAGAAAAGAAAGCTCTTTTTTTCATTTTTTGTTGAAAACTCAACATTGTCAACACAGACTTCAAATATTTAAATCAAATTTGATTTAAATTTGAATATCGTAGTGTTACGTTGTGTACACCGTGCACAGACTTTGTAAATCAATAATTTCCTTCGTAATTAAATTGCAATTAAATGTGTGTGTGTGTGTGTGTGTGTGTGTGTGTGTGTGTGTATATATATATATATATATATACAGATCCTTTCCAAAAAATTAGAATATCATGGAAAAGTTTTTTTTTTTTTCCATAATTCCATTCAAAAAGTGAACCTTTCATAGATTATAGATTCATTACACACAAAGTGAAATATTTCTAGCCTTTATTTGTTTCATTTTTCATAATTTTGGCTTACAGCTCCAGAAAACCCCCAAAACAGTATTTCAAGAAATTAGAATAGTGTGTCGAAAATCAGCATTTACTTCAGTTATTTCAGAGAATGAGTGGAGTGGCTTGACTCGAGGAATCCGACAGTTGTAGCCCATGTCCCGGATACGTCTGTACGTGGTGGTTTTTGAAGCACTGACTCCAGCCTCAGTCCACTCCCTCTGCATCTCTGCCAAATTTTGGAATCGTCTTTGCTTGACAATCCGCTGAAGCCTACGGTCATCTCTTTTGCTTGTGCACCTTCTCCTGCCACATTTTTCCCTTCCACTAAACTTTCTATTGATATGCTTGGACACTGCACACTGTGAACAGCCAGCCTCCTTAGCGATGACCTTTTGTGGCTTACCCATCTTCTGGAGGGTGTCAATGATGGTCTTCTGGCCAATTGTCAAGTCTGCAGTCTTCCCCATACTGAACCAAACTGAGATAAACTTTGCAGGTGTTTTGAGTAAATTAGATGATAGTGTGACACTCAGTCTAAAACATTCATTCTCTGAAATAACTGAAGTAAATGCTGATTTTCGACACACTATTCTAATTTCTTGAAATACTGTTTTTGGAGGTTTGGGGCTGTAAGCCAAAATTATGAAAAATGAAACAAATAAAGGCTAGAAATATTTCACTTTGTGTGTAATGAATCTATAATCTATGAACGTTTCACTTTTTGAATGGAATTATGGAAAAAAAAAAACTTTTCCATGATATTCCAATTTTTTTGGAAGGATCTGTATATACACTACTCACAAAAAGTTAGGGATATTTGGCTTTCGGGTGAAATTTATGGAAAATGTAAGTTCACGCTACAGTGATATTATACGTATCATGAAGGTAGGGCATTTAAGTAGAAGCATGCAATGGTGATTTCCTCATCTCAAACAATTTATTGAAACAAAAGCCAACAACAGTGGTGGGTATACCACAACAAAAATGTCAATGTCTCAATAACTTGTCATGTGCCCTTGAGCATCAATTACAGCTTGACAACCACGTCTCATGCTGTTCACAAGTCGACTTATTGTCTGCTGAGGCATGGCATTCCACTCTTCTTGAAGGGCGGCCCTCAGGTCATTGAGGTTCTGGGGTACAGAGTTACGAGCCTCTACACGGTGAGTCAGCTGATCCCATAGGTTTTCTATGGGATTCAGGTCTGGAGAAAGTGCAGGCCACTCCATTTGAGGTACCCCAGTCTCCAGCAGCCTTTCCCTAATGATGCGACCTCGATGAGCTGGAGCATTGTCGTCCATGAAGATGAAATTAGGCCTGTGTTGTTCATGCAGGGGCACAATGACTGGATTAATGATGTTATTCAGGTAGTATGGGCTTGTCACTGTACCATTCACAAAGTGTAGGGCAGTTCTGTATTGACTAGACACACCTGCCCACACTGTAACACCGCCACCACCAAAGGGTCGTCTGGTGACAACAGTGGCTGATGCATAGCGCTCTCCTTGACGTCTCCAACATCGTTGGCGGCCATAATTTCTGCTCAACGTGAATCGACTTTCATCAGAGAACAGCACTGAGGCCCACTGGTCCCTCGTCCAGCGTAAATGCTCCCTGGCCCATGCAAGACGATGACGCCTGTGCCTGGTGGTGTGGTCAGGTACCCTTGCAGGTCGTCTAGCACGCAGACCACGCTGGTGTAAACGGTTTCGAATGGTCTGACGTGACACTTGGGTGCCTCTCACCTCCCTTAAATGTGCCTGGAGTTGAGTGGCATTCATCATCCGGTTCCGCAGGGCACTGTTCACAATGAAGCGGTCATCAGTGTGGGATGTGGCCAAAGGACGTCCACTTCTATGCCTTTCTGTGACTCTTCCAGTCTCTCTGTATCTCTGTTGCAACCTGCTGATGACACTCTGTGACACTCTAAGCTCAGTGGCCACTTCCCTCTGAGAACATCCTGTTTGAAGCCTCGCAATGGCGAGGTACTGTTGATCAATTGTTAGGTGTCGTCTTGGTCTCATGATGTCAAAATGTGAACAGCATGATGAAGAGGACTGTTTAAATACCAATTCTAATTGAACCAGGAAATTTATTGGTCGATTCATGGATCAAACACCTGTTGTGAATTTTGCCGTTCAGCTCCTTGTTAGAGAACAGCAAGTTGTGCAAAAAGTACTGAAACATTGAATAGTTGGACATGTGCATTCAAAAGTTTAGAGAAGGTCAAATTAATTTCACCTGTAAAGGTTATAGTGCATTTTAGGTTCATCCTGAAATTTCACCCGAAAGCCGAATATCCCTAACTTTTTGTGAGTAGTGTATATCAATTTAGCTAAATTATAAAGTTTTTTTTTTTTTTTAAAGTTTTTTTTTTAAAAATTCTGGCGATAATGCAGAGAAATACAATTTAAAAGCCCTTAGTGGGGAGTAGCTGGATGCAGCGTTAATCTGATCCAGTATCCCAGTGTTACTTCTGCCTTCTATTTTAAATTTGACAGGTAGAAGACCAAAGCATGACCCAGTGAAGGAAAGACCTTCTGCCCTCATGAATGGCTCAGAGGTGTGGGATGGCGGAGGTGCAACGCTGCAGGTGCACAGTGAGGAGCAGGCAGCCAGCCTGGAGCAGTGGCACAGTGTGGGTGGTGTGCCTCAGGAGCAGGTGGAGGAGGGGGAGAAGGGGCGAGAGCTCCAGGAGGAAGTCCGGGAGAAGGTGACCGAAACTCAGGGGTCAGAGAGGGAGGAGACGGGGGACGGGCAGAAGGAGGAAGTAGCCGTGGGCGAACAGAAATGTGGAAGTGATGGGGAGATCCTGAAGGAGGAGGAGGAGGAGGAGGTGCAGCAGGTGGGCAGTCCTTCGGCTGAAGGGAACGGGAAAAGGGAGTGTGTAAAAGAGGAAGAGGGAGAGGTGGAACAGTTGGAGGAGCTTGGGATGGAGCAGGCCCAGGTGCCAGAGGAGGAGGACCCGCAGCAAAAGGGAGGGACAGAAGAGCAGGGCACTCCTGCAGGACCAGGAGGGTTGGACTCTGACCCAGAGGCAGGATCTGCTGAGGCTGACCTCAGTGAGCAGCACCAAGGGGTATCCAGCTCAGTACTGGACCTGAGTGCCCTCCTTTCTGAGACCAATGTACAGCCCTGGGAAAACTTTGCCCAGCCCCTGTACACTGGCTGGCATTTCCCCACGGGCCCTGGGCTGGGTGAGGTGGTCCACTGCCCATCCTGGCAGTTTCCTGGCATGAGCTACTACCCTCAGCAAGAAATGATGCCCTTTGAAGGTGAGTGGATTCTCATGTATTACAGCTGGTCATTGTGAGACAAGCGTGCCCACGGCACTGTAATTGTTTAGGTCTCTTCGACAGTAATATCAGTGTCTTCATGGGTCAAAAGACTCCTGCTTGCTCTGCAGTGGTGTGGAGGGTGTGGGAGGACCTGTCGGAACCTCACCAGGGAGCTGGAATGGGTCCCCGGGAGCCGTTTGAATTCACGGTCATGTCCTACAACATCCTTGCTCAGGACCTGCTGGAGGCCAACCTGGAACTATACCAACACTGTGACCCAGAGGTGCTGGCCTGGGAGTTCCGCCTCCAGAACATCCTGAGAGAGTTTGTGAAATGGGACCCTGATGTGAGTGGAACCTTACCAGCCTGACTAGTATCCCCTGTGTCAATCTACTCATAAGTATCTGAGGCCATTTATATTATATCTGTGGGTCTCAGTGCACTTAAGTCGGAATTGAATTCATACACTCGTCAGGTTCAGGCTTTCATAGGTCTCATTGCCACATTGTATGAGTGTTAACAGAACGCTCTGGTTTGTACTGAACCCGTCACCTCTATTTTAGATTCTGTGCCTTCAGGAAGTCCAGGAGAACCACTACAATGAACAGCTCCACCCTGCCCTCTCTGACCTGGGTAGGTATGAGCCTTCAGAGCATTACCCAACCTCATCCCGCTGATAAAAGTATAATTCATATCCCCAATCAAGCCAATGGATATTTCAGCAAAATCTGAAGAAGAAGAAGGAAGTGATTTTGCTTAGAGCTGTTTAAAACAGTGAAAAGGTTCATACGTTAAATTAGTTCCTGCATGTTTACAAACATTTGTAATAAAATTGAAGTAAACCTTCATTTTATGGAGCGTGTCCAAAAATGAGTTCACATTTCTCTGCCATTGGTACAGCAATGTACAGATGATCCAAACTAGTAGCTAATACAGGCACAAATAAATATTCTGTAGAGCTCCATTGTATTGTAAACACTATGGACAATTTTGTCCGGTTTTGGACACAACAATCTTGATCTTGTCAGATATTCTAAAGCAAACCAAAATCGTAGCAGGAGTTGGAAAATATAACATAATAATCTGAACCTCTTGATGCAGGTTATGACTGTATTTATAAGAGGCGCACTGGCACCAAGACGGACGGATGTGCCATCTGTTTCCGGCAGACACGATTCTCCCAACACTCACTCAGGGTAGTGGAGTACTTCAAGCCCCAGGTAGACGTGTTGGACAGGGACAACGTGGGCTTGGTGCTGCTTCTTCAGCCCATCAGCCTCCAGGGTTCAGAGGTCACAGTGCTGGGTTCGCCCCTGTGTGTGGCCAACACACACCTCCTGTTCAACCCTAGAAGGGGCGATGTGAAGCTGGCCCAGCTCGCAATACTTTTGGCAGAGATCGACCTGTTGGTGAAGACCTTGCCGCTCAAGGGGGCCGGCTGCCCTGTCATTCTCTGTGGAGATTTTAACTCGGTTCCCAACATGCCCCTCTACAACCTCATCACAACCAGTCAGCTGTACTACCATGGAATGCCAGCCTGGATGGTGAGTCGAATGTCATTGGAATCTGTGTAATTGGTCCTTTTGTTACTTTTTGGGATGCTGTATTGTAATTTTATACTATACGGTGTTCCACAATAGGTAGAAATACAACACCTTATCCTTATGTGATATTGTGTGTTGTGCAAAGATTCCGCTGCTTCTGCAATTGGTGGCAATCCTATGAAAACTATAAAATGAACATCTTCACTAACAAATTAGTATTATTTTATGCAGGTCGACCAATCTGATACCTTAAAATTTAAAATGACAACTGCAGCAACAGTAACGGCAACAAAATGGCAGTATAAAATGAGTCAGCAATGATCACTTGAATGGAAGACAGTGAATAGCAGACAGTGAATTATGCATGGTAACGTCTGTCATGAATGTATGTCCTCCTGGTGAGCCCAAAGAGAAAGTTTGATCTAATTTATTTGAATTATTTATTTTGCTTATGGACTTTAAGTACATTTTGAAATAATTTTATTTGCTAGATATCGGGTCAGGAGGACTTGTCCTACAAAACGCACCCTCGGAGGTTGTTCGCCCCCTTGTGGCCAAGCACCTTTGGGATCACTGACACCTGCCAGTATGTGTCTGGCAGTAGAACGGACAGACAGGAATCAGGTAGGGAGAACTGTGCTGTATTGTGTGTCGAAGTAAGCTGCCAGTGTGTGCTAGTTAAGTTATTTTCTGTTTCAACCGATGATTTCCGCTTCATTTTCCAAAGGGCTGTATATACGTGTTAGTTCACTCATATATTTTCCCACAGTAAAACATTTTCACCAGGATACTTGTGCAGTATGCAGCTCTATCTCATTACGTTTATTTAAA
Organism: Synaphobranchus kaupii; assembly: GCA_029718625.1. NCBI lineage: Eukaryota > Metazoa > Chordata > Actinopteri > Anguilliformes > Synaphobranchidae > Synaphobranchus > Synaphobranchus kaupii. The sequence goes on from CM056390.1 coordinate 21,548,520, forward strand.
AAATCTCAGATCGAATCAATGATTTTGCTAATGGAACAATTAAGAACAGAGTTGGCATGAAATCTTGAAACAGATTGGCCCTCATCAGACACCCCTGCTTTAAGACATTAAATCCTTGCAGCTGAAAAAGACAAGGAAAAATGTCCAGATCTTTCTTTGTAGATTGTACACACCTATGCATATAGATTTTTAAGTCTCTCCAATGATCTTAATGGAAAATGTCAGACGGGGAGTTGGGACGATACCATTTTTTTCAGTGCATCTCTAGTAAAAATTAATTTCAGAACTTGCAGTGTAATTCAGGTACATGTCGGGCAGTTTTTAATTTTGATATTTTGGCTGTTTTCACTTCCTCATGGTTTGAAAAGAGCAGTCATATTCACCAGCTGTAGCGTTCACTGCAGAAACATCTGATATCAAATTCAGGAGAGTGCAGGCAGGCACGTGCTCTCCTCTGAGACACGTGATGTCTGCCTGTTTCTTTTCGCACCATGGTGCACATGAGTGGGAGGACGTCTATTTGCCTGCAGCTTGAGCAAGCAGACTGGGCCCCCAATCGAATAGTGGGGGTTACCAGCAAGTGAAGACATGGTCATCCTAGTCAGCTGTTTGGATTGGATATCAGACAGATCTAGCACCAATCCACACACTTTTTTTAAATTTAACCTTTATTTGTGCAGGGAAGTCCTACTAAGACCAAGGTCTATTTTTCAGAGGAGCTTATAAAGATGATCTGGATGAACCACCCAGGAGGCCCCACAGTTTTAATCTTTTAAACCCCGGGTTTTCAACAGGGGGTCCTTGAAGGTACTGCAGGGGGTCCCTGGCCTGACTTTAGATGCAACGACTCTATATAGATTTCGGAAAATATTTCAAAATATAAAACTTTTTAAAAAATATAACACTTAACTTATGATGGGGGTCCCCTGGTTGCCTTTGAATCTGGGTGGGGGTCCCTGGATCAGAAAAAGTTGAAACCCCCTGTTTTAAACAACCAAGACAGATCTAACTTTTGGGGGAAAAGTACTGGACATTGTGAAATGAAACTACCCTTGTCGTCAACAGTTGAGTGATAACTGTGGAATGCCAAACCTTCAGTTAAAGGTCCTGATGGCATATTGGGGAAAAATGTAAAAAGACAAAATTAGAAAATAATTACTTCCTGTTTATAATTTTCCATTGAACTGGTTTTCAAAATGTTGTACTGTATCATACGTCTGGAAAATGTGTCTGTGAGTATTTTATATATAAGTGCCTAATTCATATTGTGAGTGTTATTTTAAACATGATTAATCAAGGTTTCCTGGCTTCTGGAGTAGATGAGTGCTTGAGTGCGTAAGCTTGAACTGACATTCTATTTCCACACTTCCTGTTTAGGGAGCATCCATTATGATCACGAGTTCCTCCTCGGGCTGCGTTACTGTGAGGCAGCTCTGATTCGCCCTGAGAACCTGGAGCTTATACCCGGTGTGACCGATGCCACTCCAGGTAAGACACCGTATGCGTTTGTGTTCATCCAGGTGAGTTAGTCATGTTAGTACGCACTTCAGATTTATTTTTTTCTAATATTTTTATAAGCCAAATGTTTGTATGTCCTCTAGACCAGCCGGAGACACAGCCACACATCCCAAGGTCAGTTTTTGGTCCTAAGCCACAGTTTTCAGTATGGACCCAAATGCATGCATTTAACACCCCAGATACAACGCCACGGTTGCCAATTTAGCTTTTTACAGTACATACAGCAGCACTGGTCAAATAAGGTGTGACCAGACACATCTCTCTCCTCAGGTTTAGAAGAACCATTCGCCATGGTTTAAACCTGAGGTCAGCCTACAGCCACTTTAACGTTGACACAAATAGGCTGGAAGTCACCACCCTGCACCCAGAGTTTGGGGCAACAGTGGACTACATCTTCTACTCCACCAGGCCTGGAGGTGGGTAACAGGGAGATGGGCAGATTCTCAGGCAGAGTACTTAGACATGCATTTCCCCATGAGAAAACCTGTCGTTCAACAATAAAAATATCTTGCTTAAAGGGGCATCACATTTCAAGAATGCTCCTATGAGAAATTCATTATTAAAAAAAAATGTCTTTCCTGTTTTTTAACATAGTTTTACATGGAATACATCTGATAATCTTCTATAAGACACAACACTGTTATAACAAACCATTTTGTGACAATATTGGTGTTATTTGTAGGGATCGGTAACCTGCAGCATGGGGGCCTAAAGTTGATTGGCCGTCTTGGGCTCCTGTCACAGGAAGATCTCTGGCCAATGAGGGGACTGCCCAATGAGATCTTCTCATCAGACCATCTATGTCTCTTGGCTAAGTTTCAGCTGGACCCTGATCATGTGTGATGGCCACTTGGGCATGTGGCCATTTGGAGGGAGAAGAGTTAACCGTGTTCCCATTCAAGTTTTTACATCCAGTTCCAGTTCAGATGGTTAAATATTAGGCCTCAAGTGTTAAAGAGTGAACAGTTGTGTGCTTATATATGGAAAAGAACACACATTTACAATAATGCACGGTGTGCAGATTACTAAGACTTACTCTGGACATGTCAATTATATTTTTATAAGAATCCGTCTGGTTCTACCAGAGGCAGAATTTATTTAGGTTTGCATGTGACAAAAACTGAGCCAAGGCTGCCTTGCCCTGTAGTATTTACATTTTTCTTTGCCTGCATTCATGCCTTAGATATGTTAAGGCAAACTGTAAGGAAGTGGCTTGCAAATCTCAAACAAATTAAAAATTTTGTATTTAAATTTTTTTTGCTTGAAGAGCATTGCACTCTTGTCCCAAGTTGCTTTGGATTGTTTGAATGGGATAAGGATGGAAGGAAAGTGTTCACTGCAGGAAATAGATACTCAAAAGTCCGATTGGCTGCTTCCTGTAGCTCAATAAAACCTCTTAACAGCATTATTGAATTGTGAAATGACAACATCCACCTCGTGGTGTTTTTTTTTTTTATTGAATCCTCTTCTCCCTCCTGTTGATTTTTGATTACTCATTTTGCAAGTCATAGAAAATAAATATTTTATATAAAACGTAAATATAAGGCATATTTTTATTCCGGAGTATCGATGCTGAAAGCATGTCGGCTGTCTTGTGTAAGCTCAGTGTGCAGTGTTTTTTTTGTTTTTTTTTGGGGTGGGGGTTCAATAGCAACAAACCTGATTAAAAATAAACTTCATCCCCTGTCCAAGTTGAACATTGGAGTTATTTTAGTGTGCAATGAGAGCTTTTTAAAAATAATATTTTAATCTTTAACATTTTGTCGGGCTGAAGTATAACATTTCTGTAATGTAGGTAGAGAGTTTGTGGTTTTAGTACCAGAAGATGTGTAAACTGAGAATTTGTGAAAATGAGCTCTTGTATCCTTTGAGCTCATTGTCCCTGACTACACTGAAGCAAACGGACACATGGTAAACATGCACAGTGTGACTGAATTATTAATTCAGAATGCAATCAAGCATGAGGGGGCACGGGGGTTTCTCACGGGGGACAGACCCGCTGTGGCTCCCTTTGTAAACAGTGTTTAGAATAGTTTTTAGGACAGCCTGCCGTGAGGGTTGACGAGTTAGATTGAAGTTTTCACTTTGTGTTATCGGCTACATTTGAGGTCCTGCAGCTCAGGACATTGCATTATGTACTTGGCCGTGGTGACTTGCACAGGTTACATTTAACATCACCATTTTAGAGATGGATATTTAAAGATGCAATTCGGAGGTGGATATCTTGTTCAAAGGAAACAGAATTTCACCCACTCCAGATGCATTTTGTATATATAGTCTTGAAAAGCATAATTCCTCTGGCACAATGCCACTAATCTTTAGCTTTCGATTAGAAGGAAGAGCTGATTTGCTTATCTGTAAAATGTACAGATTATTTACTCTGTTGCGGTTTGTGGGAAATGGGTCTAGTTGTGATGGATTTTCCTGTCAGTGCAGGTCTGTGAAAACAACTGTGGTGCGTTGGCAGGTTTACAAGATGAAGTTAAGTTTGTCGATGTGTAAAGCATCCCCAGCAGGCTGCAACTCCACTGCTGTGACTGTAAGAGCCAATGGTAGAGCTGGCACTGACTCCGCCTGTGCGCAGAGCGCACATCCCCCAGACGCGTCGAATGCATTGTGGAGAAGTGGGTCACAAATGCGTTCAAAGTAGGTTAGCATTCCACGTCTCTTATTAGATCTCTCAGACAAGGGGGAGGGTTGTGTGTATTGAAGAGGTATTTTTTTTTTTTCTGGTGGTGACAAAAGGAGGAGGAAAGTTGCTTCATTTGAATGTTTGTCTGTAGAGGATTCTGAGCTGCCACTCAAAACACCCTCTCTCCCCTCATCGAAGCGCTCGCTCGCCCCCCAACCCAAACCCTCCCCCACTGCACATGGGTGGTAGCCTGTCACTCAAACACACACCACACCTCCCCAGAATCCAAAACAGCAGAACGGCCTCCTTCCCCTGCTACACAGCCACATTGCTAATCTCCCTCTCAGTGCATTCTCCCATTTCCTGGCAGTAACGTGGAGCAACAGCCGAGGCGATACGCTTTAATTTCATAATGGAATGTTTCAGCCGGGTAGGATCTCATTAGTCAGGGCTCGCATTAGTGGATTGCGATTCCGTCAGGCAAACTACCCATCTGACAGAGGCCCCATATTTTTACTCATTGATAATGCAGTATCCCAAGGTTTATGGCGTAGCCTCGGCAAAAAGTGCCAACTAAATGGTTGTCGCTGTAATATACAGTATATAAAAGCACTAGGCTAAGTGTACCATTATTTTCTGCTTGTGTATTAAGTGGGAACCAAAATGTAGTACATGAACAAGGTATTGCCAAATCCACTTCATATCATAAATTATATATTTCAGGTTTTTGTTTCAACAGCTATGCACTACAGTATGATTTGCTGATAGTTCTTGAATCTTACAAAATGTTCAAAATAAATTATGGCGTCTTGCATTTTTAAATAGTAAAATACTAAATCATTCAGAACTATGTGGATTAATATGAGAGCACTCGTACATGAAAAAGATGTTTAGACTCCACCAATAGTGATTATAAGAGTTAAATTATACTGAAACCCAAACTGTTAATGATGTGTAAAAAAAATTCAGGGCCTAGAGTCCATACACCAAAACCTTTTTTATTTGGATTCAAGTGTCACAAATTCATAGTGCTGATTTTATGTTTTTCTGGAGAAAGATCTAACCGTTCAAAAGTTCCATTTAGCAATTCCTTTATCCCAAAGAGCAGAAACCACATATGAAAAGTACATGAGGAAAAAACCAACAACAACAATAATGACTTGTGACTTCCAAGAGCCATTTCTCAAACTCCAAACATAGAGCTGTTTGTCACAGTGGACCAGCCTCAGAAAGGGTATGTTATATAATTAGTGAAGGTGCAGCCCTGAACCGTTGCTAATTGCCGGAGAGTATGTATTAAAATGGAGGCCAAGTTCTATCAGCGTGGCTTGTCTTTTATTTCCTCTGCTTGGCTAAGGGATGCGATTTGAATGAGTTGACTACAAAAATGTGCCCAACTCTTTTCTGTTGGAAGCCTGCTGGGGTCTGTATCTCTTATCTGTTATCTCTATGGTTACAGTGAAGGCCTCTACGTACGCTAGTGAGTAGACATACACTAATCTTTTGACTGAGGTGTAAATCAGTTTCAACTCAAACAGTGTGGGGGCTGGCTAATCACATGCCCTGTCTTCATTACACCGTAAAATCATATACATTGATTTTGATCCAAGGTTTTGTCCCCCATTGCATTACAGGGGTCTCTTAAATGAGCGTTCAGTAGAATTGCTGGCACAGAATTTTAAAAAACACATGGTGAACTGGTATTGTAAATATTTGACCTCAGAGAGACTCCTGTCATTGATGACAGATTCATTTAAATGGTGAAAAAGGGGAACAGGCAACAAAAATGGCTTCACTTAATTATGGAGCCAAGAACATCTGTTCTTTCAAAGCAAAATTCCAGTCTCAGTTTTTGCCTCCAGCACAAAGACGGTCAATTTTCTACAGAGGTTAAGAAGCTGCTGAAATGGGAAATATTTTCTGAATTAATGCTTTCACCAAGTAAACCTTATTGCACACACATCATAGGTTGGGGGTGAACACGGGCCTGGTATTGTGTGTTGGCTCTTCCTTGCAAACAATCCCCCTGGCTTAACCACTCCATTCTTATTTAATCTACTCATTGCGTTTTCACCACTATCCAACGCTATGCTCAAACGTGTATTCTGATGTAGTACAACTCAGACATTATTACCGTAGAGAAATGTAAAAAAAGTGAATGACTAAATGATTATATTACAAACACAGGTTGGAGCAAACATCAGCACACACAAAGCCTTCTAAGCACTGTTTCTCACCAGCAGGTTAGATTGTTTCTCCATTAAAACTGTGGAAGTACTCTACGAGTGATTACAACATTGATACGTGTAAAATGGCAGCAATGCCCCTGTACAGTGTATATAAAAAAAATACTGACATGAATACTGTAAACAAACCTTTTTTTTTTGCACCCAGACCTCTAAGACTTCAAATACCTTGGCACACACTTAGAAGCGTATGATCACTTCCTGAAGTCACCCTTGGAAACAACAATGTGCTGTTGTTCGAACAATCCTTTTTCTGACACCAAAAGTAACTTTGTGAGATTTAAAATCCCTCTGCTCTTACCTAGCCAAAGCTAAGGTAACATTATAGCTGAAACAACTGACAATACTATAATGAGCTGCTCCCCCTTTCAGTAAGTATGAGAGATGTTGGTGTAAACATATGGTAGGGCAAGTTCATTTTTACCCAGGCAACAAGATACCATTCTTCTCAAGGGACCCCATTACAAAGAGCATTTTTCTTTCTGAGCATCAATAGGTGCTGTAAGAATCCCTTAACTGTTTCATGGTTTGGCCAACTGTAAACTTCTAATGGATGTGTTCTCCGCAGTCCGTCACAGGTAGATACGTAGCTAACAGCAATAAGACAGCAGACTAGATTGTACGGAGTCACACTTACTAAGAGAATCTGCAAGTCTGAATGCGTGCGAGTAACGCCAATTATCACATCTTTTCCATTTTTCGGGGGGCGGAGACTGTAGGGGTGGGAGACTTTCAAGACGTCGTCTATGTATGTAGGACATGGCAGTTACATCGGTGGCTTTTAACCTGCCTGATATGATACATCATACAGGGCATGTCAGAACTGTGAGTGTGTGCTACTGCTGCCACATCTCACTTGCTCGACCACTTAGCCAGGGTTTTCCCTTGGCTTACCTCACAGAGTGCGTGTCTCACTGCCCCGGTTCTGGGGCTTATGAATTATACATTACCTATTAAATCTTACAGGAAAGGCACCAGATACTTGGTTTGCAAACTACCTACTACAAAAGCTTGATTACTGTCCAGCAGGCTATGGGTTAATTGTATTTACACACATCTATCGTTGAAATTACGTACAAATTCCATCATTGCGGAGCCACCAATTTGTTAATTGGACAAAGGAGACCAAAAAAACCCTGTGTCCATGTACACGTTGCTGTCCCTGTTTAGTTCCATCGCTTGACAAATTGCACTGGTCTTTGTAACCCCAAATGAACAAAGCCCCGCATTCTCTTTTAAAGCTCATTTTTTGTTATAATGAATGAATTAAAAAAAACTTTTTTTTTCCCCCCAGACAAAGGTTTCCATCAACGACCAAAACACTTGATGGTTCGCTCTCCATGCAGAGCCCGCTGCAGTCGTTCACTGGTCTTAATGTAACACAGCTCCTCCTGGTGTACTGGATGACCTTCCTCACACCCTGATCTGGTACCCATTCATGTCCCCTGGGGGTTTGGGCTCCAGCACCTTCTTTTCTCCTGAAGGTCTGCAAACAAGCACAAATAAGGGTTATCAAGGGTTCATGCTTTGAGTTTATAGCCATGACATACATCACACGGAGATATGTGGTTCTCCATCCATGATGTAATTGCTGTATTAAGCTCAATGAAGCTCAGACACTTGACATTTTTAACAATAAGCTCCCTATTTAAAATAAGTATAAACTGTAGTTAAGGCCTACACACTGAAGCTACCATTTAACACTGTATTAATATGCTGTACAGCACTGGGTCAATCTAGAAGCAGATTTACAAGCAAGGTAGTTACGTGACAGGCCACCTTCGCTCTTTAAAGTCAGCTTTTCTCAGCCGTGTGACACACATGACCAGCCACTTGAATTGTAAATGAGGATGCTATATTCGTCCTGCGGTGTGTTAAAATGAGCAGGGCGGCAGTACCGTCTCTCGCTGCGGCTGTTCCTGCGCAGAGGGCTGGCCGGCACGCGGTGGGGGGACCCAACGTCTTTCTTCCTGTCTTTGGTAGGGGAGGGAGGGGCGCCCTTCCCAATCTGCAATGTAGCCCCACGCTCAAGTCACACACAGATTTCCAAACCACTGTTCCCAGCCTTAGTGCAGCCATGTAACAGCTAATCCAGCACACGTACATCTAGAACAATGGCTGAGAAATTCCAAGGAGAAATGCACTACATGGATACAATAAATGGATGCAGAAAGCTAAGGGCCGAGTTGTAAGACCATCAAAATGGAATTTGAGTGTGGGGGTCCGCCAAAGGTAGGTACTTGTTAACCTAAGGCTACAGTTACACCTATGATACTCTTGACAATGAGTTGACTGCATACAGAGCCTAAGAATGCCGCAGGACCCCTGCGCTAAACAGCAGAGATGTCTGCATTTCAATTACTTAAAGAATGGTGCAAGGGTCACACGTGTTCTACAGGAGACTGAAATATGCTGAAGGTAGCACAGTCAATACTGGATGGCCAAATGCTCACTGTCTTTAATGTAATTGGCTGTGTCTGATCAATGAGAGGGAAGCGCTCTGTTAAATTCCAGCCGCTGATTGATACTGCCTGCTCACGCATGGCGCATGTTGGCTCTTTCAAATGCGATACTATCCGTTCTTGTTATGCACAGGCGGTGCACTTTATTGCTGCCCTTCTCATTATTGGTTTGAATGATAACCGTGTAACAACTATCATTTTAAAAGGACAAATCCAATGGCAGAATCCCACCATTGGCATTATGGCATTAGATAGTGTTTAAAAGCAGTCGTAAACAATTCCTTATAAACAGGGCATCACATCTGCTCATGATAACTCCATGACTAATTTCTGTCATGATCCTCATCACATGACCCAAATTGCAGTGGAGTCCAGATGTTCCCATATACACTAATTTGTGTATTCAAGTGGTGGACTGGGACGGTTGTTATCTATGCCGTGGTCGTGACTGGAATGGACATAATGCATACTGATCAGAGACCAAAAGGAGAACATTGGCCAATTTTACAGCAGGTTAAGTGGCACAGTCAACATCATTTTGCTGCGAATTGCAATAGTGGAGGAAGTAGGCATTAGATTTTCCATGCTTTGGCTGAATCAATAACTTGTGTTAGCCTCCAGATTCCTATACCGAAGTCAGTAGGGATTCTGAACAGCAATGTATGCAGGTTTTTGTTCCCACCAATTACCCCAGCTAAATTAGCTAATTGGCTGTTACACAAACACTGGTAGATTAGATCACATGAAAATGTTTTATATAGGGACACAAGTCTTTGGCTGTCATCCATGCGCTTATTAAGAATTGTAGCTAAAATGTCAGATGGCGTAAATATTAGGGCTAATTAGGTAATTAAGGCCAGAAGTTGGCATAAAAACCAGAAACGGATATGGCCCTCGTTGCCCACCTCTGCCATATACCCATATCTCTGAAAAAAAACAAAAAACTAAAATAACCATCTTCAACCACGCTTAACCAACCTGAGATTCTTCCCTTATTATACAAACAACACTTCCACCAATAAGCCCCGCCCCCTCACCTTGAGCCGCATGTCTCGAGTGTGCCTCTCAAGCTCCCGACGAAGCTCTTCCTTGGAGAGCTTGTCCACATCAAGGATGGAGTGCTTCCAATCGATCTGCTCCACGCTGTGGGGGTCGTGCGACACGTACTGGCCAATCTTCACCTTGCGCAGGGTGTGCCAGTAGCCGCGGTAGGCGCCCGCAAACTCCTGGATGAGGTCGGCCAGCGTGCGAAACTCCAGCGGCTTGAACATCAGGTCCTCCCTCCGGCTGATGCCCAGAGCTCCAAAACGGCCCCCGCTGTGCACCCCTAACACTATGTGCCGGAAGTGATTCCCTGAGAACTGCGTCTTAAAGCTGAGGGGAAAGCGCTCCACACCTGGCATACTGTTGGTGAGGTAACTGGTGAAGACCGAGTCAAGGAGGCCCCATGTCCAACATGAAAACCCTGACCCCAAGCCTGAGAGAACCCTCCCCTCTACAATCAGTTATAGCATGGAACTCACAGACAAGAGTTGGTTCCCATCTATTACAATTAATCTGGTTCTATTGGGATGGCAGGTATGCCATCCGCCAAGTTACGGCTTGGTGGGGCATGCCCCATACCTATACAGCACAGAGAGTTTGGCACTTTTCAGGGTTTCCTACAGAAGTAACCACAATGACCATAGACTCTCAGCCCTTAAAAACATTAACTTCTGTATGTTCTGACCTCATGTAACCACACAGCATTCAGATACAACTTCACACATCCACAAAATAAAGCCCCAAACTTGGGTTATTTTGCTGTTTTTCTCCTTCCTCTTCTGCTTCTTCTTCTTCCCATTTTCCTGCCAAACTGCCTGCCTCCGTCGCGATGTTATCCAATGGGGAGAATTATTATTTGAGGGTATGGTCCGTATACCTGCTCATCAAGCTTATCGTCCAATAAAAACGCTTCATACTAATGTTTTTTAATGTTAATGTAGCTAATGGCTTCATGCTTTCCAAGAAGCTATTGTGGCTTAGTGGTTAAAACTGCAGTCTCTCACACGGTGGATAGTGGGTTCGAGCCCAGCAGGGCTGTACTAGCTATATAGGCTGCATGTCTTTCAGCTAGAATGTGTTTGCGTCTAGCCCATTGTGCATGTATGTCTCCATGTAGACTTGGTTCATTAATTTACATGCTTCTTCATGATACACAGCTCAGGTGGTGCTGTTCATTGTATTTCATTACACATTAAATACTCATCTACAAACACTTTTAATGTAATTGTGTGCTCTCTGTAATAGGATAACTGTTCTCATTCTTGTCAATAGAGGGCGTTATGGTTAAGCGAATGTCTGCATACATTTCTTTGGAATGCATGTCTCTCTCCGTGTTTATCTTCATGCATTATTCATCATTAGTTAGCTATAAAAAATAAGTGATATCAGATCAAAAACGTCTACGACATAAAAAAAGGCAAGTTACTCACGCATAGCCTACATAGCGCTGTCCATAAATTCTTAATTCCAACTTGCAAAAACTAGGCCTGCCTTTAAAAGTCTTGATATAAAAATGTGGCCAAGTTACAACTACCAATATTGCCTATCGTAGCTCACACTAAATAAACTAGCTCTATTCCAAAGCAATGCTATCCAAACTTATTTCCTAAATTATTTAATGCAACTTGGCCCTGTGTTTCTTCATCTTACCATCTCAAGAGAATGTGGTCAATTAAACCGTATGTGCCACATCAAACTGCAAAATGAAAATAATTTATAGTGGAAATACTCTGATTCAGATGTGTTACACTTAGAAATTAAACAGATAAATTACTACACTATAGGGCATGTTTGAACAATTGTCTGCATCCACTGCTTTGGGTCTATGAAAAGCACAGAATGAATAAAATGTATTATTATTATTATTATGTATTTATTTATTTATTTATTTATTTGGATTTCTATCAAAACCTGTGTGGTCCTACAGAGCATAGATATCCTTGTGTTCACAAAATTCTGTTTGCAAATATCATCATCATTTTTATCTGCATTTATTTATTCATCACCCCTTTCTCTATCTGTTTGTGAATTGTAAAGAATGCTGTAGCAGCAATTAACATTTTAAAACCTGTACATTTTCTAAAGTAAACTTGCCAAAAAGGTACAACCATATCCTTTCTGGAGTGTAATTATTCATCAACTGTTAAAAACATTCATTGAAATCATATGTTGTTCCATGAGGCACAATCTCTTCACATGCAAAGATGAAGAAACACAGGGCCTTAAAGCTGAGTTGCATTAAATAATTTAGGAAAGTTTGGATAGCATTGCTTTGGAATAGAGCTAGTTTATTTTGTGTGAGCTACGATAGGCAATATTGGTAGTTGTAACTTGGCCACATTTTGATATCAAGACTTTTAAAGGCAGTCCTAGTTTTTGCAAGTTGGAATTAAGAACTTATGGACAGCGCTATGTAGGCTATGCATGAGTAACTTGGCTTTTTTTACGTCGTAGACATTTTTGATCTGATTCTATTCTACTGTAACATGGTGGACTAAACCAAAATAGGTTTGTACAGCACCTTCTCACTCTGCGATGCAGAACTGTTCTGACCGGACCAAACCTAGGAAGGGATTTTTAGGACAACAAGGGCACATTTGCCAGGATGTGTACCACTAGTATGAACAGACACATTAAGCCTAACAAGTCTCTGTAATAACTTAATCCCTGGCTGTAATGCCAGGGCCCACCATTTGAGAGAAAAAACAACTTTTTTTCTCTTTTCTGCATCTGATGCATAGTCTGGGCAGTTCGCAAAATTTCTCTTGGAGATTATACTCCGAGAACAGGCATCCGTCCGAATTAAACATAACAATTATTCCTCTTAAGAGTTTTTATTTTCCCACATTATCCTTAGGGAAGGCTATTAGCTTCCTGTGCCAAAATTACCAACACACTACAATATGCTTTGAAATGTGAAATTCATGCTTGTTGACAAATTCTGACCCTTAATAGTTTCATTATCACCAAATTGCTTCCTCTGTGGGCACTTTAATGGTATATAAATAAGAACTTTGTGCCATGCTTAACAGTTACTTGACACAGAATACGTAGATGATTACTATGCATTCCTAATATAGTGTCATAATGATCTCCATACTGTGTCTCGGGTTATGGGTATTTGAAACAGAGGAGTGACACCATAATGTGAAGGATACATTCCCAGGATCACTGCCTCCAGACATTTGATTGGTAGAGACTCGCGGATCATTTCCTTAGCGATGTCCATCAACCTACACGGGAAAGATGAGGTCATTCAGAATTTGCACTGGTCATCCAATGATGAATCAAGTCTCCCAGGTGGCATTCTATTCAATCATCATGAACTCATTAGAGACACTTCCTGGACTGTAGACTATTATTTCAAAAACAAGAAATAAACCTTTTTATCAACTGTAAGCCTGATCGACAAGAAATTGACTAATGTATATCTTTCTACTAGTCCCACACTCAGTTGCAAAGCAAAAGTTACAAATATGTCAAAATACAACTGAATGGCATAGCAATCAAAATTGATCTATTTGAGTGTGTCCATTGAAATTGCTGTAATTAATTCCAGACTCTGTATATTGTCTCTGTGTATAATATGACATGGCACATATTAACAGCCAGTACAACAGTGATACTTTATGGCCCTTTGACATGGCCAAACGTCTTAATACCACATTTTATAACAACACACAAGTATTGTCCCAGGACTACAGCTATTTATGCAGACAGCTGTTGTCTTTCTTGCGTGAGCAGTCTCAAGTGAAGTGCAGTCTCAAGTCTTTTTTCATGAATACTCAACCATGCAGGTGCTGGGAAGCCCATTCCCTGGGGCTGGTATGCATTACGGATAGTGCTAGTTTAACATCTGGTTCTATATTATGTCTGAAAGGCCCACATGCAAATTTTTTTGTGGTTTTGATCTTTTCACATCATCCTGGAGCTTTTCAAATCTGTTCCATACTGGTTCAAGTAAAAAAAAATTGCAATTTTGATCGAAGTATGCATATTTTAGGGTTTAAATACAATGTTTCTGAGTAAAACGATTTCCCACGTGACGTATCTTTTTGCATAATTTGTGGAGTCGCAATCCGAATGTGTACAGGCAGAGGGCGGGGTTTTGGACTTTTCAAAAAACCTACGTCACTGCCCTTCGCTAACGTTTTGTGGGCGTTTCAGATACTGAAGCCAGGAAGAGAATGCCAATGCGTGCGGGCCTTTAACCATTAAGGGAATAATAAATTGATTGTAGGATATATAATTTAATATTGCCATATTCAGTTATAATTCAGCTTCATGTTTACATCAGAGTTTGGTTCACCCAGCTTGGGACAATGTTGCAGACCAGAAATCTGTAGTCAAATTCATTCTATGCTTTAGAGGTATAATAAAAACAACAAAAATATTTTCACTGCATTTCCCCTTTAACAAAGTTAATGGCTTAAGAAACATTATTGATGTGCTGAATCCCATGAAAGAGGAGACACCGAAAAGGCGACACTGACACCGTGGTCTCTATTCAATGAAGAGCTGTTTACCATGCAAAGCGGTTTCAGAGAATGAGCTGAAGCAGATTAGTCACATGCTTCTTTGGACTGCGTTAAATATATGCTCTGTTTTGACTTCCTGCTTTGCCTTAATAACAATTTGCCATCCCCGGGCCTAATATTAACCAGCCCTTTGCAGAAGCTAATCTCCAATTCCTTCTGTGGACTTAATTGTGGCAGCAGTATCCATTCAATCGTAAACATCATTCCCAGGCCACTTCCTGTGACTCCTCTCGCACATCCTCTCCAGCTGGCCACAGTGCAGCTTCAGGAAATACGGTTTCGCCAAGCAGAGAACGTCTGTGGGCTGTTGTCATTCTATACAGAGGCCTGGTGAGGGACTAGCAGGGGACTCACATTTAATACAAGGGCTGTGCTCAGAAATAAGCACTTTCATCTTAGAAAGTCAAAGGGAAAATCGTGACAAAGGACGTTAGAACATGACATGGCACCTGCGCCACTGTACGTACGCAGTAAGAGGCCTGCTCTTCTTGATTTCGAAAAACTGTGTTCCAGTGTGATTGTACCTGTAGGACATGTTAAGCACCAACAACAGATGGAGAGCCAACCAAATGTCAGACAAATGCCACACGAACAGCAGACCGCAGAGGCTGGACACTCTAAATTGGGTTACAGTATGGAGAAGGGGGGTTTCCCCTTCGTAGCGTTCTACAATATTTATATGATGTCTGAATTATTGATGGATTTCATGGGCTTCAGGTCAGGTCTTAAGATCTTCACTTAAGAAATCATTAAGCTTTAAATAAAATGATCCAACTAGATATAATTAGATAAATAAAGCAGACAATAGCATTTAATGGTGACGCTACGAAGTGCAGTCACATTTAGCCACATCGCCAATGTTCTTGGAATAGGCATGTTTATGCATGCACAGCGCTTTAAATATATGCTCATACAGTAACTCTGTCTTACTTGGATACCTCTTCACTGTTGCATGCTTCAGAGGTTGCTATCATCATCTGCAATATATATTGGTGGCCTAATTTACATAAGATACATTCTTACCTGTATCTGCATCATGCATAATGTATTAAACACAGAGCAAATAAATCTGCGAGTCTGCGAGTGGCTATACCCTGGTTTGACGCCATATTTCAAGAGAACATATTTTGTAGGTTCTTGGCGTCTTATATGGGCAACAGCCCTCAGCTGCAGCCCCAGATGATGGAAGGGTACACCCACGACCATGGTGACTCAATAAAAGCCCAATAAAGCCATTACATCCTATCGGGCATCAAAACAGAAACATCCAGCCATATGGTCAGACTCGATGCTCACGTTTTATAAAAGACAAACCCTTGCTCTGTTGCCTAGTCATTTTTAATATCATTAGCCTCTACCGCTAGGCCACTCCCTAAGCTTACCATACCATGGGCGGACCAAGAAGAGATGAGAGGAAAAGGATACTGCAAATCCCTGATGTATCTCTGTATGGCTTCCAGGCGATGTGGGACGGTGGCGGCTGGCTGGTACGTAGGCACACTTGGTATCTGAATCTGCGGGACAGAACAAGACGCGCTGCAGTTTCCCCCCCATTGCACAATCCTCATATTCACCACAGCTGGAGAATGTCCCCTTGTTCCAACTGTTTTAAGCTGCGCTACCAATGTTCGGAATTTTTAATTCTCCCTCGCAAGCTGCACAAGGCATCAATTAAGGGAACAGTGGAATCTCCACAAAGGACACGTGTTGTATTTTCCCATCTTTCCCATCTCCATTCAAGCCTCTGCAAATCCACAGATTGGGTATAACTGGTCTGGCCTTCAATGCGTCTCACTGAGGAATGCTTCATCTGGACAACTTTAAATATTTCCTCTGGTTCACACAGGTGGTTATGTATTTTGCATGGTGGCAATTTAAATGAATAGTATCCATTCAGTCTATTTTGGAAGACAGTATTTATTGTTAAAGCCTGTGTTGGCAACCTTATGCCCCTGCATATCTAGAATTATCATCAAGAAAGGAACAAATAATCAGATCAAAACATTTTTTCTGGCAAAGAAATCTGATATTTTTCATCTAATGACAAAACTGGACTACCAGTAAACGTTAATTTTGTACCCTGTGCTACCCTATGGCTAGGTACTATGCTAGGCTGCTATTCCAGGGTGTCTGGTTTTTATGGTTTATGGTAACGATTGGTGTGGAATTCATGAGGGGGCCATAACACAGTCAATTAGACTCATTCTGCAAAGTCAGCTGTTGCGGGACTATACATTCCGAGCTAAATGTTTATATACGTTTATATACATACATTTCTGTTTTTTTCCCCCCACCTTTTAAAAAATAATTTACTGTTCCTTTTTAAATTTATAGGCCTACACAATTCATAAATCACATCTTGGAAAATGTGTGCAGTCAGCCACTTTTCAGTTTCCACCAGCTGAGTTGATTATTTTTTTATTTTTATCCTTTATACAGGGTAGGTTGACTGAGCACACATGCTCTTTTACAGCAATACCCTGTTAACGCCCCCCCTCCCACTTGTTCAGAGGAGACACTATTGTGCCATTTGATAAGGAATATCCTGCCCACTGAATCCTTCCCTCCCCAAACAATACACAGCCCAATTATGCCTAGGCCTGATGAATTCATGGCCATAGTATGCATTGGCTGCCAGGATCCAAATCACTGCACTGAGATCCAGTGTCCTAGTTGGATGTGCCATCTTGGAGCCATCTTTCATCTTCATACCACTCTCCAGTGTGCACGCAATGCCCATAAGTTAAATATAAAATATTGTAGCTTGCACTGGTGTGTAACTGTTCACGCCAAATTATGTTGCTCCAAGACACAATATTTGCTAATAATATAAATGAAAGGGGGGAAAGCTGCCCTTACCTTAGGCAGGTCGCTAGCTCCCCTGATCCTCCGCCCTACGGCCTCGCCATCAGGGTGAATTCGGGCCACATGCCGCCACATCCGGTCCCACGTGTCCTCGTTCACCGGCAGGCCACCCCGGTTCACGAAGAAGGGCACCCCACCATCGCGCATATCTTCATCCCCCTCATCCTCCTGCTCATCCTCCCTCTGCTCTACCCCCTCGCACCCCGCCGGCCTCCGCAGCATCCCCCCAGCCCCCGCAGTCCTGTCCCCTGACATTGTGGGGACTCACCCACACTCCCTACTTCTCCCTGTTTTTAAATCTGTCACAATCACACTTAACACTCCCTTAATAGGTGAGGATACACTGACCAACTCATGAGTCTGACCACAGTTTGAACAGTTTCAAAACATGGAATCAAGCACAAAAGTGACAATATAACTTTTAAAGTTTTGATGAAACTATATAAACAATGCTATACTGCTTACCTGAGAATATTTTCAATAATACATTCCAGAAATATTTTCAAAACATGATATGTCACTCGTTCATTTGTTATTACAGGGTTTGCGATTTGCTGACTTAGCATTCAACCACTACCATGTCATACATGTCCTCTGTAGGCTGTACTTAAACTACAGGTTCTTCGAGAGAATTTAAAATGTAACAACTTGTAAGGCTACACAAAAATGACAACTTCAAAAATAGGAACAACCCATAATACTGTCTGAAAGGGAAAAAACTGAGAGGTACGCTACTAAAGAAATACAAGTGTTCTTCACAAACAATCGTAATATCCTCAACTAGTGTCCATTATAAATTCGCTCTATTTGTAAAACTAAGACAATGTGGCGATACCGTGGAGAAGTGTAAAAGCTATAGCCTAGTTGAACCGTGGCCAGCGAACTGGTGAGCGAACAGTTGCGTTTTAACCTTGCACTGTGCACAAATTAATAAAGAAATCAGAACTGCCACTCATACATCTTACATCACAGTATATAACAGGGTAAAAAACTGAAATCGGCAGTCAGAGCCTTAAGACAAAAACTACTAGCTATAGATCACTTGCATTCAAACCAGAGGTCAACCAAGCCCAGAACAAAATGCTGTTGAAGATAGCGAAAATGGCCACAATTCCTTGGGTCTCGGTCTGACCAGGAGGATCAAAATTCCATTGTCTTCTATCCTTCATAACGGTTTTCACCCGTCGATTCAATTTATTTCACAGTCCCACGAAACCTTTCAGACGCTGATCGCATGCCTGTTACATTGTGCACCGCTCAGACACTCCCAGATCCCTTGTTTGACGCGCATGCTCAATGCAAAATGATTACCGTATCTTTCAGGACGTAATACCCGGCTACTTTCCCCCTGCTTTCACTTTAGCCGAGTCGCGATACTATTGGACGCAAGTTCCGTTATAATGATCATTTACTAACATTTAAAAATGATAATTTGAGCATTACTAATTATGTTTTCAGTTCCAAACAGCATGGTAAAATGTGCGGCTTCTCTATCACTGGTGGAGTAGGTGGCTGCACTAGTTTCCTCTCGAGAAACTAGCATGATCTAATCAATACGCCACGGTGCTGTACAAAATTAATTGGATTTTAACTGAATGAAAACATTTAACACCACCTTCCAAATGTAGGTTTAGGGTCGAAATAAAACAAAACAAAAAGTAATCAAAAGATTTGACTGATTTAATCAATCGTAATTTATTATATTGCATTAATGTCAGAGAAAATATGTGGAATCGTCCCCCGCAAGATAGACATTACATACAAAATAAAAATCCTCTGGTTCCATGTTGATTCCCTATCAAAGCTTGAAAAAGCTTGCAGGGGTGAAACAGTGTCCCCATTCTGCTGTCCAAAATGTCAGAAGATGCAAAAGAAAAAAAAAAGCCCACTGTTTGTTCACAGGAATATGCAAAAAAACTATTTCTGATATGATCTTGCCATCAACTCCAGGTCCAATAATCCACCCAGAAATTTAGAATCTTGGAGCACCGTAGTCATCTGGCATTCTTTCAATATTATACCTGTGAATAACAAAATATAAAGTTACTTCATGTGGTGACATAAAAGGTGAACAGTAATAAAATGCCTACTTTTAATCCATCCGAACAGATATCCTGCAGCTAGAGGGACATATTCAGTCAATATATTTGTCAACATTAGCTTTGCATTAGATTGCTTGTGAAATAATTTCATATATAATATATAAATAATAATATTAATAAATATTAATTTATATTATATTCTATATATTAGCATATTAGCTGACACCAACATAATGTCACTGAAGTTTTTCAACATGGTTGAACAGTACTGAAAATTCTCTCTGCGACTTTTCCTTCTGTTCTTCTTAAATTACGCCATTGTTATATTTCATTTTGTAGTAGTTTCGGTTTTTAAACAGATTTTTTACTTCTTGTCACGATATAAATATCAATTGCATAATGAATCACAATCTGAATCACAATAAACTGTGCTTTGGTGTAGCCTGGATGGATAAAAAGAAAGCAGGTAGGAAATGAACATACAGTGCATCCGGAAAGTATTCACAGCGCTTCACTTTTTCCCCATTTTGTTCTGTTACAGCCTTATTCCAAAATGGATTAAATTAATTTTTTCCCTCAAAATTCTACACACAACACCCCATAATGACAATGTGAAAAACGTTTTTTTGAGATTTTGGCAAATTTATTAAAAATAAAAAAATAAAATTTCTCATTTACATAAGTATTCATACCCTTTGCTTTAACGTATTTTTAAAGTATCATATTTCATATTTGGTCGCATATCCTTTACATGCTGTTACTTCCTGAAGTCTGTGACCATCAACATCAAAAAAACTGTCGATATCTTATTTTCAGGTACTGTTACAAGCGATACTATAACCTCTCTGCATTTGAATGGATCTCTATGGAAATTTGGGGGTGAGACTAGATTCAGCTGTAAATTACACTGGTACAGTATGGAACACATGGCTGGCTAAATGGCTGTAAGTTATCAAGGGTCTGAGCTATCAAACGAGCCCCAAACCATCACTCTGTTGCCAGATATGGAGTAGATGTGGATGGATCACTGCAAGGGTTATTTCTCCGGACTCATTTTCCTATAGAACTCTATGGGGGAAAAAGTCAGGAGAAACAACCCTTAAAGTGATCCATCCACATCTACTCCATATCTGGCAACAGAGTGATGGTTTGGGGCTCGTTTGATAGCTCAGACCCTTGATAACTTACAGCCATTTAGCCAGCCATGTGTTCCATACTGTACCAGTGTAATTTACAGCTGAATCTAGTCTTACCCCCCAATTTCCATAGAGATCCATTCAAATGCAGAGAGGTTATAGTATCGCTTGTAACAGTACCTGAAAATCAGATATCGACAGTTTTTTTGATGTTGATGGTCACAGACTTCAGGAAGTAACAGCATGTAAAGGATATGCGACCAAATATGAAATATGATACTTTAAAAATACGTTAAAGCAAAGGGTATGAATACTTATGTAAATGAGAAATTTTAGTTTTTTATTTTTAATAAATTTGCAAAAATCTCAAAAAAACTTTTTTCACATTGTCATTATGGGGTGTTGTGTGTAGAATTTTGAGGGAAAAAATGAATTTAATCAATTTTGGAATAAGGCTGTAACAGAACAAAATGTGGAAAAAGTGAAGCGCTGGGAATACTTTCCGGATGCACTGTATTTCTCTAACGCTATCTATGTGACATCTAGCCTCCTGTCCTCTGTTGCTAGCTAGCATGCTATGAGCTAGTGGTAAAGATTTTGCCCACAAACATAGCTTTTTAGTAGGGGGAAAAAAAAAAACAAAAAAAAAAAAACACTGCATGCAAGTGAGCACTAACAAAAGCACCATCATCCAACTTTCCCCAGTAAATTCTGACCTGTGGTTGGAGATGTACATGATTGGCACCCCTGGAATTTTCCGGATCCTTCTCTTCAGATCTCTGTCCACTGTGGCCACAATGTAGCACTTGTGCTGTCAAAGACAAAGAACTAAGGATGTGCCTAGCATAATGCCTTGCTTTCTGGCAACATGATGCCAGACTGAGGGATCCCACTGCTACTTTTTGGCATCATGCACCGTCCGATGACGAAAACAGAATTTCCAGTAGTGTCTCACATACGTTTCCCTCTGTGTGTTTGCCCAAAGAATGGAAGATTTGACAGAAACATGACCATACCCATTGGATACTTTCTTTATTTTCATAATCAGCATTTTGAAAAATGATCATGTACAAGGAAACCCCACAAACAAACCAGCAAAAAACATGCATTTAATAATGACTGCACACCCATCCATTGAAACAAGCAGTTTTACCTGTGTGACCCTTTGGACTAAACAGTCATCAGCATATGTTCCCTTGTGTGTGCAAGGCAGGCGCTCGAATCGAGGATCCTTGGCTATCCTGCGGAAGTGACAGGGAGTCGCAATTTACGGTGACTGAAGTACTGAATGTGTGGCAATCAGTTTTAGACCTAAACTTACCCATTTAAAGGGGCAGTTCACTGAAACATTAAATTAAGGAATGTATATAGCCTGAATGCCATCTATCTATCCAGATAGTTTTGCTGAGATTTCACTAGTTTAATAGATATCCGCTGCAGCTCCCCGTGATATCACCATGATAGAATGGACCTCAACAGGTCCAAGGTTTGTGGAGCTTTGAGCACCAAAAATGTACATAAAAAAAAAAAAAACTCACATTCAAAAACGACTTTCTACCGACGTATGTCAACTGTGTATATCCATACCAATCAAACCACAGCAGTATTCTGGGGCTTATGTCAACACAGTGAGCAATGGAATACTGCCATGCTTTAGGCTAGACTTTGCGTGGATATACATAGTTGGTGTACTTTGGTAGAAAGTGGTTTTCAAAAGCAATTGTGCACAACAAGCTCTGTTTATGTTCATGAGTAACCGTGTCATTATACTTGGAAAGAGATGTTGCCGTTTTTTTCGAATGTACATTTTTGGCGCTGAAACTTTGGACCCGTTGAGGTCCGTTCCATCAGGGTGATATCATGTTGAGCTGCAGAGGATATCTATAAAACTAGTGAAATCTTAGCAAAATTATCAGGATGGATAGATAGCACTCTGGGTATATAGAAACATATCTTAATTTAATTTTTGGGTGAACACGTTAACCTAACATCACACGCACTGTACTTTAGTTTTTTAAAATATTGTATACATTGCAGAGATAAGAGGGTAATAATGCATATTAGCACCTCACTGAACAACACAAGAATGCTGCATATCAGCACAAAGAGGAAGCACCTCATCTTCGATTTTGTATGTATGCATAGATGCGTATGTGTATGACTTTGTATTCTCTCTGTATCTGTACCTTAAAGCGACTCGATATTTCATTCCCAGTTTTTCTATCTCAGCCATTACACAGTCTGTGATGCAGGGGATACCTTAATACAGAGGGAGAAAGTGAAGACATTCAATTTAAACACTGTATATTCAATGCTATTATAGTCAGTCCCCTTGGATTACTTACACTTGGCGTACAGACAGTCCATCATAGACTGCACTATGTCCAGCTTGGCCTTGATTGAGAAGTTTATGAAATTTGTGTCAACTATGATGTGGTAGGGGGGACCCAGCTGTGTGTTGTACTGGAAGAAGAGACATGATGGGTACTTTGTCCTAGAAATGGAAAGAAAGCAGTATTTTTAATTTAGCAGCATAAATGACCTTTCCTGTCACATGGGATTTACTTCCTGAAAACAGAAAGCACCACTGCAATTTCAGTGGTCGGCGATCAGAGATCATTACATTTCCTTTATCAAACCATAGCTAAGCAAATGTACAGGCCATTTCTTTTCCAGCACTTAATATGACAATGCAGTCAGAAATTATAAATATTTTCTTAGTATGTGCCATTATCTGGGAGGACAAATATTTCACCTCCTATTTACCTCACTCAATAAATGTTACAATGGCAGTGCTCCACCAGGCACTTAAATCTGAAACCACGCTGGCACTGCAATGTACCACAACTGAAATACTGCATAAATAATATACCCATGTGTGAATGCAAACAATAAATTACAAATACTAGGTACTCACACTTCCTTTTCCTTTATTGCTGATGGGTCTTTCTTCTTTCTCTCTTTTGCTTTGGCGCGATCTTGTGGCTTTCTTGAAAACAAGCAAAATATATACATTATATACGTAGGATTTTTCTTAATCATTATAACATAGTATTATATATTGCAAGGGCATACATTGACAACCCATTCAGGCGGCTGTTCATACATTAAAGTTTTTAAACTTGAAGGTATAAATACATGAACAATTGTATTGACTTCAAGGAGCACTCCAACATTCACATACGCTCTAGGTACAGCCAACAGCCGCATAAATAGCTGCTTGTAAACTAGGAAGCACATCAACCTCAGCTTAGCTAATATTCATCTTTAGCTAGTTAGAGGAGTATGTCTCGTAACATTATCTTTTATGCTGGGTCACATAGCAATACTTGACCTCCGCTTATACAGATGAAGTAGCTTCTCTACCTCGGCATGATTGTTTTATAAATTGCCCAGCAAACATTACTTTTTTTGTCAAAACGACACCGTAAGACCAAAATAAAAGGCAATGCTCGGTTTGGAAGTCCAATTTTGTTTGTCATGGTGACAAGAATTCCAGACGCCCAAGATAAAACTGACACAAAAAATAACTTACATTCTCTGATCCTTCAAGCTAATCATCTTTTTCATCGCAGCATACTTCTTTTTTGCCTTTGGTTTTCCCTTTGAAAGAGAAAAACAAACATTTTTAACTTTTGTTAAGCTTTTACAAAACAAATAGCTTCAATTCTAGCATTGGCAAGCTGGTATCTAGCTAGCTAGACAGATCGATAGATAGATATGCCGCTATACGAAGGAATAGCTTGACATTTGTCATTTTATTTTAGCAACATTTTATACACAAACTCCTATTTAGCATTACGTTTGAGTTACTTTGTTATATAACCCATGCAGCTCGTTACCATGTCGTTGTTGATCTACAGTCCTTCCCTGATAAAAACCCTCGTGCAGCTGAGCTTCAAATCTTACATTCTAAACGTCATCAACGATCGACAATACTACCACATTTGGCGCGGAGTTTTTACGTACTTGTGTGTCTTCCGGTCATCAAAAGGTAAATATATCTATGGTAAATACTCTCAAGGTAAGAGCAGCGTGTTGCGATAAAATTCATTAGCTAATAATGTTCATTTGTCTTTTACACGAATGACTAACGGTGGAGGTATGCCAGGGACTGCAAGGAAATATATACACTGTGTGACATTAATTGTAGAGTCGTATCAGTTGTCAGGTAATTATTAAATATTATTTCAGTTTACTTAACGTTAGACGTTGCCAGCTTGCTGGCGAGTGCTAGCTAGCTAGCTAACCAGCTAAACTGAATACTGACAGCTAGCTAGCTAGCTATCTGGCTGGCTTCCGGCAGTTTTTAGCTTTGTGTAGAAATTAATGATGATCAGTCAGTTTTACTGATTCGTTAGATGAGTTTGCTACGCCAAATGAACTGCCACAAATATGTTCTTGTTGGACGTTAAATGTCGTTAAACTGTTTTTGGTTCCCGACGATGTTTATCTAACGTTAGTAGCACATTATTCCTCCAAGGAGCTAGCAAGCTAACGATCGCTATCTATCTTGCAGCAACTGCAGCTACGCTCTCGACGTCATCTCGATCATTAGTTGTGTAGATTTCTAAAGGTTAGCTATTCATTTGTTCAGCCGGCTAGCTAGAGAAATAGTTCTGACATGCATTAAAGTTGCCTGGATGAAAGTGACTTGCACCTGCGACCAGTAGTTTGTTGGTTTGCTTGGAAGGATACGACTAACGTTAGCTATACAAAACATAAATAAAAATAATCCTGATATGTCTCCATAATCTCGTATGTGGCGTTGTTTGTATAAAATGTGGGAGAAGGTTGCGTGTTGTTCTGATCATAGCTAACCATTTATACGTATTCCCTTACAATTACGTGACCAAACCATTAAGTTGGCTGTATCGTTGTAGAGTTTGGTGTTAGTGCCAACATAAGGGTAATTTACCCTGTCCTTGCAGCTGTGTAATTCAGTTGTATTAACCTATACTTGCCTCCTATGGCATTACATAGGGACATTTGGGAGTCATTCAGTTAGGATAGCCTAACTGACTTGTCTGTTTGGAAGGGCTCAATCATATGCAAATTACTGCAGTTAGTTGACGGGTATCACAATGATTAAAATGATTATGAAGAAAATGTTTGCAGTCGTTTAAAAATACAAATCCGTACTACAGAAACGGATTGCAATACTTTTGTAGCTAAACAAAAGTATTCCCTTCTCCACAATGTTAGTTAATTACTGTCACAGAAGCTCTAAACTCAAGGATGGAAAGGTACCCTCGCTATTGTCGAGAGGCGCTCATTTTAGCGCCGTGTGCAAGGCATATTGATGTTCGGTTTCCTGGAAATTGATGGAAGGGGGGGAAAAAATCTTTATTTCAAATGGATATATCTTGTATCATTTTCAGTGAACTCTGTTAAACCCTGTTTATGGGGAGTCAGGGTGATGCATGTATATTTAATTCTTCCAGATTACATATCCAACCCATCACCCAACACTCTTCCAATGTAGCACTAATAAATATTAATGCCCTCCTTGGCCATAATGCAAGTCTGCGCTTCAAGTGACAGCTTTAGTCCTGCAGGAGCGTAGCACTTAAATTGCTTTTGCGACCTGTTACGCACAGCGTCTGATACTAATTAGACTTTTAAAATGTGTGCGAGCCACAAACAGGATCTGTCGCGGTTTCCTTGTAGGTACCTTGAAGCACCTTGGGAGGAGTGACGAGTCTTTGATTTTGGAAGGAAGCGGGCTGTTCGCCACCCCACAGCAGCATACGCGGTGAGACGGGGGTGGGTGGGGGGCCAGGCCGCATGAAGCTCTTTTCTGTGAACGGAGAGAAGTCCAAGCCCAGGCTGAAGATGGTCTGATGGACCGACGCTTCTTGCTGACCTTTGCCTTCTGCTCGGTCGCGTGGGTCCTCTTCTGGGAAGTGCGCTGGAAGAAAGGGAAGGAGAGTCAGATTGAGGAATGGCTACAAGGGCACAGCCTCTCCGAATACAAGCACTTATTTGAAGGTGAGTTCGGAGAATGATCTCGGTCAACCCCCATGAGACCGCAGGCCCTGTGAGGCTCAGATTGCAATGCCCATTTCGGTCTTATTGTTTCACTATTGTGACAAAGCAGCTTCTGCCAATGATCAGGAAATGAAAATGGCAAGAGCATTGTAGTCTGAGTTTTATTTATGTAACTGATGGTAGGGAAACACTGATCTGTAAACAAGTGACTAGGGAAAAAATTGTACCATATGAATCTATGTGGTCCTCCAGTAGTTGTACAAAAGAATGATACGGTATGTAGAATGTCAGTAATTTAGTCATAAGACAAATTTCCAACAGCAAGTGTGGGCTGTCCAGTAGTGAGTTAGTACTGCAGGGTGATTACAGTTTGGCGTTAGTTCCTGTTATCTTCTATTCTTAAACGCATAAACTCACAAGCCAGTTGTCTGCTGAGAACTCAGAAACGTGCCATGGAGATAGTGTTCTTTGGTGTTTGTTTTGTTTAAACCCCTTATTGCTTAAGTGGATCAATTAACTGGCCTGATGACAGGAATTGCTGTGTTGCTGCGCTTAACTTGCTAACAATGCACTGAGCTCTGATTGGTCCGTGCATTTCACATGGGGCATTTTGGCCAATTAGCATTGAGCTTTCATTGTGTTGGAGGACAAAACCAAGGGCCTGATTTACTAAGACTTTTAGTGTGTGCAAAATCTTTTAGCACTCGAAAAACCAATAAAATCACAAATGATTGGTCATGGTATTTGTTTTGCACCAATCATTGGTTGTGTTACTAGTTTTGCGTGTGCTAAAAGTGTTTGCACCTGCTAAATGTAAATCAGGCCCCAAGTGTTTAGTGGCTAATGATTTTGAGTGACCTGTAAGACGTGTGGGTGTTTAAGTTTACTTGGAAAAGCTGTGTCCTACTCTGCTGTGTCCAGCCTAGCTGCCGGGTCTTGGTGTTGTATTGTGGGTGATGAGGGTATTACTGTACAGGTGATAAGAGTGTAACTGCACTGTGATTATTGGTAAATGTTGATCCTTGTAAATTAAGTATCTATATCTTGAAAATTGTAAGCAAGTGAATGTAATGCATTATGATGGAAGTACTGCAGAATTGAGAATCAACACAGATTTGAAGTTGGAAAATAGTACTACCCTTGGACCTTGCAGTGATGACTCGGAGACCCTATAGTTCCACCCAAAGAACACTTAATTTGCCCTATAGTGCTATAAAGCCAAAATTTTAAGGAACTGCAATGTCACCAACACCTACCGTCGAGCTACTTCACTGTTTCTCTTTGTAGTTTTGTAGATGTTCAAAGACAGATTAATTGGACCATCGTATTCTTGCCCCGGCTCGATAAATACCTCATCGTCCGCTGCTCACCAGGATGTACTTTTGAGCCCCAGTCACATCTTTTACACCGTCTTTCTTGCTTCACAACATTTCAAGGTTTTATTTTTGTTTGTTTGATTTTTGCTTTGGCTGTGCTGTACTGTAAATTCTTACTGAAAACGGCAGTTTCTTTGTGGTCATTATTTTTGATCGATTCTTATTCATTGGCTTCACATTTTCTTGTGGCTTATAAAGTGCTTGGATGAGCTTGTAGCATTGCTCACAGAGCTTGCCGTGCTGTACCATGATGCTTTTCAGCTGTGGTGCGATTTCAGTGCTCAAGCTAAAATGGAGAATGAAGGGTTGCGAGAGTGGCGAGGGTCTAACCACAGTATGTTAGGTGGTGAGACTTAATGTAGACGTAGCCAGAGCACTGCAGTATGACTGGCCGTGACCGTTTTGCCATTAGTATGACAGGCCGTAAGTCTTACTGTGGCTGACTTAGGCTAAGTGGTAATTATTAATGTAGCATGGCAGGTATATGATAGGTGATTGTTACTGTAGTTTAGTAGGTGATGAATATTACTGTAAAACGGTAGGTGTTTCAGTAGCATAGTAGTAAAACATGTTACTGTACTGTAGTTAGGCAACAAATGTTACTGTTGCGTAGTTAATGGTATATCCTGAATGTTATACTGTGATATCTTAAGTGACGAGCATAGCTAATATTGTAGGTATGTGAATGTTGCCGTAGTGTAGTAGGTGATGAATATTACTGTAATACGGTAGGTGTTTCAGTAGTATAGTAGGTGAAAAATGCTACTGTACTGTAGTAGGCAACATGTTACTGTTGTATAGTTAATGGTATATAATTAATTCTATGCTGTAATATCTTAGGTGACAAGCGCTAGTGTAATATTGTAGGCATGTGAATGTTGCAGTAGTACAGTAGGCGATGAGCGCTACTGCAGTGTGGTGGGTGTCAGTGCAGTAGCCCCGGTCCGGCTGAACTGCTGCGTGTCTCCAGATGTGCAGACCCTGGAGGAGCTGAGCCTCAGTGTTCTGACCCGACTGGAGGAGGTGGTGAAGGAGCGCCGGCGCTGGCGGGACATCGCTGAGGCCCACGTCCAGCTGCTGCGAGACTTCGCCTTCCAGGAGTGGCTCTGCTCCCAGAGCCTGGAGCACTACTACCACGCGTAAGCGCGTCGTACCCTCCTCAAATCGAGCGGCAGCTGCCCCTGCTACGGCAGAGTACTATCTCGCTAAATACCTGTCAGAGCAATGCTGTCGATATGTATTCTGTAAGAGGATGGCTCAATTCATATTCGTTTGTTTTCTGTTTGATGGCTTCTAAAGGATGGCGCAATCTTTTCCGTTTTCCACCAGAGGGCAGCACCTCCCTGTACGTGGCTGAATGAGCCGGGTGACTTTGAGCGCTGACGGCTGCAGTTCTGTACAGGATCATTGCTGCAGAGATTGCTCTTCAAGGGCTGCTGTGCATGCAATCAGCAGATTTCCCTGTCATGCCACAGTAGCTTTAAAAAGCTCTCCTAGCGCCTGACGTCCTTTACAAATGAGTTATATTGGTTGCACAGCAATAGCTCCCCGAACAGTAACAGACTAGCTTCAGTGGCAAGGTCACACGAGTAACATAGATTCATCTTCAGCGAAACTTTGATTTCATCTGCGCTGTTCTGAGGAAGTGCTCTTCTGCTGCACCACACATATAGGTTAATAAAAAATTACATTAATGATTGTATAAGAAGTTAAACCGGAGCGTTAAGGTTAAACTTTGGTGCAAGGAAACTGGCACATTTCCAGTGGAACAAAAATGCAGCCCCCTGACATCAGCACAGCGAGTCGCCCTTCCTTGAATGACTTTAATATGTCCTTCATGTCCACGTTTGGCTTCTGTGAAAGCTGAGTCACCTCTGTCCTATGAAGGGATTATAATTTCCGAGCGGCTCCAGTAATTTTAATTGCGGGCGATATTAACCTCCTGCCCCGGGAGCCGTAATGTGCGGCGTGATTACGTTCTGGCAGGGAAGCCGAGGTGACTTCAGTCCCGCTGCACTGGACGTCGGGGATGTGAAAGGCAGCTGGTTTGACAGACTGTGTTGACGAGAAGGAAACAGTAACCAGGGGCCAAGAAAAGGCCACACTGTGTTATTTTATCTCGAGATTTAATGAGTCTGCCATGGGCATTTGTTTCAGCATTTTCCCATTCCAGAAAGTGTGCGTCTACTTTTTGACTGTTTGCTTTGTTTTTATTTTGGCTGTTGACTGTAGACTGAAGACCCTGGGCTACACGAACCTTGATGATTTAGCCCAGTTTGATAGTCAGCTGCAGCTCTCTTTGGCTGCTTGGGGGTACTATTACGAGGATTACATCAAACTGTCCACTGGCGTCAAGGTCCTCCAGGCCTCTAGGGGGAGCCGTGACCAGGAATACGAAATCCAGCTGGTGCACAGCCTGGCGGAGAGACGCCTGAATGAGAAGTGGTCAATTGGTGAGTCCTAATAGAAAGATGTGTCCAGGTGGTCAAACTGGTAGCATGTGTTTTGGCTTGCAAAGCGCCACGTGCAAAGTTTACTGAAAATACAGTACCATTCAAAAGTTTGGACACACCTACTCAAAGAAGGTTTTAAGTTATTTTTACTGTTTTCCACATTTTAGAAAATTAAAGACATCAAAACTATGAGATAAATTAAATTATGCAAACAAATCAAAAAAAGTCTTATATTTTAGATTCTTCAAAGTAGCCACCCTTTGCCTTGATAACGGCTTTGCACACTCTTGCCATTCGCTCAACCAATTTCTGTGGTAAACAGGTATTCCACAGGTAAACAGGTGATGCTATCATGACTGTATAAAAGGATATCAAAAGACTCTTGATACCTTATTTCCAGGTAGAATGTGCAAAGCTGTTATCACGGCAAAGGGTGGCTACTTTGAAGAATCTAAAATATAAGACCTTTTTTATTTGTTTTACACACTTTTTTTTGGGTCTTTGCATAATTCCATTTGTGTTATCTAATAGTGTTGATGTCTTTACTATTCTAAAATGTGGAAAAAATAACGGAAAAAAAAACTTTCTACGAGTAGGTGTGTCCAAAACTTTGACTGGTACTGTACTAGTAATGTTAAGTAGCTTGGAGCAACAGAGCTTTCTATATGTACAGTCAAGCCGGAAAGTCTGCACACCCTTCACCTTCTCCATGTTGTATTACGTTACAGACATATTCTACAATAGATTGAGTTCATTTTTTGTCTCAAATTTCTACACAAAATAGCCCATAATGACAAAGTGAAAACAGGTTTTTAGACATTTGTGCTAATTTATTAAAAATCAAAATGTAAAATATCATATGTACACCCAAAAAGTTAGCTGAGGTGCATTTTGTTTCCACTGATACTGCTTGAGATGTTTCTACAACTTAATTGGAGTCCACCTGTGATAAATTCAATTGATTGGACATGATTGGGGATTGCCAAAACCTGCCTATATAAGGTCCCACAGTTGACAGTGCATGTCAGAGCAAACTCCAAGCCATGGGGTCAAAGGAATTATCTGCAGACCTCAGAAACAGGATTGTGTCAAGGCATAGATCTGGAGAAGGGTACGGACAAATCTCTGCAGCTTTACAGGTCCCAAAGAGCACAGTGGCCACCATCATTCGTAAATGGAAGAAGTTTGGAACCACCAAGAATCTTCCTAGACCTGGCCGCCCGGCCAAACTGAGCAATCGGGGAAGACGGGCCTTGGCCAGGGAGGTGAGCAGGAACCCGAGGGTCACTCTGACAGAGCTCCAGCGTATCCTTGTGGAGATGGGAGAACCTTTCAGAAGATCAACCATCCAGGCAGCACTCCACCAATCAGGCCTTTATGGTAGAGTGGCCAGACGGAAGCCCCTCCTTAGTAAAAGGCACATCACAGCCCGCTTGGAGTTTGCCAAAAAGGCACCTAGAGGACTCTCAAACCATTAGAATCAAGATTCTCTGGTCTGATGAAACCAAAATTGAACATTTTGGCCTGAATACCAAGCGTCACATCTGGAGGAAACCAGGCACCGCTCATCACCTGGCTAATACCATCCCTACAGTGAAGCATGGCGGTGGCAGCATCATGATGTGGGGATGTTTTTCAGCAGCGGGAACGGGGCGACTAGTCCTGAAAAAAACCTGCTCCAGAGCGCTCTGGCCCTCAGACTGGGGCGAAGGTTTACCTTCCAACATGACAAGGACCCGAAGCACACAGCCAAGAGAACAAAGGAGTGGCTTCGGAGAAAGTCTGTGCATGTCCCAGCCAGAGCCCAGACCTGAATCCAATTGAACATCTGTGGAAAGAGCAGAAAATGGCTGTGTACCGACGCTCCCCATCCAACCTGACGGAGCTTGCAAGGATATGCCAAGAGGAATGGGCAAAAATGTCCAGAAACAAGTGTGCCAAGCTCGTAGCTTCTTTCCCAAGGTTGCAGCAACCAAGTATTAGGCTAAGGGTGTGTACAGATATGTAACCCCTAAAAAACCTATTTTTGTCAGTAAAATAAAATTGCATATTTTCTAAAAACCTGTTTTCACTTCGTCATTATTGGCTATTGTGTGTAGATGTTTGAGGCAAAAAATGAACTCAATCTATTGTAGTATAAGTCTGTAACGTAATAAAACGTGGAGAAGGTGAAAGGGGTGTGCAGACTTTCCGGCTTGACTGTAGTTCTGTGTAAATGTGCAGAGCACAATCATTTGGAAACCGAAGACATACTTATAACGTTATTAAAGGGAAGTGGAACTTCCTGCTAGCCTTAATCGTGTCTCAAATTGTGTGTCCTATACGTGCATCCATCTGATTACAGTATGTCACCTCGCTACTTGACGTTTTGTAAGTTCAATGTTCCATTTATATATTCCATTTAATGTATTGGTCAATGTGGGAATCACTTGCATTCCTGAGTGTGCTTATGGCTGTCAAATATCATTCACATCACTAAGACAAGATCTGAAATATTTGCTTGCAGTTATGTAACTCTCATTTGAAAAAGTAATGATTCTGTGCCTGTGGTCTTGTTTAACTTGTCTTTGGGAACACATCAACCGTGTCATTGTTTAGTCAGACAGTAGTGTACAGCCTTCGTTGAAAGGGTGCTAAATATGTCTTTGGAAGCCCAGTGAGGGTGTGGTCAACCTTTTTTTTTTTAAACACCCTTGCGGAGGTTGAATATGTCACAATGCAATTACGGCACAAACGGAGGCGCAGTGTAGTGTGGGTGTGGAGGAAGTAAATGGTTCACAATTGTCTGCCTTCCTTTGTGGGACGTGCACTTTGGCTTCTCTCGTCTCTCGGAACCGCTGTGATTTGATGGAAAGGAGTCGGAACCGTCACACGTTTCTCTGTTTGCCTCGCAGCGGGAGCTCTGATATTCGGCTGTACTGTGGCGCTGTGCTTCCTGATAAGGGACCTCATGTTTTACGTGATTGGTGAGTCGGCTGCGCTGCGGAGTGAGAGAGCACAAAGAGACTGTCCCGTCCACCTTAGGCACACACCAGCAAATAAAACCATAAAACCATTTATTAGCACAATCGATACACACACAACAAAGTTACTATGCCTTACGTCTGCTGTGTTTGCTTCAGAGGAGTTACTACTGTAGCAACACAATCAATGTAGGCTATAACATAACAACCCCAGGTGGCTTAATCATTCGAGATGCATGTTTCTCAGCGCAGTGTTCTTAGCCAGTGTTAGTTAAGTATAGTAGGTATGTTTTTCATTGGTTGCCAATTAAACTTTGGAATGTAATCTGATCGCTTCTCTTGTCGCTCCCTAGGTGGAATTACTGTTTCCATCATAGCGTTTGTCTTTACCATCAAGTTCCTGTGCGAGCTCGCCGCTCGAGTGGTTAGCTTCCTGCAGAATGAGGACCGCGGGCGGCGGGGTGACCGCAGCATCTACGATTATGTGCGCGGCAACTACCTGGACCCGCGCTCCTGCAAGGTGTCCTGGGACTGGAAGGACCCGCAGGAAGTCGGCCAGACCATGAGCTTCAGGGTTCAAGTATGGCCCTCCAACATCTGTGCCCTTCTCTTTAAGCACCAGGATTGTCTCTTGGGGAGGGGTAGGGGGAGGGGCACAGTGTAAGAGGTGGGATTGTCACATGCAGCGCTTGAAGCAATATGCAGTTGATAAAGAATGAATGGCCATCACTTTGATGAAAAGTGCCTACAAGCTTAGACCATGATAGTCATGGGAAGCTAAGCTAACACTCGGTTATGGAAAGAGCGCTAACGTATTTGTGCGTGTCCTGCCAGCTCTTCTATAAAAATGGTCAGCCGTTCCCTGCGCACCGGCCCGTTGGGCTGCGGGTCAACATCACGCACATCGAGCTGGCCCTGGACATCCCCGTCACCCAGGAGGTCCTGCAGGAGCCCGAGTCCAATGTGGTCAAAGTGGCCTTCACCGTCCGCAAGGCCGGCCGCTACGAGGTCGCCGTCAAGCTGGGCGGCCTCAACGTGGCCTACAGCCCCTACTACAAGATATTCCAGCCAGGTATTTACCACAGCGCGTTTTTTTCCATCCAACTGTTTCTCGGAGAGGATGTCGCGTGACTGTTTACCGCATTTTATGCGGTAAATAATTACCACTGCTGCTATATCAGCCTCCTATTGGGATCCCACTGCTGTTTGTGACTTACGATGATTTTATGTGCTTGTTACCCTAGCATGAGTTATTCTGTTGTTGTACTATTGCCATTTTCTGCTTTTATGTGCCTGCTGCCCCTGTTTACTAGAGAACTTACTCGCTCTTACTACCTGCTGAGCTTATTTGACGTTGTTTCCCCTTGCATGCCCTTTGCAGGAATAAAAGCTGTTTAGATGATGTGGTACGGTTTGAAGGGGCCAATAGTCCACAGTAGCCTGATTTAAAAAAAATTCCTCTCTAGGGGGAGTTTTTCCTTTTCCTACAGCTTAATTCTTCACTGTGATGGTGTTCAGGTAGTCCCCCTTTTTCACTTGTTAAAGGGGTAATGTCACACATTCTCTGGGAAAGGCCAAATGGTTACGCAGTGTAAAGAAAAGAATGGGATTGTGCTGTTAAGCATTGTGTCTCTCCAGCTTATGTGAGGCATTGATCGGGTCACGCCCGTATTCAAAGCAGAAGAGCCGGGGGTATCTTGCACCGTCAGCATGGCTTTTGTGTATCTGCGCTGCATTTAACTCGGCGGTGGTAACAATGAAAAGTTTCAGAGGATTTGGCAAAGACTTGAAAGAAAAAGACAATTAGCGAAGTGTTCATTCTTTTTGTAAATGTCAGCAGATTAAAGCGGCACCTAATGGTGTTAAACTAGTAACACATGGCCCAAGAACGTTACATTTCTAAACCTCTGAGAAGTTCAGCAGTTACAACATGAGCTTTGCCTTTACCCCTCTCCTGTCCAGGAACGGTTGTTCCGTCGAAGACGAAGATCGCCTACCACTTCTCCACCCTGGTGCTGACCTACGGGCAACAGCACACCCTGCAGATCGAGCCTCGCGATGAGTACGGCAACCCCACCAGTAACTCCACCTCACTCATCGATGAGGTCAACTACAGCGTGCACGTCCACCCGGTAAGATTCAGCCCCACCAGTAACCACCTCACTCATCGACAAGGTCAACGATAGCGTACACATCCACCCGGTAAAAATCGACCTCACCAGTAAACCACCTCACTCAACGACAAGGTCAACTATAGCGTACACGTCCACCCGGTAAGATTAAGCCCCACCAGGAACTCCACCTCACTCATCGACAAGGTCAACTATAGCGTACACGTCCACCCGGTAAGATTAAGCCCCACCAGGAACTCCACCTCACTCATCGACAAGGTCAGCTATAGCGTGCACGTCCACCCGGTAAGATTAAGCCCCACCAGTAACCACCTCACTCAGCAACAAGGTCAGCTATAGCGTACACGTCTACCCGGTAAGATTAAGCCCCACCAGTAACCACCTCACTCAGCAACAAGGTCAACTATATTGTGCATGGCCACTAGGGATGGGACGTTTTACGATTTTCACGAAATGATTACAAGCTGATTTGTGCTTCATGTAAACTTTTTACACTTTAACCCATTACTATGGCAATTATTTCTGAAAGAAATAAAATAAAATAAAAAATAGAAATATAAAATAAAATAAATGCCATAAAATAAAAAAAGATTTACGTTTTTCCGCTTGCGTACTCTTTACTCCCGTAAATGCTTCCACCCCTAATGGCTGCCCTGTTAGAGTCCATTCAGAATGACTGCAGTAGAAAGCATAGAGAAGAGAAGACTTTTTCTCACTCCTATTGAGAACACTTTTCAATAGGAGACTGCAGCCTTGTACTTGAGATATTGTTAAACATCAAGCTTGCAGCTCCTGAGAACCTTTTGCCAGATGTGTTTTTTCATCATCGTCCGTGGGTTAGAAAAATAACCTTGGTTGGTTTATTGTACAAAGCATTTATAAATCAGCCATGGTGTGGAGTTTCTGTACATCCAAACAAACCATTTTGTGGGATAATTTTCTAATACCTTATTTTCAGGAACATGGAGTTAATGTCAAATTTCAGTTAGTAATAAATGAAAAATAATGAGGTGACTTATTTATTTGTTCTTTAACGGGGCCACTAAGGCTCTGCGCTCTGTAGAATGAATACCATTCTCACCCTGCCACCCCTCACCCAGGGGTCTTGCTCAAGGGCCGTTTCAATTAAAAACCCCTCTCTCAGGCATTACATGAAACCTCCAGGTTGTAGGATACACCATTGGTAAAGCTTAGCTTGGTAAGGCCCCAAAACAATTATTTCTTTCTCATCCCAAAGCCAGTAATCCCAGCAGCGTCATCCTTTTTCAGTTGTCCTGTTCGGAGACCGACTCTACATGGAGGTGGAAAAAATAAATCTCGTTTGGATGTTTGTTACTATTACTGTTCTGAGTGCTGCCAGCTAGGTGGATGAGCTCACTCTGTGCGTGTGTGTGTTTGTTTGCGTGCACGCGTGTGCGTGTTTGCGTGTGTGTGTGTGTGCACCCAGCTGGGCACGCAGGACGATGAGAGCGCGGACGAGTACTACAGCAAGGCGGTGTCCTCCAACAAGCAGCTGTGCCAGGTGCTGTTGCGCCTCACCCTCAGGAAGAAGGGCTGCTTCCGGGCCTGCATCTCCTACCAGAACCAGCCGCTCAGCAATGGCGAGTTCGACATCATCGTGCTGAGTGGTGAGCGGCTTCCTGCCACAGCCCTCGGGATTTGCTTCCAAATTAATCTAATTTTTCCCTTCAACCATTCTACACGCCTGCTGTTAAACTGAAACCCTTAATTTGCCTTCATGGGATCGATCCCTGTTTGCATAACCACGCGTGCGGATACAGAGTCGCTGTTGCGGATGTGTACTCGGTCGTAGACGTCAGTGTCAGTAGAGACGGCCCCTCCCCTCAAGGCAAACGGTCGTTGACTTTCTGAACCAACGCCTGTCTTTGTGTCCCGTCCCTCCAGAGAACGAGAAGAACTGCGTGGAGAAGAACGTGTCCACCCCAGGCATCAGCATCTACTTCGAGGCGTACCTCTACAGCACGGGAAACTACAGCACCTCCTCCTGGCAGCTCCCAGCATCCTCTCTGCTAGTGCCCCAGAGGCGGCCCTCCACAGCGGACGAGGAAGAGGAGCGCGACTCGCCTGTGGAGGGCCAGCCCGAGAAGGTCAAGAAGCCAAAAAAGGTCTACTGTTACATTTCGCCAAAGGTGGGTCCCTCTGGGGTGAGCTTCAATGTGTTTTACTGTTGTACACATACTGTGCCACGTCTACACTCATTCCTGATCGCACAATTAAATAAATACACGTCATCCCTATCGGGGAACAGGATATTCATCATGAGTGACCGTCACTAAAATTGCCTTCCGCTAATGTAATTGTTAACCTGAGGTTTGGATAGGCAAGGAACAATATGCCAGGGGTACAGAACCATAGAACCATATAATTGTTGCAAAATAAATGTTTACATTTATAATCTAATTTAGAAAAATTTTCAGGCCAATTTTCTATCACCTGCTAAAGACACAAAAATATACAAGCTCAAGCATAGATGCTCATGTTTGTTTCACTGGGAGACACAGAACAGGTCTTTGTAACCTCTTTCACACATGCAATACAGAACATTACCGGAAAAGTTGATCCAGCAATATTCCGTAATGTTCCGTATTGTTATCGTTCATACAACCAACGCTCTACCCTATGTTGGATACGTTTGTTTATTTACTACTGAAAAAATGGCGGGTGATGAAGTGACAGAGTGTGCAGTTGTACTACAGTTACTCTTGTTTATTTACACATTTTCGAGGCAAGCGCTGGCAATAATAAATCTGTTCCAATCACGAAACACCATTCGTAAACAAAAACTTGACGAAAAAATCAGGATAAGTCGGGAACAACTCCGCTTTAGCTTGGCTCAAAGCCGGAGACGTCGCCTGTGGCGGCTGGAGGCTGTACGAGTCTTTCATGTGGCTCGGGGCTCCGCGAGACGAATGTGGGTACGGGAGCGACCCCATGGCATGCGTGATTGATCCGGTAATGTTCTGGCTTTTTTCACACGTCACATCGATATGGAACTTTTACGGAAATCTCACTAGGTCTTGACACGGCAAATTGCCGGTGCGGATATTCCGGAATTTTGACTTCGGCTCTTATTCACACATGACCCCTATCTGGCAATGTTCCGGAAAATTTACGGATAAGGCTGCATGTGTGAAAGAGGTTTATGTGTGCTGTAGACTAGGGTGAAGTGGAATTTTACAAATCAAATCTGATTTAGCTTCTTCATACCTCATTTCTCTGAATGGCACAAAACAACACTTTCAGCTGACAGCCTGCAAGACAGTGTTTATTTTTTAAATGTTGTAGATATAACTCCATAAATTGCAGCTCAAAGCACATCCACTGTTTACCAGAATGCTGCTGAAGTGATGGTGCCATCAGCAAGGCAGTGTGAAGACACCATTTTAGCTCTAAAAACTCACTTCTTTAAGTGTACTCTCATTCTCCCTGGTGTTGAGCTTTATCGATCGGTCTGTGTGTTTTCCCATGGCATCTTTGTAGACTTCAGGGCCTCATGGGTAACCTACAGTATTGAGCTCATTGAGATGGTGGCAGTTTTCTATGTAGTCATATAGGGCTGATATTGAGTGCTTTATTTACTCTACAGGAGAGAGGCAGGGAGCCCTTGTGAGAAAGT
This sequence comes from Synaphobranchus kaupii, assembly GCA_029718625.1. NCBI lineage: Eukaryota > Metazoa > Chordata > Actinopteri > Anguilliformes > Synaphobranchidae > Synaphobranchus > Synaphobranchus kaupii. The sequence goes on from CM056390.1 coordinate 21,587,555, forward strand.
ATATGTGCATTCTGTTGAAGGGGGAGTGGTTATGCAACTTGTACCATTTCTTTTCTAACTTAGGCCACTTTTATTTTCTTTTTAGCAACTCTCAGTGAAGGAGTTTTACCTGAAAATTATTCCATGGCGCCTTTTCACCTTCCGAGTCTGCCCAGGGACAAAGGTATTGCATTACATCATACTCATTTACTTACGTTTTGTGTTATGTCCAGATAAATGTACAGAAAGCATAGCCAAATAAATGTAGGTCTCAACAGCAATAAGAACTACAGTAACTGCGATACAACACAGTTCAATGAGAGTTGCTGTAAAAATGCATTAAGCTGAAAACAGTGCTAAGCTAAAGGAATATAACAATAAAACGTATCGAACGCCATATCTATTATGACCGTTAGACAGTGCTCATGTGTACAGTCAGTGCTGAAACAGAGTTATGTAGGATTTAATTGTTTCACAGTTCACATACTATGGACCGGATCCCATTCACAAATACTTGACGTTAGTGGTGGATGATGGGATACAGCCACCAGTGGAGCTGAGCTGCAAAGACAGGAACATCATGGCTGCCACTTTCATCCGCTTCCTGCACAAAAACATCGGTGAGTCGGCACGGCAACTCAAAAGTACCGTTTCCCTCCGAAACGCTGTTGTATCTGAAGGGAAGGAAAACAGTGCTGTGTGTAACACAATGAAGAAAAAAACGGCTCACCAGCAGTCTGGCATCATCATCTCGCAAATGGTTTGATCTTTAGATTGCCATGTACAGTGTAGGCCATAAGTATTTGGACAGTGATACAATTTCTGTTCTTTTTGAACCATGAATATGAGGTTAAAGCGCAGACTGTCAGGTTTAATTTGAGGGTGTTTACATCCATTGTCTGGCCATTCTTGTAGGAATTATAGCTCTTTTTATACATGGCTCGCACATTTCAAATGAAACCTCATATTCAGGGTTTCATTTAAAATCCAATGTGCTGGAGTACAGAACCAAAACAACAAAAATGGAGTCACTGTCCAAATACTTCCAGACTGCACTGTAGAAAGCCTCTGTACAAGCTCAGTGCTACTGACTATGCATGTCTGTGTGTGTATGATTGCACGCAGGAGGTTCGGAGACCTTTCAGGACAAAGTGAGCTTCTTCCAGCGTGAGCTCAGGCACATGCACTCCAAGCGGCCCCGCACCAAGACCTGCCTGAAGATCACCCGTCACACCATCCTGGACTCTGTGAGTGCCCCCCTCCCAGCTGCAGTACCACACTGATACCAGCAGGGCACAGCCGCTACATGTTATTCCCGTCCAACAAGCCTGGGAAACTGGTGAACGCAACCTAAAACATCAGCACATAATCTGTGTCTTCGACTGAATTGGTTGCTTCTTCTCCGCAGTCGCTGAAGGCCACCAGGAACTTCTCCGTGTCGGACTGGAGCAAGAACTTCGAGGTGGTGTTCCAGGATGAGGAGGGTGAGCAGATGGCGGGGCTGGACACCCGGACGCTCGGACACCTTGCGAGGGTTGTGTAAACACATTGGCCGCAATGCTCTCAACGAATGAGTCAGCGTTTCCTCTGGTGTGGTCAACGACGAGGTCCCGGGAGGGAATTTCAGGAGGCGTGATTAAGGAGTTGGCCATCTAATTATCAGTAATGATTTGGTCGGTTGATTGACAGCGTTTCCTGCCAGACATTTTAGTTATCTCTGCTCTGCTTGCCTTCCTACAGCTCTGGACTGGGGGGGACCACGCAGGGAGTGGTTCGAGCTCATCTGCAAGACCTTGTTCGACACGTCCAACCAGCTCTTCACTCGCTTCAGCGACAACAACCAGGGCTTGGTAAATATCTTAGTTTTTTTCCTCAGTAGTCAGTAACCACAACAACGGCAGACTTGTGGCATAATACTTTGGTCAGTGGACTTGTAACCAGGATATGAATCTTGAATCCCAGGTGGAACATTGCTATTGTGCCTTTAAGGTATTTACTACATTGCTTCAGTAGACATTAAGCTGTATAACTGGATACTGCACGCTACATTTTATCCTGTTATATGGCTATCCAGGAGCCTTGCAGTAGTGTAGTGCCAAGTGTGTAGTGCCAAGTAAATAAAAAAAACTGTTCTGAACATATTCAAGACAAAAATTCCTTAAAGGGATAGTTCACTTTCCGGATTTTTTTTGTTTATATTACTTCAGTTTCACTGTATGTTTTCAATTGGCCCGAAGCTTCTGTAAGATATCCGTCATCGCACAAAAGAACTGTCATGAACTAAAACTGAAGTGATGTCATAAACTGTCCTTTTAACACTGGCACTAATAGCTGTAAGTAAATGGGTTCCCTTATATTGAAACCGACCAGGCAGCACGACAGTGTTTTTATTACTGCTGGCTGCATTAAGCATTGGAGAGCGCTCTTCTTCAGCTTACCTTGTATAGACGGTAATAACGGAGGCTATTCCCCGCAGACGGTTAAAAACCGTTTTTAATTGTGCCATTTTAATTGCCTGCTGCTCTGAGTCACTTTCCTTGGAAAGTAATCTGAGCATACTGTGTGAAAGGCACTGTTTAAATAAACTTCATATTCTTAGCCTTAATATTATTTGTATTTTATTCATTTCATGTGTTTCAATTGTGATTTATTTCGATGTACGTAATTTAACAAGTGATTATCTGGTTTACAGCCATCACATTTAATCAGTTGTGTTTTTCGGTTGAAAAGTTCAACGGAATATTTGAATGTCTGTGTCCCTTTACCCTCTTCCTTTAGTGGTTTCCCAGGAGAAGAAACCACAGCGTACAAAAACAGCAAAATCCCTTTGTTTAGAAGATTCCTTCCAGTGCGTGACCTTTATTTCTCAGCAATTCTCTGAATGTGGTTCTCGACTACAATCAGTACACACAGCGTGACCTTTTCCAGGCGAAGAGTGAACTAGTTATCTCCTTGACGCAGGTGCATCCGAATGCAGACCGACCGGCCCACCTCAGGCTGAAGGTGTACGAGTTCGCAGGCAGGGTGGTGGGGAAGTGCCTGTACGAGTCGGCGCTGGGCGGGGCCTACAAGCAGCTGGTCCGCGCCCGGTTCACCCGCTCCTTCCTGGCTCAGATAATCGGCCTCAGGATGAACTACAAGGTGAGCCAGACTGCAGACCCCTCCCTCCTCTGCCTGAGGGCGGAACTTACCGGAACCTCTCTAATTCTAAATATTTACTTCATTGGTTCGCCCCCTTTGGAATTCTAAACGTTACATTTCTGCAAGGCCGAGTAATTGGATCTGCGCATTCTTTGGGGCAGAAGCCAGTCCGTGGTTGCGGTCGTGTTTACGTAAAGGCGTGAAGGGCTTTCTCTCCGCTCCAAGTACTCCGGTCACCCGTGTTCTTTCACCAGGATGAAGTGTTGTGTTTATTTTAACGTCCCGGCCTTTTGATTCGTTTTCGTTTCCGTGGCAGTACTTCGAGGCGGACGATCAGGAGTTCTACAAAACGAAAGTCTGCTACATCCTAAACAATGATGTCAGTGAAATGGACCTGGTGTTCGCTGAGGAGAAGTACAGCAAGTCTGGGCAGCTGGAGAAGGTGATGCAATGTTTTTGAAAGGACTCTAAGCTATGTGAATACGCCTTAAACCCTGTGTTTTCCAGAATGCATCGGTTTTGCAAATGAACAGTATTCAATTTGAATGTTTCTGATCACTTTTTGCGTGTGCGTGTGCCGCATACCTGTATTATGATGGCTTTTGCACACTGACGTCATCTCTCTCTCGCAGGTAGTGGAGCTGATCTCAGGAGGGGCACAGATTTCAGTGAACAATGAGAATAAGATGCATTATCTCAACCTCCTTGCTCAGTACAGGCTGGCCAATCAGGTGCGAGAGGAGGTGGAGCATTTTCTTAAGGGTAAGACATGAATCTCTGAGGCAGTCTGTCGGTTCACAGTCAATGTGACTGTAGTATACACTCACTCACTCTGTCTTTGATACCCGTGTTGAATTTCACGGCAAAGTTAATCTGGGCGTTAAAGGGATAGTTCAGAATTTTGGACATAATGTCTCAATTACGACTTACCCATGATGTAGTTGATTGATGGAAACCATTTTCAGCTAATTCCATGCCATCCTTCTTTTGGACATACACACGTTGCTAATGCTAGCGTAACTCTATAGCAACCGGTAGCATCCACTACCAAACGCACTTAAACACTCCACAGTGCACCCAAAGCAAATAAAATACGACGACAGTCTATAGGGGATATTTTGAGTGTTTATACCATAATTTTTGAAGTCAAACTATCGTTGAATCCTTTACTTTGAGCTGACCTAATATTCTCTGTGGAAGTACGGCGGCGGAGCGAACGTGGCCATTGCAACTTGTTACTCTTCTTTGTTGTTGTAGTCGACCAGTGTCGGCACTACATTCGTAGGTAACATAAAGTATCGCTCCCCCGATAGACTGTCGTCGTATTTTATTTGCTTTGGGTGCACTGTGGAGTGTTTAAGTGCGTTTGGTAGTGGATGCTACCGGTTGCCATAGAGTTGCGCTAGTACGGCAGCGGAGCGAACGTGGCCATTGCAACTTGTTACTCTTCTTTGTTGTTGTAGTCGACCAGTGCCGGCACTACATTCGTAGGTAACGTAAAGTATCGCTCCGCCACCGTAATTCCACAGAGAATATAGGTCAGCACAAAGTAAAGGATTCAACGATAGTTTGATTTCAGAAATTATGGTATAAACACTCGAAATAACCCCGATAGACTATCGTCGTATTTTATTTGCTTTGGGTGCACTGTGGAGTGTTTAAGTGCGTTTGGTAGTGGATGATTTTGTCTATTTTAGGATGATTTTGTCTATTTTAGGGTTGAACGAACTTGTTCCAGAGAACCTCCTGGCCATATTTGACGAGAATGAACTGGAGGTATGGTTAATTAATCGATCCTTTTCCTTGGGGTTATCGTTGAAATTACGAGCGATATTTTATAACGCCTTCGGAATTTTCGGACGGCTGTGTGATGACCGTGTTTCTGTCGGTCATCGATCGGTGACAACGTCTCTGTTTCCGCAGCTCCTGATGTGCGGCACGGGGGATATTAACGTGCAGGATTTCAAAGCCCACGCCGTGATTGTCGGGGGCTCGTGGCACTTCAGAGAGAAGGTTGGTTGCAGCCACTCTCGGTGGTTCGGTGTAGCTTGAGGAGTTGGCTCCTTTAAGTGCAGGAGGTGACTGAGGCGCGCGGGCTCTCTCCCCAGGTGATGAAGTGGTTCTGGGCCGTGGTGTCCAGCTTCACCCAGGAGGAGCTGGCCCGCCTGCTGCAGTTCACCACCGGCTCCTCCCAGCTGCCCCCGGGGGGATTCAACACGCTCTGCCCCTCTTTCCAGATCATCGCCGCCCCCACCCACAGCACCCTCCCCACCGCACACACCTGGTGAGTGTCACAGCCACCTTCTCTACAACTATATCTACATCTACATTCTACCCTCTACTACTATATCTACATCTACATTCTACCCTCTACAACTATATCTACATCTACATTCTACCCTCTACAACTATATCTACATCTACATCTCGACATTGGTGTTTTTAAATCTTTGATTAAGGATCTACAGCAGTGGTGGGCAGTCGTATTCAAAAAGGGTGGGGGTGGGTGCAGGTGTACCACACCTGATTAGACAAATTAACTAATCATGGTCTTCAAGGCCTTGATAAGTAGAATCAGGTGTATTAGTGCTGGGCTAAAACAAAAGCCTGCACCCACACCGGCACTTTTCAGATAAGATTGGACAGCCCTGATCTAGAGCAGGGGTGGGCAATCCCATTCCTGGAGGGCCGGTGTGTATGCAGGTTTTTGTTTCCACCAATTACCTAGCAAAATTAGCTAATTGGCTGTATACACAAACACTGCTTCACTGATAGATTAGATCACGGTAAAATGTTTCATATACGACACAAAAAAAGTCTTCAGCTGTCATTCATGTACCCATCAAGAAATGTAGCTAAAATGTTGATTAATAAAGTAATTAAGACCAGAAATTGGCACGAAAACCAGAAACACATACCACCTCTGATCTAGAGGAAGCCTCATTGACTTGTCTATGTTCTGGCTAGATTTGGTGCCATTTACCACATTTATGATCTTAACTCACTTTGCTGTATTTTGATGTGTGTTTTCTGTCTGTAACTCTGTATTTCACTTGCTCCTGCCTGTCTTGGTCAGGTGGCCCTTGAAAAAGAGATTTTTAGTCTCAATAAGCTTCTCCTGGTTAAGTAAAGTTTAAATAAATGTAAAAACAAATGAGTTTCACATCTGCTGATGTCACAACTACCTCACACTGTCCGCCAGAACAGGCACGCACCTACAGACCCTTATGGAAATGTAATATACTGCAGTATATTTTAAATATGTTGTGACGGTAATTTTGATATATTTACAATATACTGCAGTATATTCTTTTTCCATAAGGGTAATAGACTACGCACTCTGCATTTGTAAGATTGACGATCTGCTGGAGGCTCAGTGCGTGCGGTTTGTGTCCCCTCCCAGTTTCAACCAGCTGTGCCTCCCCACGTACGACTCGTACGAAGAGCTGCACAAGATGCTGAAGCTGGCCATCAGCGAGGGGAGCGAGGGCTTCGGAATGCTGTGACTCCTCCCGCAGGGGAGCCTGGGGGGGTGGGCGTCGCCCGGCCAACGGCACGGGACGCCGGCCTCAAAGGGGTTCCGCTGAGCGCCGCACTGGGGCCCGACGAAGCACCAGCTGCCGGGCGCCTCCCGCCACCCACTCCCCACTCACCCCGGACATCCCAGAATCCTCCACCAAGGGGAAGAAGTACAGGAAGTCATTGAATGCACCAGCATTCCAGGTGTATGCAGGCACTGTGTATATATGATTTTTTTTTTTGTACTAGGGGGAAAAAAAACGAATTGGTGAAATATGGTACAGTGGACTTTTAATCTTGATCTAGAGCTTAGTTTTTATGCTTGAGGGGGACCTAAAGGTGCAGTGGTGGTCTAGTGAGCTTTTTAATCGCGAAATGCACCACATTAGGCTTCTGGCATAGTTTTGACAAAGCAGATATACGAGCTATATTCAGACCAAGTAGCAGTCTCCATACAGTGCGGCTATATTGTACTCCCATTGGCCTTAACTGATCAGGGAAGGACGTGTACATATTGCTCTTATTTAAATTGAAGTGTGTAAATATTTCAAGAGTGATACACTGAAGTCCACGTATTTTCATTTGGTATTAAAGGACAAGGGACTGAAAGCAGTGGTAAAACAAGGAAGAAAATGTGACTTGATTTTTTTTTACTTTTTTTTTTTTTAAATCAGTTTTTCACAACTGATGGGATGTTTCCTATCCAAATCGTAAATCTAGTTTGTCAGACATTTTCTTGTTGGAGTGATGAGGGTTGCAGGTTGACTGACAATGTGAAGCTGGGTACAGTGAGTCATTCCTTTTCAATGCAATTTTTTTTCCCTCTCAGTTTTTAAGTTTAATGAAATTGACAGCAAAGGGTCAGCTTTAACAAATGCATTGCATACGTGCTTCATGAAGGAATGCCATTGTAAGCACCGCAATGCAATTTTACCATTGCAAGCTGAGGTTGATTCTAAAACCTTTGTTTGTGTTCAAGATGTTTTCTTTCAAACCTGCCTTATTTTAGTCTCTGCCTCCTATTGTACCCAGAGAAAAGCACATTTGAATGGTAGGGAATAACTTATTGTAATATAGTTGTTATTTTATTATTATTATTTTTTCATTTTGACTGGCGAACAAGCGCATTTTGAACTGTAAATGCAAGAAAATATTAATATATTGCCTAAAGCTAGGCGTACTTTGTCTCGTTTCAGGCCCCAGGCTTACAGGTAGTTCACCCCCAAGTGTGGGTTTACCTCAGTCTCTGGACTTTACCTGTACATCCAAACCGTCTCAGTCGTGAGACTTTCAGCATCTCTTCGGGGTGTTCATCTCTGTGTATTATATCCCAAAGGTATACATACATGGCACTTATGGCTTCAACTAAGGTATTTTAAAGCAGGATGCTAAAAGTCGTCTCCGGTTGTCATATTGCGGTTGTCTTTCTCTTCAAGTGATTTTAGTGCCCAAGGCTTGAGTTTGAAGGAGCTGGGGTTGTTTTATACTTGACGGCAAAGACTTCAGGGTGCCGCTTTGCTTGTAGAAAGCTTTTGCTTCTCGTTCACCTCTGACCAATCGACGCATGCGGTCGTAGTTCTGTAGGGGTTTCCCTCGGACGAAAGTGGACGGCGGCCATTTTACAGCGCAGACTGTTGACAGTGCCGAATATCCAGATGTAGAATAAATAAGTTTTATTAAGAACGCAAAAAAAAAAAAGGTAACGCGCGTATGTATATATAAACGTGCATTCACGGTTAAAGATATGTGTACACTTGACGATATGTGCAAACGCATCGCGGGGGGAGGTCTCGCTAACTCCCCCCGTTCCACGCTCGTTCCCTGCAGCGAGAGCTTGCACTGTAGCATCGCTAGAAAGCATCTGTAGTGGCCCAACTAGCACTAGCTGCAGTCCATCATTAACATCTCTCTCGATCTACACACAAAGCTCATGTCCGCCTGTCCAAAACCCCTCTCTCAATCTAGATAATACTCTGAGGCCAACTGTACATTTCTCACTTCAATTCAAGGGGGTAGTGATTTACGAGACTTTCAAAGGGCCCAATCAGAGCCAACGATACTATGATTTAATACACACGCAATGCATACATTTTTGCTGCTGACAAGCGCTCTTCATAAGCTTTCAGATATGGTGGATTATTTAAGATATAAGTGTTGGTGGTGTTAATATTTGTGCAGCTAGCTACGGCGTGTACGCTAGATAAAGCATATGTGTAGCATTATAAGGATTAACCTTCGTTAATAGTGTTCCCAAACACATCAGGGTGTAGTTATAGCTTTTCTTTTACTCGAGGGGTGTTGACACTAATGCAGTCCCATTGTTAATGGATGCTGAAAATGTTCATGTACCTATTGAGCGAGCGCTCGTTCCTTTGTAAAAAAAAAACAAATGGCAAACTCTCAGCAATCGAATGGATACACATTGTGCGGGAAGCAAAGTGTGACGCATCAATACTGTGTAAATTAAAAAAATAATATTTTATGTGCACGAGCAATAACGGTGACATCTGGAGTAAAGCAAGCTGGAGATATCGGTGTCTATGAAAGGGAGTGGTATTATAGCTCAGGTTGAAGTGCTGAATTGTGTATTTTATTTTATTTTATTTTTAATTTTATTTTATGGCAAAGGTCCACGCTTGAGCCCGTTTTCATGATTTGGAAAAGCTCCATTGTTCATGGGAGGGTGGGTTTGGGATGTGTTTGTAAGTCATGTAAATACTGTGAAATAGTATGCTTATGGTTTGGAGGTGTGGTTTTCTTTTTTTATGATGTTTAAAGAGATGCTTTGGGCCGTCTCCAATGAATGTCCAGATTCACTGCACTGTTACAATGTTCTGATGGCCCAGGCAGCTCCCCTGTTCTTTATGGGACGAATAAAACAAAGCAAACAATGGACTCGAGTGGCCGTTATGGTGCAAATATCACCGGGGGTGGGGAAACCATACATAATTACAAATAAGCCGTCTACCCCCATACATTGGGGGGATCAGATTTTTTATTTATTGCTAAATTCAATGGACGGTTAAAACTGCAACCCAAAATCACCACTTCCATTCCTGAGAGGAATCCTAGCAGTGCCGCATTACCCCACCAGGTGGTGCTGTGTCCTCCTTTTGCTCCCTGATCTAAAAGCATGTTAAGGCTCCGCGCCGTTAGCCTGTCTCACCTTGACCACGTGCAGGCCGCAGCAGATTAGAGTGTACGAGGAGCAGCTGCCGAGAGAGTCTGCCTGGACTGTGTGCGAGAGCCGTGGATCACATTTTAACTGCTGCACTCTGGGGGCTGTCGAATCATTTATCTGACCAGGACACCTGCTTTGAGGTAGGATGGGAATCACTGACACCTTCAGAAGTATACACAGGGCAGCCAGGGATAGTGTGGGGTTATGGCCTGAACAGTCCCTGTGACACTTAGATCAATGCACATTGAAAATACTTAGGTAAGCATTTACATGGCGCGCCTGTTTTGGAATATTCAGTTGCAAACCGTGTTGACTGTCTTTATTTACGAGGACATTATTCATTTGCTTTGAAGACGGCGACTTGCAGAGCTTCTCCTTTACGTCCTTTAACAAAGAGCACATTTTATTGTAGCAATCCAGCTCTTGTGCACGGCTTAATGGTGTGACATCATTGTCTGCCGTAGGATTCAAATCAGCACGTCTTATGAAAAACAGTTTCCCCAAATGCTGTTAAGGAGCAGGCATGTTTCATTACCTTGTATGCTGCTGAACCGATTAGCTGTAAACACAATCCTTATTCGATGCAGCTTTGAGTTTAGCAGTGCAAGTAGGCCTATACGTTCTTAGGCTTTTTCTATTTATTTATTTATTTAAACTAATTTGTTTTTCTGAATAATACACATCATCCTCATCTCTAATATGAGCTGGCGCATACATATGCTGTTTTAAGCACTCATTTCAACAGTTCAGTGATTTGATGCATAATCTGATTTCGAAGGTTAAGTCTACTCACTAAACCTGTTGATCTCCCTAGCGGTGTAACAGCTACTGAGCAGATAGCTAACCTGTCGGGTGAAGACTTGACAGGGTAGCCTGGGATATTTCAGGCGGATCTTCATTCTGGTGCTGTGTTTACGATGAAGGTCCTGTGTTAGGGATCAGATTGTGGACGAGGAGGACGTGTCGAGAGATGAGGGCCGAGACCAGCCGGACAGGACCTCCAATTCACCCATCCAATCCCCAAGCCTCATGAGCCCTCCCCCATTTTAATGGGATGTTTGTCCAGAGGCCTGGCTCGTCCAGGGACGGCTTCAAAGGGTTGGAGCGGAGCCACCCGCCAGCGTTCCCAACCTGGCTTCAATTATGGAGCCGGCTCGCTGCGGACCAACGGCCTGTCTCCAGGTGCGGAAGCGGGGATGCCTCGTGTTGCGTTAAAGGTGCGTTGGCATGGCATATAGGGAAATGGGGGCTGTCTTGTGCGTAACCCGACACTGCTTCACGGTACTGCTCCGAGCACGGACCCATTATTCACCCGACACCGCAGCCTGTAGCCTACCGTATCGCCCCTTTAAAAAGCTGCCCTGCGGAACCCACCTGTTTTCCACTCGTGGCGCCAGCAACAACCTTCCTATTACGTCTGTGCTTTGACACACTCATCGCTTGGGAGGTACTTTATGCAGTGTTAACAACATCCGCTAACGGCAATGTTCAATCGCACGCTAAAAATGTACGTGCGGTAGTCTATTGCCTACCGGAGCTGTGTCCGTGTTCCTCCAAGTAGCGAGCTCTGCTGGCTGCTTGAATGACGATGTGTCCGCCATTATAAGATTACCAATAATAACAAAAACAAGGCGAACCCGTCACTGGCCTGCTTATCAGCACCGCAGAGTGAGTTGAAACGAGGGCCAATGAACATCACTCCCTCCCTACAGAGAGCAGGGTGTTGAAATAGTTAGTGCTCTTCTGAAACATTGGAGCAAGGCTGATGGATACGGCCTTCAGAAGAATTCAGTTGTTCTGACCGGTGTTGCACAATACCTCATGCACATGTGTTATGTGTTGTTATATTCTCCCATAATGAGAGGAAATGGCCATGCTCTATTACAGCCATGTGTGTATTTCTGCAACGATCGTTAATGGGCTGTCAGGGAAGTGACAGGGCTTTGTTGTCTGTTAAAGACACATAGTTAGCTCATTTTAACTTCAGCGATGTGCATACGTGTCAGTACCGATGAGAACAAGGGTATAACTGGAGGGATTTCAAATCCATATCACTCGTAAGGTGGCGCATCATTTATTCACAATTTCAATCAATCATAATAACTAAGTTCTATCCAATATTTTTTTTCTCAAACTTTTTTTTCTAAGTGAATTATTGGCTTTGTCCACAAGGGGACAGTAAGTATGCACACAAAGCTCTCTGTTCTCATTAAGCAGTCATCCAAGTTTGCAACTCTGGGGGGAAGAAAACAAAGTTTTTGTTTTTTTTACCAGAAACTCTTTACTTTTAAATAATGAGGTGCTTTCCCCTTTTCAGCAAACTCACTCTGCCTAATTTATCCGTTCCAACCAAGCGTGGTTTGAAAAGGCAACAAAAAATAAATAGTTACTGTAACAGGCATCCATGATTTATTTGGGTAGTGTGTCGGAACTTAGCGCTGTACAAGCCTGGACGCGCTTCATTAGCGTTTAAAAATAAACATGCTTCATTGAACAAATTGGAGTTTAGATGGTGTCTAGCTTCCGATGGTCAATGGCTTCATGCAGTCGACCGACCAACAGTCTTCTGCCGTGCCCGGCGACATGATGTCTTGTTGCAGAGGCATTGTGGGAGTAGAGAGAGAGGAGGGCAGAGAAATTCACAGGCCCTGGGCTCAGAGTTAACATCCAGGAGGCAAGCCACAATGCAATTTGCCGGTGTTTAAGTGGTGCCAAGACCAGATGTTTGCATGCCTTTTACCAATTCTGTGGAGTACACGAGGCCCCAATGTTCCAAGTGACATGAGAAACTCATTTAATAGTGCTGTTTAATAGCGTTGGTTGGATGTTCCTTTTAATACTGTCCTCCTGACTCCTGATATGGTGTTTTTCTTGACTGTTTGGCGTTTTAATACAGCACTGTGAAAGCATACAAATGCTCTGTGAGAAAAAAGGTATGAAAAAAACAGAAAAGGTAAAAAAAAAAAAAATACTTTTTAACTTATCCTTCAAAGAAAAAAATGTGTCCCAGTATCTCCAGTAGATGGTCTTATAGACTATAGTCCTTAAATATACCTTTAATTCACAGAGATTTCCATTCAAGGTCAGCGTGTGGTGCAGTTAAAACGGGTTAAAAGGTACATACTGGCACGTTTAGCCTGGTTTGGGAGGAAGATCTGCCTCTACCTTTCGGTAAAACGTGGAGAGGTTCCCCTCCACTGGAGGTTGAGCACGGCGGGGGTTCCTCCTGGTCAGTCACCACACAGATGCCATTCCGGCTCCGTCACCCAGCAGTGACATCGGCAGCAGGCCCGCCTGGAGCTCAGACTGCAGAGGCCTCTCGCCTCAACCCAGCGGACTATAGCAGCACGACTCTAACATGACGTGATCAAACAGGTCAGACCTTTTCTTATTTAATCTCAGTTGAAATGGCTGTGCGTCTCCCTCTCTTAGGATCACATTGGCCACAGTACAGCGTATGTACTGTCAATGTATTAATGCAGTCGTATCATTTTATTGACTTGTCTTTGCCTTTGGGGTTCTATTTGCTAATGATTTTTGGTGTGGATTGCTTCAGCCGACCTTGCCAAGTTTGTCACATCGGCTTATGCTACTCCTGATATCAAGTACAGATGACCGTAACAGATGCGGTAAAGGTCTTTATAACGAAAATAAGGGATCAGCACTATAAATGCACATATTTGATCTGATGTCATGGAATTTCAAAACACAACTCCCCTGTATTCCCAAAACCAGGCTCTTTAAAATGGCGAAAACAGTAAATTTGACCGGGGTCTGCTTCGACTCAGTGCTGGTATGTTGTCCTTACTATATGAACGCGCGATTTCTGTAATGGAACGGTGATGATCCCAGGGGCCCTGGAAACCGGTGGGGCCAACCAAAATGTATCTGTCCATCTCCGCTCCCCCCACCTGCCGGACAATTCGTCAGAAGTCCCGGCGTACATTTCTCTCTGCGTTTGGACCCCCCCGCTTCTGAAATTATTCCGGTGCCCTAGGATTACACTGGCACTCATTTTCTAGTAAAATTCATTTACTTAACTTATGTACTTTTGAGTAAGATTACGCAGTCTCTCAGGAATCTAAACCTCGAAAGGACCCGCAACTGATGAACCAGGCTGCTGCTCTTTCACCGAGGCCCTTTATTCTCCGACCCAAGCTCCAGGGGTCCAGAGCAAGAGACAGACGGGGATTAATAAGGTTGTTGAAGGAAGTGAACTCTATGAATCTGGTTGCCAGTGTGGCTGAAGCAACTTCAGGCCTGTTAATCAGCACGGCTGTAATGTGTGCGTTTTCATGAATGCTCTAATTGCGCTAGATAGGGAGGAGGGTGGTGGGGGGGGCGGGGGTGATCCACTTGGCCTTCTGAAACGCTGACATGTTTAGGCTGGCTTCCCATCATTGTTGTGTAAGTGAGAGTACGGCTGGGCCAAGGCATCTTGAAGCATTTGAAAAAGGGAGTCCAGTCCTTCATTCTTGGCAAGGGCCCCCATATTTGCATAATTGTCCTTCTCTCCAATTCCTTCCAGGGACGTTTGACAGACAAAGACCAGGCCGGAGACCAGGAACCAGGGGAACCACCACTGACCCTTTCTGTGGGACCTCCTGCTCAATCCCGCGTCCTGTGCCATTGCTGTCCTATTCTCTGTCATCACAGAAAGGTGCTTCTCTAGGACACTCTACCTGAGCAATGTTAGCAGTGTCCTCATACCCACAGTCATGCGCAGAGTACATTGGTTTAGGGCCCTGTTATTCAAATCACGGTCCTTGTGGGCTGAGGACTACTGGTTACCATCCTCCTTTTACCTGGGAGTCAGGTGTGAAGACAGTCTGGCCAATTAGTAGCACTAATTGTTTTATTAATTACCTGGGAGAAAAGAAAACCAGGGCTGGATTTGGATTTGAGGGCCAGATTTGAATATCCATGGCGTAGGTGTCAGCAGGATTTCTACCAGTCAGTATAACACATACAATATTTCTTTGGGTTGCTGCTTCACCACGACTAACAAGGATGTTGCAGCTTGTAAGCTATAAAAGCTTCACTAGCATCCACACCAGAAATGTTTTATAATTGTGGACACCTGTCAATCGACACACGTGTGCTTCCTGTGAGTGCAGACTGCACAGCAGCGATTAGCCAGTCACAATTTATCATGGTGTTCTAAAGATTCCTCTGGGAGTGATCGAGGTAATGTCTATTGTTATTGTTTATTGGCAGGCCATGTTTCCCCCACCCACTCCCGCTCCACCCAGCTGTGCGCTGATGGTGTCGGTACACCCAGTACACACTGTCCCAATGCGGGAGGGAGTAGGAGTCCAAATATTTACTCCCCATCGCAGACACAGCATTTCAATAAAGCAAAAAGAACTAAACTGGGACCCCAGAATAGAAATCATTAAGGGTATCAATTTAACTCCAGTTTCCTGATGGATTTCATGTTTGTTGACAACCACCGCAGACCCCATTTGGCAAAAGTCGACATAATTCCTACACTTATTTATGTCTTCATTCTTTAACTTCCATTTGATTCCCTTTGATTTATTCAGACTGAGGGCTGTGAAAAAGCGTCCGTCTGTTCTCGCTGAGGAAATGTTTTATATAACAAAGTAATCCCATCCTTTCCGCTGTTGAAAACAGACAAGGCCGCATGAGGACGCATGCCAAAGTGATCACTGGCTCAGCAGTGCTCTGCCCAGAGAACACTGCGCGGGCGCTCTTTGACCCGTGTTTATTTTTAAAAATTAGTTTCAGATTTCCCCCCCCGTTTTTCTCCCAATTTGGTAGCCAATTGTACCCTAGCACGATTCAATTCCCCGTGTAGCTACTGCTGAGAATTCGCCGCTACACGACCCCGTCGACTGGCGATAGGAAGAAGGTCGCCACGTCTTCTTCAAGGCGTGACTCCTCGTGCCCCTGACCGTGATTCCAGCACTGCGCGAAGCCGCTATGTGCGTAACGATTCTCGCCGCCCAGTCCCTCCCCCCACCCCGGGAGTGGCCCGCCCAATCGCTCAAGGCGCCGGCCGTACGCGGATCTGGCAGCACCAGGCCGAGAACCCGGGCCCTGGGTGTGCAACTGCATCGACTCAAAGTCAGTGCTTATTACCGCTGCGCTGCCGCAGAGCTGTTTGGACAGTGTTTATATAGCCTCACGCACTTTTAATGTATGGACTGCTCATGTGTTAGAACTAAAGGAAGGTACCCAAGATCTGTATTTAATACACAGATGTTCACTACTCTTGTAAGTCGCCCTGGGTAAGAGCGCCTGCTAAGTGACTGTAATACAATGCGCAGATATGCAACACCGTACAAGGCACTGGACTTCTATTCAGTATAATATCACTGTATGTAAAGCTCTTATGATGCTCCTGTCGAGGTTCCCAACAGTTGACACATTGTCATGTGTTGTATGCTTTGCCAAATAACCTGAGCCAGGATGAACAGAGGCTACTGAAACGATACCTGGGATTAGGAAAGGTTGGGCTGGATAACTGCATGTGAGACCGATGAAGGTCATAAATCCGCATTCACAATAGTAACAGTGTACGATGGAACTGAAACCCTGCTTTACTTCTCCCTAAATTTATGCATTTGGGTTTTGTTCACTTGCCTGCAGCCATTAAGATGCCTGGGTAATGAGATTGGAATGAGGAATGCAGGAGGTACCTTTCCGTTTTGTGCCGGAAGGATCTGGTAAGAAATCGGATCCCGCAATCCTGCGGTGAGCCGGACGCAAGGATAGGGGAATAGCATGGGCCAGATCTGAGCTCTGAAAGAAGAGTAATCTCGATCCCTCCAGGTAGACAAACAAACACATACCTATACCCGCAAACTCACACATGTACACCTACACATACCAATGCCAACATGCCCACACTTACACGTACATATACCTGCACATAGCCAGCTTATCCCGGAGATAAATTATATACACGGTCTACTTCCATTACAAAACTTCCCATGGTTTCCATCAACGGCAACAACATTAGTGGTGATGTTCAAAAATAAAATATTTATTACAGCATTTGAAACAACTGGACTGAACACAAGAATGTCTGTAAATTACTGTTGCCATATCAAAGGCACATGCAATAAATTCACATTACAGGTCATTTTTTTGGCAACCGAACCAACGATGCAGTCATGATAAGCAATACAGCCGTTTTTGTGCATAGCACCCATTGGCATTAGTATGGGGATGCGATTAGAGCATTAAAGTTGCATCACTGCAGTTACATCCTCAGCAATCTGCTTTACTATTATTTCCTGCGGTAGGGGAAAAAAAGAGTATTAATGGGCTTTTTGTGAGATGTGAAATGCCAACCTGGCCTTCGTAAGTGAAAGTGTGTTTTTCATGGCCTGCTATCATGAGCTGCATGGAGAGGTACAATAAAAAACGTGTGCTTATTCATCTCTTAGAAATGTCCTTAGAAAGGACCAGCGTCTGCCTACCGCTGAGCAAACAGGATGTTGTCCCTTGCTGTTTCTGGTTAATAGTAGACTAATATGGAGGGGAATGCTGCTTGGGTTTACTTTTTCCACCTCGGGCTGAAACTGCGTCTCAGTTCCCAGTGCAGAGTGAAAGTAGCACGCAGTACGGTCCCTGGGAGAGAAGGGGGAGGAGGTGGGTGGGTTACCTGGAGGTGTGCTGTAGGAGGCGAGGGGGTAGGAATAGCCCACACTGCACGTTTCTCTCCATCCCGTTACCTCACCAGGTTCGCCAGAATGGATGCATGATGCATGACGAGGTTTCTCCTTCCACACACACCGGCCGGCACGCGTGCATTCTGTTCCTGCTAGGTCATCCCTGCACGCCAGCGCTTGCATAAATAAGAGACCACAAAAACAAAGACTTTTGTTGGAATGAAACGGTTCCAAGTCACACCGCACAATTTGGAAAACCTCTCTCTTGCGTCTGGCAGTCGTCGGGATCATGTTGTGGCGCAGGCGCTGCTAAGAAGCCCCGGAGAGGGCAGGGGCAGAGGTTCTGCTGGGTAAATAAACTTCAGCCTTGCAGTACTAAGAGCCACACTATTCCCAGTCCGGTTTTCCGAGTTTCAGGACGGCTCCAATATCTGCTGGTCCGTTAGCCGTGTCGCGGCTAATGCGGCATGCGTGCCACATTTCAGACAGAAAGATAAAGTGCGGGAGTGTGAGCGATACCTGGGGAGGAGGGTCAGCCAAAACTCATTCCCAACAGTGCCGAGGGGTGTCTGCTTTTCATTGTACCTCAGTTCTTGATTACTTAATTAGAGAAACTGATTGGATGAGAGCTATGCTCGTTTGAGGTATTAATCAAAAGCTGATTGGTGAAGTCAGAACTGCTTCTCTCCTGTAACCGGGCTTGCAGCAGAAGCAAGGAGAGATTTGGTCTGATTTAGTCTCACGTGTGACCTGTCCATTGGGCCACGGTCCAAACCCTGGCAAATGTCAAGCTTGACGGGTTCTCAGACGAGACAGAGCGTGCTGTCTGAACGTAACCACAGCTCTCACTTTTTCCAAACTGCAGCCTTGTCAATGTGATGGATGGACTCACTTCACACCTATTTAGCACCATATTTACACTTTGTTACCTTTGGCCCTGGCAGAAAGACCATGTTTTCTCCAGAGTGCGCAGCGCCCCCTGTCCCAGGAACAGTGATGGTGTAACTGATACATACTGTATATATATATATATATATACAGTCAAGCCGGAAAGTCTGCACACCCCTTTCACCTTCTCCACGTTTTATTACGTTACAGACATATTCTACAATAGATTGAGTTCATTTTTTGTCTCAAAATTCTACACAAAATAGCCCATAATGACAACGTGAAAACAGGTTTTTAGACATTTGTGCTAATTTATTAAAAATCTAAATGTAAAATATCATATGTACACAAGTGTGCACACCCTTTGATATGACACCCAAAAGTGAGCTGAGGTGCATTTTGTTTCCACTGATACTGCTTGAGATGTTTCTACAACTTAATTGGAGTCCAACTATATATATAGAAGCGTGTTCCATAGCATATGGATTATACCATATACTGTATGTCATGGTATTGATATATATCAATATCTTATGACAAATGATTATCTATTGCAAAAAAAAAAAGTATTGATCAAGTGCAAGGCCTTGTCTCCGATTTCCGAGTCTGAATGGGTTCAATGCTCAAGTCCGTGTCATTAGTTCTGAAGTCCAAGTCGAGTCCCGAGTCATGAAAATCAGGACTCGAGTCCCGGACTCAAGTACTACAACACTGGAAGAGGGGACAACTGTGTTGCTGGACAAGGGAAACTGACGGGGAGATCTGGTAGCTCTGTTGAGCATTAACCATCATGGGATGGCAATGATCTCGTTGGAATGGATTGAGGTTGACGTCCAAATGCATGTCTCGAACCAGGTCCAGGAACAATCCAATCGCTACTCACCTTAAAAGGGAGTGCAAGCAAGAACCTGTTATCATGAGGGATGTGGAAAGGTGAGTTGCCAGTTTGATAGGGAAAGCGATGTTACAGATGTCAGCATAACAAAGAGCTGGACTGATCTAAAACGGTCAGACATGGCAAAGTTCTAGGTAGTAGTTTGTAGAGCACATCTGTGGAGAAAATTACACAATATCACCAGAGGGAGAGATAGAAAGTGCAGATATGCTTGTGAGAAATGACTTTGAGCTTTCCTAAGAGAGATCAATATCTGTGCAGAAAGTGGTATGCTTTTATATCAGATCAAAAGACTCAAATTGATTACATCATCCACTACATCTGTTCAAATGCCTTTATAAATATGTTTCTAAACCAAAAACAGAGTGACATCAACATTGTGTTGCTCACATGGGTAATGGAAATACAGGAATGAAAGTGGTCCATGTACCACAAATGCCGCACACTCAAATATCCATGGTGTGCATGCTGCTTGACTGCACAAAAGTTGTGCTTTTGAAAGACAGAAAACCTGAAGCGCATTATGCCATACGGGTCTCTGTTACGCAAATTGCATTATACAACCCAGGGCTTACATAGTGTAGGCTGAGGTCAAACATGTATTGAATCTTTAATCTTCTTTCATCCGAGGTAAAAACGTCTTTGGAAAAATATTGAGGAGGAGATGAAGTGTTCCCTAGTCTGGAGCTGTCTGTGTTATATATGGTGTTGGAGTGGCCCTCGCTGATGCATGGGGTTAACCGTCCTGTTGGGATATGCAAGGGTATTATTTTCTGCCTGTGTCGGAAAACATTTACGTTCCTCATATTTCCTCCAAGTTGCCTGCTTCTCCGTGGCTTAGGCTTGGATTGTTCTGTGTGCTAAGCCCCCACCGTCCCCCAAAACCCCACACAGCAAGGTTTCCTCACATCAAGGCCAGCCCCTTGTAAAGCGGTGTCAGCGCAGGTCTTCGAGAGCCGGCGTCGCGTAAAAGGACGTAAAACAAACAGCAAGGAACGCCGTTAAGTTTTCACCTCATCTCGTAAACATTTCTGTGTTAAACTGTCCTTCGCACCACAAAAGAATTTTCAAAAAACAAACTTCATAAAGATCTCATTCATGACTTCTTCAAAATATTTTTTGTTGCAAAGCAAGGGTTACAAAGGACACCGCTCGCTCGCTCGCTCGCCAGGCGCCCGAGAGACGGGACGGCTGAAGGGCGAAGTGAAGGTCGTTCTCTTCAAATTGAAATTGTGCAAAGGAGAGCGCTCAAATCGGCCTCTAAACCGAAAGATTTGTGGGGCCCAAGTCGAGGCTTAAGGCAGCATTAAAAGGAGATGGGAGGAATGTGGTTCTGGAAACCCTATGGACCTTCACCGGGGCCCCTGATGTGGACCAAAAAGTGCCAGGACTAGATCTGGCAGCGCTCTCTTTTCCAACCGCAGCTGTTCCAGTTTGCACTGGAGTGCTCAGACGGCTCCTAACGCAGATCCTCTTCACCAAATGTCTCTCTCTCGAGTGGGTGGATCTAATCAAGCATTCTTTTGGAAGGAGTCCTATTTCTCCAGGTTTTTGCTACTGTTCTCCCGAGTGCTCTCCCTACAGTTCATTCAGAAGCAGTATATGCTATACACGTCCTTTTTCGCCATGTACAGCAAATCCCTTTAAAAGGGTTTTGGAGACCTCTGAAGAATTATGGTTCTCCTAGTTTTACACCATTGAAGGCTGTGTTGGTTTACGGGAAGCCGACGGGTACTTTTTAGTCATAAATTGGAAAGATATTGTACTGATTTCAGTCTCCTGCGCTGCCATTGTTGCCACTGCTGCTCTGTTCTTTTGTGGGTATCTATCTCCCCTATGGAGATATTGAGCTGGCCACAGATGGCCACATAGGCTGTAGCCTGCAGATGAAATACACCCAGGGAGCGGAACTGGGAGGAGCCCCCGGGGGCCCCACGACGGGCTGGTGCTGACAGTTCCCACATGCAGAGTACGCTGAGGTCAACGTGGTGGTGGTGAGAGAGAGCTGAGGTGGCGGGAGAGAGCGCAGGCTCGGCGCGGAGCGACTCCTCCTTGACAATGCCGCAGAAGCCATCTTTGAGGATGAGACCACATGGCTGCGTGTTCCCGTTCCCTTCGAGCTGGGCGACAAAAGCAAATAGAGCCGCCAGGAAAACAGCAGCATCAACAGAACCCCAACATCTGGCCTCCACATGTGGCCAAGAGTAGCACCCTCTGGTGAAGGGAAGGGGGGGGCTTTTAGGTTACCTGGAGACAGGAGCGCCCCGTTGCCTGTAGTCTCCCTCTCCTGGCAGGGGAAAAACAGTGGGAGAGGATGGATTTGTCAAGGATTTTAAGCGATGTCAGACACAGGACATAGAAATGAGCCAAATAAGGAAGCTGCTCAGCCTGGCATTTGGCTTGGCAGACCCAGAGGTCCATGTGCCTTGGCTGACGTTCAGCTCCTGTGTGCAGGGGCTCAGCCTGCTTAGAGGAAGTGGGGGGGGTGGGGGGGGTGGGGTGGGTGGGTGGCTGGACTGAGAAAGGGGAGGTGGCACTGGGGTGGAGGTTGTGAGGGGACCAGGAAACGCACCTGCTGGAAACTGCTGACTGAGAAAATCGCATTCCTGTCTGGCTTTGTAAAGCCCTGCCATGCCCCTCCCCCCCCTCCCGCTACCACCTCTGTCAGCAAACACAGGTCCCCCTATCACGAGACCGTGCTTTTGTTCTGCCCAGCGGGACTGGTACTTTTTACAACTACAGCTACTGTTTGATCAAGTCGATGTTATCCCTTGCTGAGCTGTAAAAATTCTGCCTGGCCTAAATCCAGACCGTAACCGCATCCTTAAAGGGAATATTTATAAATGATGTCTGATACCACGTGTTCTGTAATTGAGTCTTTAAAGGGGATAGGTCATCAAATGCATATTAATTGTAATGCATACTAAATTATATATCCTGATATAAGTCCTCTGTAATAAGAACATACAACTAACTGCATAAAAATACATAAGATAACTACAGACTGTAGAGTATCCAGTAGCCTACTGCATAAGGCCTGGACTTGAATGCCCTGAAGATCTCTGCATCTCCTGAATGGCATGCAAAACTTTTCCACACATTTAAAACTTGTAAAAAAAATGTAAAAATAAAAAAATCAGTGGAGATTTAGCTCATTTCCATCTATGCCCCTTTGTTATGGTTACTTAACTGAAAAATGTTTTGTAGTTTGTTATTCCCTTTTATGAATTTGAAAACCTGTATAGTCTCCCTCTTAGTCTCTTGATAAACCTGAATAGGCTAAGCTTCTTAAATCTGTCCTAATCATTTTTACATTTCATACTAGGAACTAATTGTGTTGCACAGATGTGATGTGTAGTGTAATTCCCAGAACTGCACACAATACTTAAAATATGGTCTGGCAAAGGAATTGTACCAATATTACAGTTGTATAATCAATATAACCTCCTTTGATTTCCATTCAATATGTTGCTACTTTGATATACATCCCAATTCTGTTGGCCTTTTGCATAGCTGCAACATACTGCCTAGATTCTGATTAACTTTGATCAACTAATACTCTAAGGTCTTTTTCAAATGGAACATATTCTAATGAGCTCTACTTAGAATAAGATTAAATAAAAAATAAAATAGAAAAGAATAAACCTGTCCTAAAGCTTTTGTCTGGTTAAAATCTTTTAGTGAATATTCAGTGTCATTTGCCAGGTTCCTGTCCACTTACGGATTCTGTCTAAATATTCATGATTACCTTAGTATATTCCAAACTGTTTGCCAAAGCCCTCAGTTTTCTATCATCTGCAAATTCTCTGTATTGCTACTGACATACACATCAAGAGAATTCATGTAATTAAGGGAAAACAGAGGAACCAAAACTGGTCCTTACAGGACTCCACATCCCACACTACCTTACTCAGATATGATTTTACCTTGCAGTCAATGTCAAACCCACTCTAAAACAGCTCATATATACATACATGTTATATTTATGAGGGCTATCATGGCAACCATTATGCCTACGTCACCACAATAATTAATTATTTGCTTATTCTGGGCAACTTACATAATGTAGTTTTTATAGCAGCCAACTGGATAGTCCTTGCTGAAAGGCAAAAAAATACTTCCTCATCAGATATTTCAGAATCTGACCTGCCAACAGTATAGTATAGTTTGCCAGACCCGTTAGAGCTCTGTTAGAGACCTGTTAAGTGTGCATTTTGGGAGTATACGGTTAGAAACTGGCCCTGCTTGAGCACAACCCCAATCAGCTAGTTCCTCTGGCCTCTTCTTCTTCTGCCCCTACTGCCATGGCGGTCCGGCACATTGCACCCTGGTCCGTGCTAAATCCATTTCCTGTTTCAAAGTGTCACCACCTGCTGGGATGATGTAGAAAACACACACTGCTGAGGCAATAAAAGCAAGCGCTCATGGAAGCGCCTGAGAGAGGCCACAGCGGTGCTGGACCTTGCTAGCTCGCTAGCTACCAAGGCTCACATATGATTACAATACATTGCTTAGCAGATACCGTACTTATCTATTACATTATCTATTTATTTAGTAATTCATTCATACATTATCGCTGCATACATATGGATACATTTACAGAGACAATTGGGTTAAATATCTTGTTCAAGGGCACAATGACAGTGTTCTACCAAGGACTTGAACCTACAACCTTTGGGTTACAAGCTTCTTACAAAACTCTGTTATGACTACACTACACACCCTTGCGATCCTCTGAAGACTGCCACAATACCTGAACAGGTATGACAGCACAATCTTATCCTGAACGTTGTGAAAATAACTGAAGGATCTGACATTCTTCATAACTTTGAGGAGTTACTTGGGAAGATTTCATTACAAGATTGTGTCAGGCTTGTGAAATAGCAATGGTATTATGTATTTTTAACATGTCTAATCAGGAAGATTGCCCTCTGGAAATTCAGTGGATTTGAAATGCCTTCATTTATTTTATTGTGGAGATGTCGCGTATGAGACATCAGAGACATCTGGAGATGCTTGATTACTGATCCAGAGCCATCCACCTCTCAGTGCTACTACCATGTTTGCCATACGTATGATATGACTGCATCCTGGGTAAAACTTCAAAGTGGAATGAGGAGAACACAATGAAATTAATCTGCTGTCCAACAAAAAAAAGAAACGTATTGCCTGTGCATGATGCGTGATTTCATGCAGTGAAATAATAATCCCTTCATTACGGCTAATAGAGATGATCAGGGAAAAAAGGCAGACGAGGCTGACAAGGCCCTGTTTCCTCAGCTTTATGTGGAATTGGGCTGTAATTGAGGAAAGGGCAATTAAGAGCCCGCGGTGGACGTTCTCCAGGTTGTGCCGGCACAGGACCAGTGGCAGTAAGCCCTTGATTTGCAGGGTGCTGCTGGACAGTCCCCCCTCCAGTGGAAGTGGTAACATCTGTTTGAGGGGGAGAGGCGGCGGTGGCCGCGATTCAAAGCCCGGCGGTGATTGATGAGCAGACGCGGGGACAGAGCCGGAACAGGCAGCCAGTTTAAATTAGCGCACGCACTCCTGCTGTCACGAGGAGGCCCCGTCCCGTTTCATCTCCCCATTCCCCAAATTGTACGTCGTAGTTGGCACACCACCCGTCTGAAGCCTCCTGGAACTGAAATATGGCTTGTGTGCCACGTTCTGTTTAGACAACCCCCCCCCCCACCCACGTACTCACATGCAAACACATACATAGCCCTTGACCTCACCCCTCACAGCCCTCGATTGACCTCGTCGGCTGTCTTTCTTCCTCTTAAGTCTCCCAGTGGCACCCTTATAGAGGGCCAGCTTGTTGTGTTGATTAATTTAAGTGCCCCTGCCAACCCCTATCCCCCACTCCCCACAAAAACAGATCACCCCCCTCTCCCTCTCTCAAGCACACACACCGCCTACGCCTTTCCCAGCCGTGATTATTGCTTTTTCCCTGCAAGTGACAAGATAGCAACTCACGTCATAACATTAGCCAGAGCTCCGGGCTTTATACTGTCGTAGCTGCTAATGCGGTCAACTTTGAAACTTTTGTGCAGCCAAGACCAGTCAATGAGCCTGGCGCAAAACTTGAAATTTAACAAATATGTGGTGTGCGTTCCACAGACTGGACATTTTACATCTGATTAACAAGTCTTTGATCTTTCCTTGCAATAGGATTAGAGAGTGAAAATAAACATTACCTCAGCATGTCCTTTCACCAGGAAGGCTTTTTCATTGAGGTTCAATGTTCAGATATCCACAGACTTTTTTTTTAACCTAGTGTTACATAATAAATTCCACTTAGAAATTAAAATTAAGGTACGTCAATGATCACTCAACACTCAACAGCCCAAGACTTCACGAGCTCTATGGATAATACAATAGCAGTCTGGCCATCTCTCATTGACCTTGATCAACACGTCTTTTCCGAGCACTGTAGCACTAACCCAGAGCAACTATTCTTTAAATGCAGAAGGACCTGCAGGTTTCTCACCACCCACTCTGGCCGTTTCTTCAGTAGGTCGTGGTGCTGACCCAGTTAGACTACAGTAGATCCTCTTTGTCAAGCCTTCCAGATGCTCACAATGCTGATAATCTGACACTTGAGTCTCGTCCTCATCTCCCTTTTGCACGTTACCAGCTGCAGCTGCTATTGCATCGGTTTTCAAAATGTGTTCCTCTCTACAATAGAAATACAATTTGAGGGAATTTAATTAACGGAATGTATTCAGTGCGTGTATTAATTAATGCATGGTGAATTAATTCAGGCTGTTATTGCTGTGTGTTCACTCCTTACTGAGTGGAAAGGCCCTGGATACATCCGTATTTTAACAGTGAACACTTGTCAGTGGCAGGGGCTGGCACTTTAGTGGAGCGCGACTGCTCTTCTTTAAGAAAACAGAAAGCTTCTTCATCGGCTCGCTCGAGACGCGCAACGGCCTGTGAAATAATTTACGGCCCTATGGTCCGTCTCCAGAAGTGCCCACTTACTCGCAGGACTCGCACAAATAGGCCCACATAAATTTTCGGTCCAAATTATAGTTCCCGCTCCAACGCGCTTCGGCGTTCCAGGACCTTTGTGCTGCGTAGGGGCGGAACATTCCATGAAAGGGCCGTGCTCCTAACTCAGATCTATGACCCTTCTGAGTCAGGAATGCAAAGGTTTTCAAGGGTGCCTGACTTTTTCAAGACGACTCATTCACCCTTTGCTTTGGCCTTCTTTGGCCTTGTGCTGCACTGGACGTGCACTGGACGTCAGGAAGCTCCACAGACCCGGAGGGAAAGCATATCATTTTTGATTAGGGCAAGGTTGTTTCTGCCTCATTCTTTACCCAGCTATTTTAAAGGCCTTATTGAACACCTGTAATTCCATTTACGGCTTGTGCCTCATTGTAGCCGGTACAGTTAAGTCCTTCAACAGCCATTTCTCTTCCAGGCTGTCATGCAAGTATTTTGCTCTTTTTAATTGACCTATTCCCCCTGTGTCAATAGAGAAGATCTCTGGGCTGAAATTCAACAGAAACGGCTGTGCCTGCATAAAAGGCTGAAACCTCAAGGTGGAAAGAGCCATCTTTCACAAGACAAAGCCAGGAAAGTGTATTACAATGAATAATGGATATGATAGGCTATTGATATTTGAAGATTCAAGCAGTTACGTAAATTTTGCAGTGTCCATTCTAAGCACTGGAGAAACCTTTACCACTGGTAGCTTGGTGATCTATTGCTATAGGATACAGAGGGCTTATATGAGGTTATACTGAGGTCACCGAAAGGTTTTGTCCAGCACAAGGGGGTTTCACCCATTTCACTCCCTTGAGAATAAAAGAGTATTCAAACCTTGATTATCCAACCTTAAAACACATCTGCGTCACTTTCCATTCTCTTAAATGCCTTTTTGCGTTTACCCCATTCACTTTGAATGGATCGGCTATTTTACGGCATGTGTATTTCAAGTTGAAGCTAAATGAAAAAACCAAAACTATTTAAACTATTCCTTGGGGCGAAGGCTACAGTGCACATCTGGTGTAAATGTGTGAGCGTGTGCAGGGATTAGGATCCTGGCTGCCTTTTTTGACTGCCTAGAACCCCACCACTCGCCCCCATCCCCATCCCCCACCTCCACCTCACAACTATCTGAACGCTTTGCCATTTGCTGGGTTCGGCCCGACACTAGTCTCCCCATCCATCATCTGATTAAACCAATCAGGTGGCGGGATAAAGCCACACGCTGTGCTGTGTTCTCCCTGACAGTCAGTTGCTTTGCTGTCGGTGACCTAGGAAAGTCCGGAGCCAGTCAAGATGCCTTGGACCCCGGAGCAAGTCCCTCCTGTAGTGTCGAGCTGTTTATCAGTATGTCTGTCTGCGGGCTTGTTAAAACTTGGCTCCTTGGCGGCTGGCCCCCCTTGAAGCCTGCTGTGTGGTCACAGGGTCGGTCACAAGCCTTCTGTGTAAAGCTAAAGGCGTTGCTCTCCAATCTTCATCTGTGCAGATGGAGAATTCTACCATTTTGGACAGGCACCAGCAACAAGTAAAGTCTGGACACATGCTGTGGTGGTCGCTGGCCTTAAGTTAAGCTGGTGACAGTTTGATCTCTGCTACAGAGTCACTGATACATTGCACAACAGTGCATATTGTTATTATGATTTGTTTGGATTAATTTAATAAATCTTTCTTTTCAGTCATCCTGGGCAGATACAATTAATCCCTGAAGTATTTTTTTCACGTAACATATAGTTGTTGTTTTTTTTGTTTTTTTTTGACTGAGCGCTGAGAGCCACCTTGTGGTCAAACGCAGCATTGGTTGCTATGGTTACGTCATGAATCTGTGGGCCCAGGAGGGAGAATGTGGGGTCCTGCTCGCAGACTGGAGGGGAAGATCAAGCATGTGAGTTTCCGAGGTGTGTGATGGAGTGCGTGTGAGCGCGCCTCCGCATCTGCACTGGCAGACGAGCGAGTTCCTGTGTGACTTCAGCCCGTGGACAATGTCTGCTGTGTGTGGAGCGGTATTACACAACACTCCTGCTCCCACCCAGGGGACTGTGATTTACTGGCAGGGCAGTGATGAGGAATACCCGGGAAAATGTGTTTAGAGCTTAGCCGGGGCCAGTGAAAGTCACACTTTGTACAATAAAATCTGTGCCAATAAATGCACTGTCGCCATAGCTATTGCAGTAGCAACACTGCAGCACTGTGTGTCTACCAATGCCCGGGACAAAATATGACTATGATACAGAGAGGACGCACAGGGCCTTGGCCATAATGGAAGCTACGCTGCTGCGGTGCCTGGGACAAGCTGACACCATACAAAAAAGAAGTTCAAAGAGAGGCTGTCGTAGTGCAGTGACGAATGGGGGCCTTTTTTCCACTCAGCTGTCTGAGGCAATGAAGGTGTTTCTCCTCGGACGAGTCATCCTGAGCAAGGCCTCCGTGCCCATCCCTGGCCCCCCCTTCCCTGTCACATGACCCCTGCTCCACTGCCTCTGCTCTCCCTATGGCAATCGCATGGCCCTAAGGACGATTGCTAACTTCCAGCATCCTCCGATAACCCAGATGGGCTTTCACCCCAACGGCTGACAGTCATCTCCACCATTACAGCATTACCAGGGTCCTGCCAATCGCCTCTGGGTGCCACGGAGGTGTCCGGAAGAGAAAATATTGTCGGATCGAGGCTCGAACGCACGGAACGCGCCGGCGCCGAGGCCCTCGGAATGCGGTAACAAGCGACGGCTTGCGCGAGCAGCGGCCTCTTATTTGCTTTGTCATTCCATGTTGCTTTGTACCTGCCTCCCTCCCTTTCCCTTACCCTGCACTTCTCAATCTGGGTCTGGGTCTGAACATCTGTCAGACGGACGCCAAAACCACAGGCGCTCCATATGTCCAGCCTATGCTGGGATGGCCAATGTTTAATGGTTTGAAAAATCACAAGTTTTTAAAGCTTATTAGGAATCTATTTGGGTAAAATTGACTTAATGGGAAGATTAAATCGTACAAAAACCTCCTGCAGTTTAGCCCTCATAGCTAATTAGTCAAGGAGTCTTCGCAGACATTCAGTCTTGTGTAATCAAGCCAACTCATGATTTCTCATTTACAGTTCACTGGGTACATGCCTGTTCAGGTTCTTCTTTCTTTGAGAAAGATACTCATGCTAGTGTATCCTTGAACAGCATATTAGAATTCACAACGTGACATTATGCTCACATGTATGCAGACTGCAAATGAAAAATGACAGAATTGGTCATCTCCAGTGTATTGATTATGTATTAACGTGTAAACTGTTTTGACTGTGTTACAGATGTATTAAGCAGGGCCTCCTGCTCTAATATGTTGGACACACTTTGATGGCTTCTTACAAGCAGCTGAAAGATGCAGTTGAAATGATTGGCCAGAAATGTTAATGTACGTTTCAGGTCCCCCTTGTAAAAGAGATTTCGATCTCAATGGGGTATTCCTGGTTAAATAAAGGTCAACTAAAAATTTTTAAAAGTATGCTAATAGCAAGTGAAACCAGACCCTGCATATTTAGTAAGATAATGAGCAAAACAAATTATAAACAAATCAATCAATCAATCTAAACTGCAATAGCTGTCAAGAAGGCAGTGATTTTTATTACATATTTCTTCTAGTGTGTGTTAGCGAACTTTTACATCTTATTCTAAGAAAACAGTTCACAAAACCATAGCAACTTTGGCTTCATGTGAATCTTTCTTCTGAAACAATTTACCTGCTTTTCATATTCTCAACTTATTCTTTAAAATTTATTTCATGCATGGTTTCATTATTTCTGTAGCATGAGTCTGTGTGTGGTATTATCATTAATCAGCTTGCTAAAAATTGAAGACAGACCAAAAATGACGAACTAATAAAATGAAAAATGTACTCAGCTGCCAAGATACTTTTCAGAAATCTCAGCCTTTTTGTAAAGGGCATATTTCTAATAAGTGAAGACGTTTCTCGCATATGATGCATGGGTTTGCTTCCCGCTTTCAGCTTTTGACCCGTGACAGGAAGTACTCCATCCTCTGATCGTCCACCATTTTAGTCAGTTGAAAATACAGAGATAAAGGTCAATAAAGTAATGTCTACAGAGGGACATATGCTTGTTTCCTCTTGTATGTCAAACAGTCGCTTTCCAGTGAAGGATATCTCATGACCATTGTGAGCTGACCTCTTCTCAACGGGTATCTTTTCTCTGTAGATTACTGTTTCTTCAGAATGAGCAAAGCTACACCATTCATTTTCCAAATATGTCAAGACACAAAAAAAAAAACACCGTCACCAAGCACCAACATTTAAGCATTTCTCTGCACTTTCAGCTAAGTCATTCCATCTGCCAGAATCCTGATGTGGTTATAGAGCTTTATAATAAGCTCCCTGCCTATTATGTCCTGCCTAATTTTATTTTTGAGGTACTGTAAGGCAATGATGTTACAGTACTGAGGCAAAACTGAATGATCTCTATAAAGATCTCTTTCATTTCTGTTGTTAGCAGGTAGCTGGCCCTTGCTAAGTTGTTCAGCTGAACTGACTACCCTTCATCTTGATGGGCAGGGCTCAAGCCCTTGGCACGAGTGACTGGCACTGGCTGCCTGGTGAACCCCTCACTCCTCTTTCTGTTGGTGGCAATGTGCCCTTTGGGGGCGGGAAGAGGTACCAGCCCCATTATTAGATGCTAATAACTGGCTGTTGCATTCAACAGCCAATATTGTTCTTTCATTCTTTCCCTATGGGCTCATTGTAATCTGTTCTCCCTTGCTATTCGATGTTTGCTCTGTGGCAAAGCCTGCAGTTATGCCTGTTTCCCACTCAAAAGTGAAGGCGTAGAGGTTTCATTGAACGTTTGGAACCCTGAGCTTGTAAGTTGCAAGCTGTGATGCCTACCATTTATACGATCACAGTCAGGATCTCTTTGTGAGCTGTGCTGAGGAGAAGCACATCGTCACAATGTCTCTCCGGCTTCTTATGTCTACATTGCCGACCCCCTATTCAAAGCACTACTTGTGTCACCCGACCGAAGTCAGTCAGGCTGCCTCCCGTAGAAGCACCGCTGTAGGTTCGACCCGCACTTTCGGCTGCAGAAAAACACGAGAACAGTGAGGAGGAGAGGACGACTCCAGATGATGAATGATTGCAAGAGACACGTCTCAGCTTCAGGAGATCACAATTACTGTCAGCGAAGACTTGACTGCAGTTAGCGCACAATCCTCGTGACCGCGTGGTAAACTATAATTTGTGTTTCTTCATCGCCACAGCAGTTTGTTTGTTTTAAGCATCCTTTCCATTATTTTTTTTCCACCCGCATATAAGTCAGAGGCTTGCGTGTGTCCTCATGGGTAATTTAACTTGACAACGTACCGCAAATACGACTCAGATTTTGAGGAGAATGTTTTCGCGGCATGAAGTCTTAAATGCCTCCTTAAACAAGGGGAATAATCTCCACCGGCGTGCTCAATAAGCAGCGTGAAGGCCAAATCTCGTGTGCAACTAGCCCCTGTATATCAAAATAATGCTCTGTATATAAAACACGAATCGTGCTGCCAAGTCCACTGCTCAAGCGCTCGTACTGGGATTTTCCTGAAAGACAAAATCTTTTCCAGAGCTTTTTCCACTGAAAGCACATGTCTATCAATAAGGGGGGGGGGGGGGGGGGTACAATACTAATTCCCAGCCCCAAGAACCCGTGTGACCACATGTTCATAACGTAATTAAGGTAGGATTATGCATTTCTCTACCAGGAAATCTAGTTCAGTTACTTTTATTAATATTATTTGCTTAGCCAGTGGCTTTATTGAGGGTGCCTTATATGGCTTATGCCGTACACTACTGCAGGATATTGACTGGTGTTTGTGTTTCCTTTCTTAAGGGTACAATTGTTGTCCCTCCCCTGGAGAGTGGACATGCAACCTTTAGGCAAAACCACGCTACAGATTTCTGACCTGTCATGTGACAGTCACATGAAGTTATATTTGAACAGCATTATACATATTTCGCCTGTGTCGTTTGTACGCTTGACGTTTTGCAGAAACAGAGGGCATCAGCACTGCTCAGTACTCTGGGGCTCCTCACATGACACCACCTGCATGATGGTAGCTGAATGCTTGGAGTCTGGTTCGAATTCAAAATCTTGTTTTTTAACAATAACTGCGGAATTTGTATAGGTTAAAGTAAATTAAAAGCAAAAACCCTTTCTTTTTTTTTTTTGCATGGCAACCACAATAAGACCAAGAACAAAATGCATGTTCAGTGTGTGTTTTTCCATTGACTGGATGCTGTAAAGGCAGTGTAGTATACATTTCATATCTAATCCAGGAGTCTTTTTGAAATATGAATTGCATCTTCACTTGACATGCAGTAGGATCGGTAGTAGTGCTAAAACAAGGACCTCGCCATTAGCAAGATCATATGGACCATTTTAGGCACATTTTGAACCCTCTATGAACCATTTTCAGTCATTCCCTCCAATTTTCTCCTGCATGTCATTCATCCTGGCAAAATGAAGAAAAGTGTTTATACAACGTGTTAAAAAAGAAGTGCCATCAATTCTTATTAGCTGCAGCCGAGGTGTACAGAGTGCGCCATGCGCTGTGTTTGTGCTACAGAGGGGGCTTCAATTGTTTTACACGGCAGATATCCATTTCTATCCTCCCGTGTAATAAAATCTCTAATGTGGAAAATGCTTGACCTTGATTTTCCACGCTACGCTGGTGGAGTCACCACGGAAAAAAAGCAAACGCGCTACGCGGCGGCTTTCGCCCCCCCGAGAAAGCAGCCACTCCAAAGTGCAAAAGGACACATGCGCGTAGACGCAGAGGCTCAAAGGCGGAGCGGATTCGGACGCTTGACCAGGTCTCGGGGTAAAGGTGGAAGAATGAATCCCCTGGGCGCTCTGCCACCTGGTATCCGAGCGCAGCGCTCAAGGGGTAGACGTTCCCCTGGCCCCTCGCAAGGTCCATCCATCACACTCTCGAATTACCTCCCCGAAAAAACCTCAGGCCTGACCACAGCACTAAGCCAATCAGACCACATGTGGTCAAGGAGCAATCAGCCCTCCGAACGAACTGAGGAGTATAAACAATACATTTTAGAACAAAAAAATAATAATTAAAAAAAAGAAAAAACACTTTGAAACTTAGCAGTTGCCTGACATTTTGCTGTTCTTCAATGAGTTTACCTCATTACTGATGTATTTTGTTTTTTTGTGAGTTTGGGAGTAAATCAGGCGAATGAATGGTTGGCCTCTCATTTTTGGAAAACGTACAGTATGCTTTGCTGGAAAGTTATGTCAGGATCTTACTTGGCCTAATTGGCCAGTAGCGTCATCCACCCTTTGAATGGGATCCAATGGCATTTATCATGGAGGGCCGTGACATCATGACGAGCATCATCCATACAGGAATGCTTCTAAATCAAAATAATAATAATAATAATACCAATAAAAATATAAGGGCTACCTCATCAAGTGTAATGGGAGGTTTAGGTAGTGACTGCAGTGCTTCTTTGCAGGGAACCGGTTGTTTGCTTTCCGGCTGACGATGACAGCAATGCTGGTGCAGCTGGATATATTGCAGAGGCCCCCTCGTGTTCTTGCAGGCGCACTTAGAAGTGATAAATCTGAAGCACGCTTTGTTGCGATAAACAAGACCATGTTTCTTATTTTGTTTTCAGTCCAATGCTGTCTTTTCAGTCCAGCTGCCACTGGTCCGGGTATTCTAAGTATAACCATTCCTAAGTGTAACTGAGCAAATTAATCTAAAAATAAGGGAAGAAGGAGGAGGGCAGATGAGGGTAAAAAGGGCAATTAAAACTTACCAACAGGATTCATGCTAATGAGAGACAGCTGCGGTGGTCACGTTCCAAATTATGCCTGTATGTTTGGTGAATAGGCCTCACATTGGGTGACAGAGTGAGTGGTATATGGAGGGAGGAGATGTGTTCCAGTGCACAGATAACCAGTCTTTTTCGGGCTGTTTGGGTCCATTGGCTCAACTTGCTATACCCTCTAGCTCTATCACACCCTCTCTTCCCTCAAATTAATAACAGCTGTGATGACTAAGCCTCATGCTTACTCACTTTCACACTTACCACCACTGACAATGACTAAGCCCTATACACTCATTCTTGCATACGCACACTTTCCCCCAGCCTTCATCCTCACCCAGACTCACACGCCCTTACTCTCAATTTCCCCTACACTCACGTGAGTGTAGGGGAAATTGATGTTAAGGGAGTGTGAGTGTAGGGGAAATTGAGAGTAAGGGAGTGAGTGTAGGGGAAATTGATATTAAGGGAGTGTGAGTGTAGGAGAAATTGATGTTAAAAGGGAGTTTAACATCCCCTACACTCACACTCCCTTAACATCAATTTCCCCTACACTCACACTCCCTTACTCTCAATTTCCCCTACACTCACTCAGCCTTACTCTCAATTTCCCCTACACTCACACACCGTTACTCTCAATTTCCCCTAAATTCACACTCCCTTACTCTCAAATTCCCCTACACTCACTCCCTTACTCTCAAATTCCCCTACACTCACACTACACTCACACTCACACTCCCTTAACATCAATTTACCCTACACTCACACTACACTCACACTCACACTCCCTTACTCTCAAATTCTCCAACACTCCCACTCCCTTACTCTCAATTTCCCCTACACTCACTCCCTTACTCTCAATTTCCCCTACACTCACTCCCTTACTCTCAATTTCCCCTACACTCACTCCCTTACTCTCAATTTCCCCTACACTCACACACCGTTACTCTCAATTTCCCCTAAATTCACACTCCCTTACTCTCAAATTCCCCTACACTCACTCCCTTACTCTCAAATTCCCCTACACTCACACTCCCTTACTCTCAATTTCCCCTACACACACTCCCTTAACATCAATTTACCCTACACTCACACTACACTCACACTCACACTCCCTTACTCTCAAATTCTCCAACACTCCCACTCCCTTACTCTCAATTTCCCCTACACTCACTCCCTTACTCTCAATTTCCCCTACACTCACTCCCTTACTCTCAATTTCCCCTACACTCACTCCCTTACTCTCAATTTCCCCTACATACACTCCCTTAACATCAATTTCCCCTACACTCACTCCCTTAACATCAATTTCCCTACACTCACACTCCCTTACTCTCAATTTCCCCTACACTCACACTCCCTTACTCTCAATTTCCCCTACACTCACTCCCTTACTCTCAATTTCCCCTACATACACTCCCTTAACATCAATTTCCCCTACACTCACTCCCTTAACATCAATTTACCTACACTCACACTCCCTTACTCTCAATTTCCCCTACACTCACACTCCCTTACTCTCAATTTCCCCTACACTCACTCCCTTGCTCTCAATTTCCCCTACACTCACTCCCTTACTCTCAATTTCCCTACACTCACTCGGCCTTAATATCAATTTCCCCTACACTCACTCGGCCTTAATATCAATTTCCCCTACACTCACACTCCCTTACTCTCACCGTACACTCATTCAGAGGATATCCCAAGTGATAATAAGAGAGCAGTGCAGCTGAGGGAAAAGGGGAGCTTGTTGAAGCGTAGAATCCACAGGGGTCTTTCTGCCCTGGGCCTCACTCTACCATAGATGGGTTTATTACTGGTGCAGAAGACACACAATCTAAGCAGCGGGATTCCTGTCAAGTGACCTCTACCATCAGACAAAAGGGCCCCTTCTTCAGACAAGCAACCCTCTCAGCTGGACCCATACATGCACATACGCCCCTTGAACTCAAGCAGAAAAGCTCTTGGTTCATTCCAAAATGTTGCTCACTTTGCTTTTGCACCTATATGTCTGTGCTGCATGTCTAACAACACTAACTCATAAAATATTAAAGAAAAATGCAGCCAGAAGAAATGAGTCTTTGTTTCAGCAGAGAAAGATGCTGACTTCATGGTTGATGTCATTCACTGCAGTTGGCCTCTGGTTCCCTATAATGCTGCCAAGGAGTCATTCATATCACATATATTTCACCGGGAATCACACATGGGATGAATGATGCCATTCACCAAACAGATGGTAAAATCCTACGTTTTTACATAAGGACAGTCCAAGCAGGTCACATGGGTCATTTTCCCTTTACATGATGCAGACTTAGGCGAAACCAGAGGCTCAACTAGGAAGTTGTCAGATCTGCTTCTCATAATTCTCAGATTATAATGCAAGGCTTTTGCAAAGTGCTTCAATCCATTTGAAACAACCGCTTAGAACTTTTCTGTATCCAATCACACCCACAATGGAGAGGCACAATTATACTGCAGTAAGCTGAGGACAGTGCACACGCTCATTCTAGCGCTACTTGACACACATGAGCTAGCCTGCCAATGCTATTGTCTCAGCCAAAAGGAGGGTTCAGTGAATTTTATGCCTTACGGGAAGTGTTACTCAGTTCAACAAAATAGTTTTATTTTTCCACCTCGTCTCCTGTGATCTGGGAAGTGACTATCGCGGCTCAGCAATCAGTAGTGCCTGAACACATGCCTCAGCACGCACTTACAGAAGATTATTTTGTCCCATCTAAGGTTTCTTCCCGTATGGGTAACCGTTGTTAAATATATTTTTCTACAGCATAATCATATAGCCTATGTTGTAATCTCACTGAATTCAGGCTACTAGGCTTTGGTACACTAGACTTCACTCAGACTGAAACAAATTAACAATGTTTAGTTTGTACAAAGAATTGCATTCTCCAACAAAGAAACACAGCACATATATTAGAATAGTATCAAGCAGCTCATTTTGATGTAAAGCGAGTGAGTGTTCCCCTCTTTAGTGAATTCACTTGTTAGTCCAGGTCCATGTAGTGGGAGGTAGAGAGCTGGCGATGCAGGTCAACACAAGGATCTGTTGGTTCTGTCTTGTCCTGTGTCTCCGTATTGTTTTCCAGTCATCTTTATGTCAGAGTGCTGTATATAAGCTGTCCCTAAATTTACAACACGCAAGGAAATCAATTTGTCCCAAAATAGATACCTGCCTGGGTCCACCAAACTTCTTCTTCTTGTTGGGAGCACAGTACAGACACTTGAGGTGATGTAGCTGGTGGCACACATGATCTGCTTGGCTATTTTAGCTACCAATTCCAATGGGCTGCTGGGTGGCTCACTTTGTAAAGGCACTGTTCTAATGCATGATTTGGACCCATGGCCTGGTTTTAAATCCAAACCATGTCAGTGATGACTCGCAGCACCGCAGGGATGGGTAGGCAGCGTCATGTCACGAACCATCAACCGTTCTATATCTACGCCATCGACCACCTGCAAGTCTGCCTGTTGCTCCACATGAAGTGTCCTCCTCCACCTCATGTCTGTGCAAGCCCAACTTCCAAACTGCGATGTGATAACAAGCAACGGCTGACATAACGTGCTTCCAAGGAGAACAGACCCTTGTCTGCACGCTCCCGAGTCAATAGCTGAGATTATGGCAACGAGCACTGATAAAAATACGATTGGGCATTTCAAATTGTGGCAAAAAAAGGAGTGAAGTCATAAAAAAAAACACTGTTCACCAAAATTTGTATTTTCTAGCACAATTTCTTTCGAGGGGTGCTGTTTAATCATCGTGGTCTGCGTAAGAAGAATGTTTTTCCTGTCCTAAAGAGAATACCAAACCCGGACTACTTCGCTAGGACTTCGCTTAGTCCTAGCGAAGTAGTCCGGGTTTGGTATTCTCTTTATTCACTGGTCCTTCTGTTGAGCACCTATAGTTCCTTGTCTATATAGCCGGCTTGTAGCGCGTTTGGGATCACCCCCTTTTTGTTTTTCCTGTCCTGTTTGAGCTATTGGGGTGAGAGTGGCCTCATCTCCACCACCATCACTGTCCATCTCCACTCCACAGGATGTGCTCCCACCTCCACAAATCAGCTCCCTCTGTGAGTAGGAAAGTCAGCGACAGCTTCATCTCCGTTCATCACTACTATTATCCATTTCTGCTGCAATTACTGCTATAATTGCTGGTAATCATTCTCCCGAAATCCGAGAAGCGTGCGTGCGGTTGGCTGGGAGTGTAGCCTACAGCATTGGCTACGTCCGCTGTAATCCCATCACCCCCGTGCCGCATTGTGGGCCCTCCTCCTGGAACTCCAGAGTCCAGACCCCACACAAAAACACAGGCAAAAAACACGGGGATGATTAAAAGCCATGCAGAGGTGTCCGTCCCCCAGACACGCTGTTAAATAATGACCGCTGTGACCTACTTCCCTCGAGTTCGCAGCGCCTTCACAGGGATGCCAGGGACTCTCCTCAAAGGTACGCCCAGTGCGGAGCCTTTCAGAATGACTTGATTCTTCTTGTTTTTCTGTGAAAGTCTGCGGTATGTTCGCCCGCGATCTATTGTGAAGTACGTTACTTCCAGTTAATGTTATTCCACCCAATATGTTATTTTTGCTCCACGGAGTCTCGGAGCCTGACTGCACGTAAAACTATTCCGTCTTGTTTAGTGAAAAAATAGCAATAGACTACAAATTGAAATGGGCCTGCTATAAAGGGCCGTTCTGCCAAAAATCACATTTACTTTTAATTAATTTGTCTCGTTACCTCCCCAACCCCCTCCCTACCTTGCTCCGAGATCTTGACTATTGCCCCGAAATGAACAAAATCAGTATTATGTTTGCTATAGGCCTTGGAAAAGGGAGCTGAGGACATTGTTGGAAAACGGCAAAAGGTAAGGGATTTACATTCTTCATCTGTCCCTTCCGCCCGAGTCCTCACAGAGGCTGATTCAAAAAGAACACTTAAAATTCCAGAGCCATGGCTTAGAATGTACTGTTGATACTTTGTTACAATGAGGGTCCTACATTGTGAGTGTAATGATACTGTTTGGGTTTCTAATGGGTACACTTGAACTCTCACCCGATGGCAGCACTCTAATAGCGAGGAGGCATTCAGTCATTGTGCTCCAGACCAAATAAACGCAAATGCGCTTCTCCTGGGAAATTTTCAACTGAAGGGACAATTCCTTTGGCTTTTTGTCCCCTGGATAAAATTGATTAAAAGGTGTCAGGCCGGAGAATAT
This sequence comes from Synaphobranchus kaupii, assembly GCA_029718625.1. Taxonomy (NCBI): domain Eukaryota; kingdom Metazoa; phylum Chordata; class Actinopteri; order Anguilliformes; family Synaphobranchidae; genus Synaphobranchus; species Synaphobranchus kaupii. The sequence continues at coordinate 21,626,839 of CM056390.1, forward strand.
GTGAGCTCCGTCAGCTGCACAATGCAACTCACTGCTGACATGAAGCCACAACGGCGTCTCATTTTGGGGCCACAGGATTTTCAGAAGTTTCAGAGTAGGGGGGATTCAGAAAACATCAGGGACTCTCTCTCTCTCGCTCTTTCTCTGTCTCTCAACACACATTGAATTTGTTATTGCGGAGAAAACAGTCTTTGAAATGAGCTGCTGTTTGGCAAGGCTTTGGGGGTAAAAGGATTAATGAGTTGATGGCATTTGCGAAGCATTTTAGCAACAGTTTAATCATTTCTCATTAACAATCAACTGAGCGCTCTGATGGTACTGCTTCCAAGGAGAGAAAAAAATAAAGAGCTCTGTATTACTTGGACCAAAACAATGACTTCTTGAATTCTAACAGTGCACCAACATGTCAAGCAAATATGGAAATTTTGAAAGGGAGAACATGGATAAGAGACAAATTCCTGAGAGAATTGCATAAGTAATTTAAATGTGCTCCAGTAGAACAAAATGTTTTGCATTTATAATTCAACAGAATTTCAATGTCACATGGGTGTAGATGGCAACTGCTCTGTTTTCCTTGAGAAAAAAAAAGAATTTTCAGGAATGTTGTTTGTTCTGTATTGTTTTTCTGCTGCTCGGCCATTTCAATGGCCTTAATTTAGTTTCTGTTTGATAATGCAATTGTGAAGGCTGGCTTCATGGTTTGGCCTGTTTTACTGAAGAATCTTTGTGTGAAAGGCAGATGGATCCTTCTGGTATTGAGTTGCTCCAGATGCTGCGAATTGTGTCAGACTGAGCCAGATTTAGCTGTGCTTTTATGTCACCTGCTACTCCCAAGACCCACAGCTAAACTCACACAACAGATGGGTTGTAACAAGCAGTCCTGAGAACCCATGAAGACCTTACCAATCTGCAACACCAGTAGCAAGGCCTCACTCAACTGGGATAACCTTTACGACAAAAAGGCACTCAAAATGTGTGCCTTTCAGGTTTTCTTTTCAATAGCATAGTGATTGATCTGGTTATAACACAAGGGAGAGGACGGCTATGATTTTGGCCCTTACCTCCCTTGTCTCGGCCAGACCATCTGGTCTGAGATGGGAAGGGACTCTGTTTCTCTCACCCAAGACCCATGTCAGAGCCCTCTCAGACAATGGCAGCCAGCGACCTCCCAATGCTGAGGTCAGCACTCCAGGGAATCAGAACGAGCACTAATGGAGCTCACTGAGTCATAAGATAAGAAAACTCCCCTCCTAATTAAATCTCTCATGGGCCAGAGGAAGAGCCCTAATAAACTCATCAGCATGCTACATTTTGCCACTCCTCTTAGGCCAGTTGTGTTTGGGTCGAAAATCAAAGAGGGGGAATGTTGCAGGGGGGCATTGGGTCTACCTTGCAGTCAGAAGATTGCCAGAATTCAGCCTCAAATGAGGACCATACAATTTTAAATATAATTGATTTCTTTTTGCAGTACGCACTCTATTTTTGCGAACATTTCCCCAAAGAAAGTCCAAGGGTCTATTTAGCCAGTGGGTGAATGAAAGTTAAAACAGAAGACTCAACTATTCCAGTGGCATTGGTATAATGTCTGCAAACCTCTGATTTGTGAATTCTGGATGGCAGAAAAGATTGATGAGTTGGCTACCATTTTGCTGTAAAATTGTAGAACTTTGGGATGTATAAATGAATCAGTGTTGTTTGCCAATGAGGTTGCCAGATCCTACAGGGTAGTTCAAAACCTTAAGGGAGAAGAGAAAAAAAGTGTTGTTTCCTAGCAATGGATGAAAACTGACAAAGCAGAAAGGATATACTGTGGAAGATGGATTGGAGTTATGTAACATTTCCGTTTCTCAAAACACTCTACTTAAAATATACTGTACCCTTCCAAAATCGCTTCTCAGGTTATGAAAAGCGTAAAAACCTCTTCCGGTTTCATGAAATATTTTAGAAAAGAATGTCAACGTCCTTCATTGCTATAAAGATGCACCAACATATCTGCCTCCTGACAAGTCAAAATAGCATAACCTACAGCTACAACTCAATTTCTGATGGGGTTTTTTTGAAGGTAGCATGACTACATATTCTAAATCCTTTCTGATATTATTGTTACAGTTCTTAAATAGATAAATAGATTACATAAGTAGGTGACATTGATAGTGGAGACATAGTTACATCTTTCCAAGAAACACTGAGGCAGCAAATGCCGTAAATTTCAGCAGAGGGCCACAGGGAACAAAAATAATTACCGGTAGTGGGGAAATAAAAAGTAAGGGTGTTACTGACTAGCCATCGTTTTTGAAGAGATTAAATATTTTTATTTGAACCACTGTTTGAGGGTCATATACAGTACAGGTAATGCAGCATTAGTGTCTGTTTAGTTAGCTTATGGATGCAAAATTAAGATTTTCCAGGGGGACATATCAAGTTTAAATTTTTACATGCTATCTACGTACTGTATATGGTTGGACAGTTGCAGAAGTAACCTGGGTGAAGTGCTCAGGGGTAGCACACCACCCCACCAAAGGCCCACTTCAAAATCCCTTTACAGAACCAGTATATTTCAATTTTTTATTTTTATTTTTTACTTAAAATTTTTTTTTTGCGTTAGCCTTCCTTTAGGGCATTGTAGCTAAATAACAATGCAGAGGCTGAATTGAAAAGACTAGTGCCATCTGTGATGTCGACTTAGTGCTGATGTTTGAGCCGGACACTGTGCACAAAGGAGAGGAAGGACGGACCGTCGAGCAGGCAATGATCTTCCACCACTCCTTGCGATGCCCCCACCAATGACTACAATTCATTTACACTTCATGACGAAGGACTTCATTACAAACACATTTAAGTGCTGCGTAAACGCTCCCCCCTTTTAAACTGCTTTTTGTAGCCACTTGTGAAAAGGGCTGAGCAAAGATACTCAAGGGCTCGGATAGTCTCTCAGTCAAGATAAACCGAAATGGCCAAAGATAATTAACCTATGATGTAAAAGAGAAGGTTGACAGTGGTAGTTCTTTAGGTGGGTGCAAGGTCAGCCATACCACAAATTATTTAGTTGTCATTTTCTTTGCAATGTGCGTAAATGTTGTGACGTGTTAAAGAAAAGTGAAACATATTCCGAACCAAAAACTTTCCCCGATGGTTTAGAAAGGTTTGCTCTTCAAGCTGAATGTTCACAGAAAAAGACCAACAGTAAAATATAGACCCATTTTAAGCTTCACTTTTTAATTTGTCTAACTTTTATTGCATATTTGTGAGTCTGCATTTCTATCTGTCTTCAACATTGGCAGAATTCTGAAGCTGGATACCACCTCTCCACCACTCTGGCACGTGTTTTCTGTTCATGTAAACCTTCAGACCGGCAATAACATTAAAACTGATACTGAAACGGCAGGTATACTCCCCCTCTGCGCTTTCCAAAGTCCATTGGCAAAGCAGAGTTGGAACAATGCGGGTGATGTTTGGCTCTAAGAACATGAACACTGAATGTTTTATCACAAAGCATTCCTGTGTGTGGGGAAATCTATAAGCAGATGAGAAAAAAAGACGAATTGAGCAATCATGTTCTAACCTTTTGGTTACTGCAAAACTTAACTGACAGCCCATCTCATGTATAAAATACAGTACATACATATAGCAGGAAATGTTAAATATTGTAGCCAGGCTGAATTTAACACAGAATGTAATTGGCTTGGTGAAACCTTATTTATTTAGAGACTGAGCATTTGACTTTAGCATTTGGATGAAAAATATCCTGGGAGGAATATCCTGGGGGAAACGGTCAGAAGTGGTGTCGGTGGCCAGTAGGGGGAAGTCTTCCCTCTGAGCCAGATAGAACACCAATGGTCCATTGAATTGATGGGAACACTGTGCTCTAGGAGTTGCACAAATAAAAATCAAAACTTCCTGTGCTTGCTTCAGATGATGTGGCTGTTCTTGCATTAAATAACTAACGTGCATCATACAGGGGGATGCTATACTTGGTTGCAGCAAGTGCTGTGAGATCATTTGAAGTTGTAGAGCATCGAATGCACTGCCATTAAAGGTTGCATTTGCTACAGTGTATTGTTCAGCCTGATATGTTTAAGTGAATTGAATCACAGTTTTCTTTACAAATAAATTATGCATGTAAAATAGACCTATGTAACATGTAAAAGCAACATTTTTACTGCACGTAGGATTTATTTAGTCTTGTTCAAAACTTATATTTAAAAAAAACGCCAGGGGCAACACTATTGCAGCTCAAATTCCTACAAGTTATATGGTTACCATGTGCTGGACTTTTTTTCCTTTTTTTGGTGGGGTGGGGGGGCAAAATCAGGTCACACATTTATAAAGCAGGTCCAGTATCCAGATGTCTTTCATATTTTACCCCATAAACCTATGTATTTATTTATTTAAAATAATAAATATGCAGGTCATGGATAAGGTTGTGGATTGATCTTCTGCATGCTACATTGCACAGAATGTATGCACGTTTTCTGGGACTACACTAAACTGTGGAATTAACAAATAGTCAATTCATTTGAGAGAGAGAGGTGATTTGTTATCTACTCCACATTACACTATACTGGGACATTTACTTGTAGCTGATAGCGAAATACGCGCAAGACTGTCTTTCAGTGACACTGTAAATGCTCTAATAACAAAATATAATTACGTTTTACAGTAAGTTGGCAAACTACTGGTTTGTGTTTAATGCAGATACAGCGTAGCCTACTTCTCTCGAGCTCAAACCATGTTCAGCGGTGAAACAATTCTAGCCTATTTCACGCTGCATTCTGCCAATAACAGAACATTTGTCTTTCTATTTTGGAACACACGGGGATTTAAAAGAAAAACATCAAGGGTAGCTACTTTGTGCTTCTTGGCATAGGATTTGATTGCATTTTGCTCAATTACGTAACACGTTAGAGAGCCCGTTATAGAAAAACATGATTCAACATTGTTAAGCATGGAGTGATGGGTAGACTTCAGGGGGCTGAACGTCTTCTAAGCATGCAGGGATCAAAAAGACAAAAGTGGGAGTTTCCAAAAATAAAACCCATGCAAAGCCTCAAAAAATTCCCGGTGACTTCAGATCCAAGGAGGTGGTCAGATCTGTGGGAGCACGATTCAATTCAGAGAACTTTCACTTTGAGTCGTAGTGCAGTTTCAGACTTGGAATCGCATCTCTGCCTGCACTTTTCACTTTGGAGAAAAACACGAGATGTAACGGACGGATAGACATTGAACTCAATGAATGAGATACACAACAACCAGACATAACAGAGCGACGTAGTGAAACGATTTTTTTTTCATTTTAACTTGGATAGTTAAAATAATTGTCTTGTTTTAATTTTTTTTTTGCAGCTGCGCATTAAAAACTTTACCTGTGCATTGTGAGGAATCAATGAAATCTACACGCTTGCTTGCGCATTTATTTTCTATGACAGCTTTCTTCCTGCGAGTGAAAGAAAATCCCGTTTAGGTTGTGATTGCGGATGAACTTTAATAGAAGCGAACCTTGTTAAGTGTAATTTGGCTGCAATATCAGAATAATATTGGATAATTGCTTCTGTTTGTTGTTTTGCTTTGACTTTGAAGATGGACCGATTGGGGATTTTGGTTTTATTAGTATTAACTATTGTACTAGCACAAATATGTGACAGTCAAAAGGACTTCGCAGGTGGCAGGCACGAGGGTGCAGGCGCTCGAGCTGTGTGGGATCAGGGACGTGCGCGAGCCAGAAATCAGGGTCACAGTGCTGGGGGGATTGCAGACGATTCCTCGGACAGACAACCGACTGAAAATTCGTATAGGACTCATAACAATAATTCACGTTCAGGCCGAGGGATTGAACAGCTGAAGAGCGCACTGTCACAGCAAGAAATTAGACACGCGGCCGTGGTTGAATCGCACAAGGAGGGGGACAGCACGCGCATAACCACAAACCAACGAACAGCGAGTAACCCATCTCTGCAAAAACACCGGATAAGTACCAGGCAGAACCCTACTGGTAACGGAAATAAACCCAGGACTACAAGTCTGAGGCGTCTTGTTGGGTAAGATACAGCCCTAATGAATTTATAATAACACACCGTTAATCACACGTCTTGTTCCTTCTCACAAAATGTATTGGAAATAGTTCCCACCACGAGTAAGTTGATTCTGCCTTGCACAGATGCACTATTAAGGCAGTGTAACAGATGTGACGCTCAAGTACCTTTATCATTCTGACAGTGTTTACTGGATTTGTCCAACATGTGTAGCCTACCATGCATGCGCCTCGATGATTGGTCTAAAGTACAATACATTGTTTGTAGTTGGTCTCCACGTTTTGCGGCGTGACTTCAGATCTGAGCTGAGGTTGCTGGCTTACTCACCAGCTCTTTAACTGCCACAGAATACTGTGCATTTATTTTAATCTACACAAAAACGCAGTGGATTGACTGGTTTGAATTGACTATTTATTGGACTGACGGATTAACGTTTGTCTATCACCAAATATCATATGTGGAATAATATGTGGAGTTATGATTCTAAGGAAATTAATTTTGCCACCACATGGTCATACAGTATATTCTGTTTTAAGGGCAGATCTTTTATTAAAACACCGGCACTCACACAGTGAACATCTTCTGGACCACAGCAAGGAGTGTAATGATAACTGTTACGGCTCTTTTGGAATGCCTAGAAAAGGAACAAAAGTATGCTAATGTTCTTATGTTTTTTTTAATTCTAAGGAAAGTACATATTTAAGAGGAACATTCTGAAAACTCAAATACATCCAGAGGCTTGCAGTTTGTTTGTTTGCCCTTTGTGCTTTGCAGATGTAGGCCTATAAGATACAAATGTATTTAACCCTTTGAAGAGTAGAATTCTTTAAATGTTTTTTCAAAATTCTACATCAGTGTTCTAGAACTCAATTGCTTTTCCAGCAGTGATTGTGATATCAGTGTTAGATTGTTCAGTTAAGAACATTCTAATCACATTTATGATCTCACACCGTAGCCCTTTGAAGAGTAGTTTATTTTGGAATTTCTAAAAATCAAAATTCAAAGCCAGTGTTCTAGAACTCCATTGCTGCCAATTACCAGTAGTGATTGTTCCAACAGAATTAGAATGGTCAGTTAATAACATTCTAATCACATATTTGCGATCATACACCTTATAGGGTTAAAAGGTTGAGGATGGTGTATGCCTTCCACATAAAGGCCCGTTTTCCAGTCTTGTGTCTTCTGTCCTAGCAAAATATTAAAAAGCTGAGAGACATCTCATTCTGTTCTCTAGGTAAACACTGGACGGAAATACAACTGCACACTTCCACATCATATATATTTCACTGGATTAGCTCCTCCATTTCCCCTCTCAGTTGCCTGAAGGCTAAACCAGCTGATGTGTCCTTGCTGGGTACCAACAGCTGTGCGGCACAGTGGTGTACCCTTGTTATCGAATGTATCTGGTTGAAGGAGTACCTGCTAGGAAGGAAAGCGCATTAACTGTAATGCGTACGCATGTATACATTTAGGCCGCATTTACACTGCAGGTCTTGATGCCCAGTTCCGATTTTTAGCCTATATCCGATTTTTTTGACCGCCTGTTTACATCTACTTTTGAAAGTGACCCATATCCGATACCTGTGTTTACACTTGCTTAACACTTGAAACAACCCGCATGCGTACAAGAGGGTTTGGTTACCGAAACGAAAAAACGAAAGTAAACAACCAGCCGGCACTTTCTCGCAATGGACGCAAACGAGACCGAAATAATAATTCAAGCAATTGCTTTCCGAAGCATCTTTAGAGGTCCGCAAAATATATATATATAATTTCACTTGCGCCGTTTTTTTCCACCGGAGAGTAGTTGTGCACGTGAAAGTAACGTTATACGTCATTAAAATGCAAAAAAGTACAAGATCGTCGCATTTTCAATGACGTGCGAATCACAATGACAGGGAATATCCGATCTGTCCGTTTAGATGGCAGTCGCATTGGCAGATATCCGATTCATATCAGATTTATTTCCACATATGATTGAGGCCTGAAACGGATCTGAGAATATCCGATTCCATGTGCTTTTTTCCTGTTTACACGTTCATAATACATATCCGATCTGTGCCACATTCCGCAAAAAATCGGAATTGGGTCACTTTTACCAGGTAGTGTAAAGGCAGCCTTATATGCATGTGAGGATAACAAGAAATCATTGAGAAGTTTAAAGCACAGATACTGTCCCTCGCCCTATTCCTCTCTGTTTCCTCATGTCGTTATTTTTCTCGTGGGACGCTGTCTGCCACTAGGCATGCAGTGGTTGTACAAAGCCTTGGCAGACATGTATAAACCTCTTTAGTGATCAGAACCACCTGTTCCCCTGACCGCATTCTCCTTGTGCTGCAAATCGCCAGAGTTTTTGTTTTTATTTTTACTCCAAACATAGCTGTAAATTGTTTCCATAAACATCTTTTTGTGTTTTGTTTTTTCCTTTGCTAAATTAAGCATCATTAAGCTGGCGTATCTCTTCTGTTTAATGGGCAAATACTGGAGGAAGAAATGTCTGACGTAATAAATTGTTCGTAAAGGTTCATGTTGGGTTATGGAGAGAGTGCCGTTTCCATATTCTGCAATTAGGCCATAATGAGTTCAAAGCCTTGTGGGAATCATATTCTTATAAGAAATAGCCTTGATTTTGTGGGATATTGTATAAACAATATAGGGGCCATTGTAAATGGAGAACTATGTGCATGGGTGAAAGTTACACCATATATTCAGGGATTTTTTTTTTGCCATATAGCAGGAGTGATATACAAAGCAAGGGCTGTTCTATTGTGCTACCAGCCCTACTGGAGTATTTTGGACCACTGTATCCCGTTAAAAGGAATATGCATATGAAGCGATGCCTATTCCATTGTACCAACACAATTTCACATACGATATAACCTATATTCTGAACATAACAAATGTGTTAAACAGCCTCATGAAATCAAGCACAATCTGCAAAGTGACAAGTTTTTATCCTGTAATTATCACCTTTATCCCCCAATGTGGAATGCCCAGTCATAATTGTAGGCCCATCGCATCCCTGCCGCATTCTCTATCTGTTCAGAGGGTGCAAGATAGCACACATCTTCCAAAGCACAAGCATCATGCCGGCACACTGCTATTTTAACTGAACATATTTTAAAGGTTAGCTATTGCACACTGTTGTGCTTATTCGTGTGCATTAGCAATCGATATTCAGTATTTTCTGTCATACAAATGAAATATTCCAGCATGTAGTGCCACACTTGTGGCTGACCGCTGTGGAGACATGTAACCTTTATCAGGCAATATCCAGTCAATGACTTAAAAGGCGGTTAATTTACCTTCTGGGACATTGTACAGGGATAAGTCATATGTTTTGTCTCTTTCTGATTCATTACCTTAAAGTGAAACATCCGCTGGTTGCAGGCAAGTGAGAGTTGACACACTTCCTCCCAGGATTCCCACTGTTCTGACTCATTCATTGCTTTTGGTTGAGGCCCTCAGGGAGAGAAATGTGTCACGTACTGTATACAGTGCCGAGACCGCTCACTCATGCTCCCCAGTAATAAAGCCCAGCTTGTATACATGCATGGACTGTACCAGTCTGCAAATGCATACGCCACCGGATAACCCAAGTTCGCTGTAGCGTAAACAAATTTGTACCAATTTTGCAGACAAAAGTAGCGCATGCCTCCCTCAACCACCTGGGCCTTTATGTATATTAGTATAGACATTCAAACGTTGCTCTCCCGAAAGTAGAAGCGTTGAAGTGACTGTACTCACGGAATTTCATTTCAGTTCTCTTCTTGTATGAACTGTCCCTTGAAAACAGATTGTATTTGCCCAAACCCTGAGGTGAGGGCTGTTCATGTTCAGTCTACTTTTCCGTTTAAAAACCGCGCACGCAAATTTGAAATAAATAATGTTATAAACGGACTACATCGCAATATGTCTCCCAGCTGGTTTATTCGGCGTCTTGTGTTTTCACAAAGCGGCCTCTGCTGTTTTCTGGGTTTTTTGTTTCGGATGGGCAAGGACCCGAGCCGCAGCATTGTGGTTATTTTGGTGAACTGATCATTCGCTGGAAAAGACATCTTTCATTGGCAGCACATTCCGGCGCTTATCTACGGAAAAAATTGATTCGAACACATCCGCGGGGGAAAATAGAGATTGCAACTTGATTGCAAGTAGGGGAGAAAGCATCCTGTTTCGCACAAGAACACATGTGCAAGATGCAGTTAATCACTTTCCTATCAGCGGAAGGAATTCGGAGGCTAGCCGAGTGACTGAAGACAACCTGCACTGGAGGAAGCAGACTTTCATGTGGTAGATAGTGGGGTTCAATTACTTTGATTATAATGAGAGGCCTGAATGCCAGTGGACATGTGTGCCACTTCCTCAGTGCGGTTTTGAGATTTCTTTGTGTGCCAGACAATAACTTGTCCTTCATTAACTCACATTGAAAGAGATCATTTGACAGCCAAGTGCCATGGTCCACTTTAATAAAGTGGAATCCCAGCAGTATACGCCCAATCTTGTAGCTGTTATGATTGGCATACGATGCATATTTTAGACACCATTATCATTGGATTAAAATAATAAAAATGTATACACTTCAATAATTATAAATAGATGATAAGTGAGATGAAATGAGAAGCCTGTAATCATAATTATACCAATTTCTGATGTTCTTTCCATATCCATGAAAAGATTTTCAAGGAATCTGTTGGGAGTAGAGTACTCTTTCTCATGTGATCTTCTTCTGTCTCTTGGATGGATAATTTCTTCATTTTAAAGTGGTGCGTCTTCTGTTAGCCACGCCCTGAAAACCAACGGCGGCCTAATCTTGTAGCATGCACTAACTCAGAATGTATTGGATCCTCGAACTGCCAGGGGCCAAAACCCACAAGAAGCATCAAGAGACATGATCCATAGCAAGACTGCCAACTTTATCCCTAAAATCATTTACTGTGGGGGAATCATATGACCCGTAAATGTGTCCACGAACAGTGCGATCGATCGTGACCATTTAATTGCAATGCTTTACAGTCATGCCGTCCCTTTACTTGCTAATAATGTACTACGAAACAGGAGGGACCAGAAAATGCGCCAGTCTGGCGTGCAATGCTTTACAAGCCCTCCGCAATCTAATGCCGTCGAGTGCTGTGATTTCCTTGAAAGAAGACATTTATTTATTCAAACCCCACCTCCTTTTAAAGGAATTTTAGCCTCAGATGTTCCCTTTTCTACACGTTGGCGAGCCAAATCGTATTCCTCAGCCCATAGCCTCGCCAGTATGGGAAAGCAGAGAGAAACACTCTTCCCTGTCGTGTGTACTGCCAGCTGCCACGTCCCTTCACTCCTCGGTCCACCAGTGAGCCGTGCGCTCAGCGTGTCGGCAAGTGCGCGTCAGGCATAGCTGGCGCAGGCGAACTCTAGGCACCCGACCCGTCAAACGAGTTGCAATGAGGCAGGGCGGTCCAGCTGACTTATACCCTCCGCCCTATAGGCGATGGCATGGCCAAATAACGCGCTGATCCACGCGACGGTCATGAACAGTGCTCGCACAGCCAAGATTGAATATCAGCCAGAGCACGTCTAAAACGAAAAAACCCAGTGTTTCAACATGATCAGCCTCCAAGCGGCCCATCCAACCCCTCTCTTTTACTCGTTCCGCATTGTAAGGGACTAGCGTAGCTCTTTGCCCCAGCCATTGAGCCATTGAACTCCCGTCGCTCTGGCGGCTGATTTAAGGGATTTTATTACCCGATGGTGTGCCTGCATCCTGTCAGAATGAAATGTACATTTACTTAGTGTCACAAGAAGTTTTAGCGGGACGCACGGGGTCAGCGGATTTTCTTTTGGGGATTTGAGGAAGCCCCGCACCTCTGTCTTTTTTTTTTTTTCCGTCTACTTTGTATGTCTTAATGTATCCCCGTGAAACACGCCAGCGCAGCGCTGGCAGGCCAAGCCGTGTGAAGAATCTGGCTATTACAGTTCGGAGCTTGTCATCCTTCATTTGACTTGAGATTTATGCAAGGCGCAGGACGCTTTTCTACTCGGTGTTTCTCTTTTGTCCCTTGAAGGTTCAGATATCCCGTCGTTTGTTTTCACACAGGCTCCATGCGCTGCGGAGAGAAATGTGTGGTATCGCAGTCACAGATAGGGTTACATGCTTTGCTCAAAGGTGTAATTGAATCAAATGTAAGTATGTATATTTCTCCAGGGTTTTCTCTTTGTAGGCCGTCCCTGTTTAAAACAACTTGAACTATTGGTTTTATTTAAGACTTTAATCTTTATAGATTACATTTTGAACCACAAACGCCGCACTCTTTGTCCAACTGTTAATGCAGAAGTGCACTTATTTTGTCCGCGTACATATCCTGACTGTTGGCATTGATTTTGTGTTCTGTAGGCCAAACGTATGTGGCGGTCAGCAGTGCTGCTCCGGATGGGCCGTGGCCCCAGGGACAAATCGATGTATCAAGCGTAAGTACACAGCCAACTTTGAGGTCTTCTTTGATTTATGATTGTGGGTGATTTGTATTACTCAATGTTTGGAGACGGCCGAGGGTATTCTTTCTGTTTTTGACATGATTTTGGATTTTCCCAGAACAAAACCCACTAATTTTAATGGTCACACACAGCTCTTCCAATACTGTGATACATCCTGTAAACATGTCTGCAATTAGAATGAGCTTTTCATTATCTGGGGGCGTGTTCAACTTTTTTGAAAGAAAAGGGATCCATTTTCACATCAAAATATGTCCTTACTATGTTGACAAGATGGTTCACCAGACCAGTTCTTCAAATTGTCCAGGGAAATGTTTCTTTACCTTCCCATGGGCTTGACAGTAAACGGAAACATGGTTTTTTGATGCAGTCCTAACAAAGTTTACCATTACTCGAGTGGATAAGGAAAATCCTTTTGTTTTTTAACTTCCTCAGTTTAATTTCCTGAAAGCATTACTCCAATGCTTCTTAAACCGGGGACCTTTTTACAAAAGCTACGTTTTATGCTTTCAGACGAACGTGATTAAGTTGATGACTTTTAGAAAAATATGCAGACCTCACAAAAAATATGCATGACATCATTACTGGAGACTTCTGAAAAAGATGAAAATTGATTAGAGCTTTTGACGTTACGCTGAGCACAAGGAATCCAGCTAGTATATAAAAAGCAGCCATGACCATTTACATTTTTTGACAATTCATTTTCCAAAGGTCAGGGTTACAAAATAATCCAATTCTTCTGAAGGGCGTTTTAGAATCCAGCATGCTCTGTCTTTTTGGGTACTATGAAAGCCTTTATAAATGTGAGAAATTTGCAATATAATCAGAAAGGAATCTTAACTTTAGGTAGGCACACAATCATTATAGGCTCATATTTCTGGATAGTCCACAGCGGCTAAAGGTAATGAGCCAAAACAGAAGTGAACATGGGGAGAATGCAGAGCTCCTGTCGACATGGCGAAACTATGAAAACACAAAGCTATCTGCTATCATTACAGCACCAGACACCCATGGTGAGATTCCTTTGACCAGCACATCCCTGTGGGGTTACATTAACTGCTCAGTTTGAGGCTAAGCAAACTATTTTTACATTGTAATAATGCATTGCATAAATACTGATCAAAGATGAGGGTTTCTCTTTTGTGCCGTGAATAGAGCACGTACATGTACATACTGTGAGGTGCGCACTGTTTTATACCATCGGTCTTCATTTGTGAGATCCTGAGATGTTCTGTGCACAGTTTCAGCTGCATACAGCTTCTCAAAGTTTCTGTTGTGTAGTTGACACTCACACTGAGGAAATCCTGGCTATGGAGCAGGGAGAAAACCCCAAACAGAACCTGTGAAAATGAACAAGATTTCTCCCACATCACTTCTCTCTGTTGTCTTTTATTATGCAATGACACATCAATGTTTGGTCAAGATAACCTTTTTTTAAGAATCCAGTTTCTCAAGCAAAAATTAAGCAGAGTTCACAAATTTTCATACTGACCTAGTTAACTGCTGTCATGTGTTGATTTACATATATCTGATATAGGCCTACACTTTTCCTATTTCTTTACCCCCATCCCTCATTAAAATTTGGATTTGTGACAATAGATGACCACCAGTGCACTACTGGTACCAGTGTTAAAACTGTTGAGAGGAGTGTAAGCAGTGCACTACTGGTACCAGTGTTAAAACTGTTGAGAGGAGTGTAAGCAGTGCACTACTGGTACTAGTGTTAAAACGGTTGAGAGGAGTGTAAGCAGTGCACTACTGGTACCAGTGTTAAAACTGTTGAGAGGAGTGTAAGCAGTGCACTACTGGTACCAGTGTTAAAACTGTTGAGAGGAGTGTAAGCAGTGCACTACTGGTACCAGTGTTAAAACTGTTGAGAGGAGTGTAAGCAGTGCACTACTGGTACCAGTGTTAAAACTGTTGAGAGGAGTGTAAGCAGTGCACTACTTGTACCAGTGTTAAAACTGTTGAGAGGAGTGTAACCAGTGCACTACTTGTACCAGTGTTAAAACTGTTGAGAGGAGTGTAAGCAGTGCACTACTGGTACCAGTGTTAAAACTGTTGAGAGGAGTGTAAGCAGTGCACTACTTGTACCAGTGTTAAAACTGTTGAGAGGAGTGTAAGCAGTGCACTACTGGTACTAGTGTTAAAACTGTTGAGAGGAGTGTAAGCAGTGCACTACTGGTACCAGTGTTAAAACTGTTGAGAGGAGTGTAAGCAGTGCACTACTGGTACCAGTGTTAAAACTGTTGAGAGGAGTGTAAGCAGTGCACTACTGGTACCAGTGTTAAAACTGTTGAGAGGAGTGTAAGCAGTGCACTACTGGTACCAGTGTTAAAACTGTTGAGAGGAGTGTAAGCAGTGCACTACTGGTACCAGTGTTAAAACTGTTGAGAGGAGTGTAAGCAGTGCACTACTTGTACCAGTGTTAAAACTGTTGAGAGGAGTGTAAGCAGTGCACTACTTGTACCAGTGTTAAAACTGTTGAGAGGAGTGTAAGCAGTGCACTACTGGTACCAGTGTTAAAACTGTTGAGAGGAGTGTAAGCAGTGCACTACTTGTACCAGTGTTAAAACTGTTGAGAGGAGTGTAAGCAGTGCACTACTGGTACTAGTGTTAAAACTGTTGAGAGGAGTGTAAGCAGTGCACTACTGGTACCAGTGTTAAAACTGTTGAGAGGAGTGTAAGCAGTGCACTACTGGTACTAGTGTTAAAACTGTTGAGAGGAGTGTAAGCAGTGCACTACTGGTACCAGTGTTAAAACTGTTGAGAGGAGTGTAAGCAGTGCACTACTTGTACCAGTGTTAAAACTGTTGAGAGGAGTGTAAGCAGTGCACTACTGGTACCAGTGTTAAAACTGTTGAGAGGAGTGTAAGCAGTGCACTACTGGTACCAGTGTTAAAACTGTTGAGAGGAGTGTAAGCAGTGCACTACTGGTACCAGTGTTAAAACTGTTGAGAGGAGTGTAAGCAGTGCACTACTTGTACCAGTGTTAAAACTGTTGAGAGGAGTGTAAGCAGTGCACTACTGGTACTAGTGTTAAAACTGTTGAGAGGAGTGTAAGCAGTGCACTACTGGTACCAGTGTTAAAACTGTTGAGAGGAGTGTAACCAGTGCACTACTTGTACCAGTGTTAAAACTGTTGAGAGGAGTGTAAGCAGTGCACTACTGGTACCAGTGTTAAAACTGTTGAGAGGAGTGTAAGCAGTGCACTACTGGTACCAGTGTTAAAACTGTTGAGAGGAGTGTAAGGAGTGCACTACTGGTACCAGTGTTAAAACTGTTGAGAGGAGTGTAAGCAGTGCACTAGTTGTACCAGTGTTAAAACTGTTGAGAGGAGTGTAAGCAGTGCACTAGTTGTACCAGTGTTAAAACTGTTGAGAGGAGTGTAAGGAGTGCAATACTGGTACCAGTGTTAAAACGGTTCAGAGGAGTGTAAGCAGTGGTGCGTTGGCAAATGCCGGTCTCCTGCTCAGTGCAGCATTAACAATTTAATGAGCTGTCGAAGGGCCCATTCCTCCCGTTTTTCTTTAAGACGTGGTAAAAAAACCCCCTTTATTAAGAAGGCTTGTCACTAGGAGATCGATTGATATAAATGTTAAAACACCGACTAAAAAGGCAAAAAGTGAAATTCTTTCAGGCGGGAGAAATGCTAAAGGAGATTACTGGCTGGAAAACATTTATTTAAGTGCAACACTGGGAACAATAATTCCTCACTGTCTGTAGTTTCGGTGACTTTCTGTGCATCAGCTATAATGATATATAAATATCGGCTCCTCTCTGGAATCTCTGTGGAAATGCTAGACAAGCCTGTTATGGTTCCTTATGGTTCCTGCATGTCATATCTGAGCCTGGTAGGGAGGCACTTCTTTACCTTAACATGCTTCCTTTAACTTAACTAACCCAAAATATAATCCAAAATATACACTGAGAGTGTGCAAGACAGCCACAAAACTGTAGGTGTTTGTGGCATTGTTTCAAATGTCACCGGTCATGCCAAGTCATAATGGAATATCCCAAGGATCACGGTACTCAAAGAACACTTTCCCATTCATTCAGCAGCAGTGCTTTCTGTTAAAAAAGAGAGGTGAGTGAACTGGGGTCACATTTAATGAAATGGCAGAAGAAAATATTCTGGTGGCGGGAGGAACTTTTTCAATTTTCAGATGAAGTGTTTGCACAGCCATAATAAACAGAGAGAGTTACATTTACAATCAGAGGTCTGTTGATTTACGGTCAGGTTTCATAAAACCCGCTGTATCGAGGGCCCACAAACGTCTATTAAGCAGGACTGTTTTTTAATATCCACCTGATTCCGCATTCCTCCTCTGGTTGTTGAGTTGCAGCTTTGTACAAAGTAGGTGGTCAGAATTTCAGTACGGACCATTTCTTAGCAATGAGCATTCAGCGTGTAAGAAAAAGGTATAAAAAACCGTGAGAAGCCCCAATTGAGGGTGTAACCACTCTCTTTATTTTATTTGACCACAAAAATATGTGATGCATCAGTTGTGATGTAATTAAAAATGATGTATCGGATATTGGTGAACAATTACCCACTTGTTTATTTTAAATCGTGTAATTTGAGCAGAATTTTAAGGGCTTGCAAGTGTTACCATATTTTGGCTTGTAACATCCTTCATATTTGGCAAACAATCCCTTTTCTACTATACATCTGGTATTAAACAGTGTCATCTAGAGCAAAAGCAATTAAACATAAACGCTAGCTGATGCAAGGAGCCGAATGGTGTCAGCCCGTGAGAGGATGTGAATGAACTGCTCTAGCCCGTCTGCTACAGGAATTGCAGTAAATGTAGTAAATTTATATATAGGTCTTTTTCAACTTTGTAGTCGTTCAAGTTTTTATTGAGATGGAGGTTTCTTTTTATTTTTGACCACCATCATTTGTAGCAAACTGGAATAGCACGGTATCAAAAATAGCCATTTTCGAAAGGTTATCTTTAAATTTTACAGGCACCAAACAGTAAAACCACATGCATATCTGCACTGAAACATGTGTACTGGAACAAGTCGTCAGAACAGCCTTTTCTGAGTGGAAATGTACTGCACCTTGAAAACACCAGACTGCTGTTCATGGTGCAGTTACGCTGAATAAAGCTCATTTTAGCAATATTTACCATGTCTCCTAAAATAATAAAGCCTATATACGGCATGTCATTTCATTATCAGCTAGTATGCTCTGTACCATGTAACTTTGCCCCAAGGGGCTCTCTAGGTTCCCACACGGCCATACTGTGTGAGCCCTAAGCCTGGTCCATTAGATACTACTACTACTGCTACTACTAATAATAATAATGTTAACAATGGAATGATTCAGATAGCACTACTAACTCCTTAGCCAGTGGCTATGAATTTGACTTTGTGCCCTAACCACTATATAGAAGCGCCGCAGCCTCACAAGTGCTAGTGAATGGTGTGAAAACTGTCATAAATTAAAGTGCAATGGAAGTCACATAAATTAAATGAGTAAATATTTTGAACGGAAAAGAACAGAAAGCACCTTCTCAGAACTTTTCAAGACAATCGGTAGGCAAGTCCCCCTTCCACCCCTGCACTGTCTGCTCTGTCTTAAGTGCTTGGCCTGAACCCAGGTTCAATGGTACAATCAGCAGAGCGACCCGGCCGGAGCACCAACACAAGCACCACTGCCTGCTCTGGGAGCCCTCACGCAGGAGACCTCCGGAGAGATGGGGATTCCTGTGCTCCTCAGACGAGTGGGGTTTGCGCTGAGTTCAAGAGAGCTGCTTGGGTTTTGCCACGGAGGGGCGGCTGTACGAAAAAGCACGTTCGCAAAGGGGAAAATAGGTTTGAGGACGGACCATCCAAGTCCAGAACAGAAATGACATTCGATTCAGTAAGGGAATATGAAGGAACTGGAGCTTTGGAATGTTGTCTGTTATTGCAACTGTCATCCCAGGGCCTGTGCCCCTGCGTAAATCACAGGCTGAACTAATGTAGCCGGAGCTGCTGCCTCTGCAGGTTTTTACAGATAGGGGCTGGTTTGATGTCTGGCCAGAGGACCTTGGAACGTTATTAACAAAGATGGATGTTTAAAAATAGAAAACTGGTTGTTAAAACAAGAAAGTCTATAGTTAACAATTGAGAGCCTTTTTTGGAAAGAGGGGCAGAAAATGTAGCTTCCACGTTGTCATGTGCAATTATGTAGAGAAATGCCCCTATCCGCTATCCACTTTCCGCTTGTATGAGCTGATGCCAGATGATGAGACTAAATGAGAAGGCAGTTGTTTGTACAGATAGCAACTTCTGCACCCCCGGGCACAATGCCATGTTTTCCCCAAATCAAGCTGATTTTGAGTTGGACTTTTTGAGTTTATATGTTGATATTCATCTTGAATCTTTAATATGCTAAATATGCAATCCCAGACGGAAGCCTACAGAGAGAACATAGGAATCAGGAACTAAGAACAAATTAAAAAATAATGATATTGATTATGATTATGAAAATTAGTTTACCTCATAATCTAATTATTGCTCCTTTAATCATACTGTAGAGAAAATGAGCGACTGAGGCTGAAACTCATGAGTGATAGACACACCCTAGAAATGTATAAATCCTTAAAATTTCCAGCCTTTGAAATGAAAACACATTTGGGAAGAAACAACAATGTGAAATTGTTTTTTCTTTCTTTGTTGTACTTTAGAAGCTTATGCATCCATGTTATTCCACAAATTGTACGTTAAATATCTATGAGTTGCTTCAGGGCGTTCTTGACTAACTTCATCGGAATTCATAATATACACTTTTTTGCTAGCTCATATCACTGATTCACCCGGCAAACTGGTCTCAGCACGAGAATTAGCAGCTGGTTGCCATCCAGATTGTGTGCGCCCTTCTCTTGCCCCAACTCTCTACATCATATATTAGTACCTGTTAACACATTATCACCTGTTTATACGTATCTACACAGGGAGAAAGCATTGGTCAAAATAAACCTGTAGCTTTTGTCTCCTTTTCGCAAGAAGGAATGTTTAAGTCTGGCTTTGCACTTCATCCCAAGTGTAAACCATTCTGACAGGGGTTAAGGGCAATGCTAGCGATGTGAAGATGTTTTCCTCTGGATGGCCTACAAGTGGTTTGGCTACAGGTCAAAGTAGAATTCAATGTTGACACACTTATAGTAAAACATGGAGCTGCCTAAAGGGCGGTACAGTTCATAGTTTGAAAACCTTTCTTGTTGGTACCTGCACCTGTATTTCAATTAGTGTGGTCATATTTCTTAAAGTTGAAACCTGTTACTTGATGGCGTATGTAGACTGGCAGTGGAAAAGCCGTTGTCTCATTGCAACTTGCCTGCAACATTTCTTAGCTGTGATGAGAATTATTGGGGATGTTACATTGTAATTTGGACCAATTGAAAGTGCAAAGCTGCTAAAGCAAACTGGTCAGAAACAAGGCTGAAGGATCGCCTTGGGTCATCCCTTAGTAGGGGGGTCCTATCATGGTTTCTAGCAGCCTCTGCTGTTTCTGCGTTCGGGTTTCCTTTTGGCGTCGTCAGGACGCTCTATCAGATTTTTTCCGCCTCCGTTCCGGTATTCGTATCTTGCCAGACAATTATTCCCTACACCTGTTTTGCGTTTCCTGATGGCTATAAATACCTCAGGACTTCCGCATTTCCGCACTTCAATATTGTCTTTGCTATGTTGACAAATGAAGTCGGTAAGGTATAGGAATTTCGGTCGCTGCATTTCTGGTTCGTACGAATAGGAAACGCAGCAAGTCCGGTTATAAGATTTAGTATTAGATTGGTTTTCTCTTTCCTTTCCAATCTTTCTTTATCCTTTATTCTTTTTACCTGTTGCCAGTTGTGTTCAGCTCTTTTGCCACAAGAGCTTTGGCTAACAGGTCTTTTCTATTCTTTTCCTTCACTCGTTTTATCAAGTTTTGTTTTGTTTCACCACCTCTTGTTACGCCTAATTATTTAGTGCGTGAGGTTCTTTTGTTGGTTATTCTTGCTGTTTATCGAGATCGCCTCAGTTTTTGGAGGTTGCTTTGTTTTGCCTTGTGTTAGGGAAGTTTTGCTCCCGATCCTGTGTTATCTCAGTCCTGGTGCGGCTACTTCCGCATTTTGTGTCTTATCTCTTTAGATACGCTTTTAGAAATAATTATCGGTCGCATTTGGTTCTCCGAACCTTACACTCCCCCTTACAATTAGTACTGATGCTGATCAGGTTTAGGAATGACCATCATTTTTATAATCCTTCTGCTACTGAGATTTGATTCAATCAGTGTTTTTGAAGATGGCCCCCATAAGAAATAAAGTTACTGGGATGTTTCAAGACCATGTTGGCAATTGCTATAAAATGGAGCCAGGTGTGACCGGGCCCCCAGCCGTAGAGGCCCTCTGTTTATTTTTGTATTTATTTACAAGTGAAGCTGAAGCCCTTGAGGCCCGAAGAGCACATCTGGTATTTGTATCTCCTCTGCTCTTATGAGAACAGATGCCAGATCTTCACATCTGTTCTACAAGAAAGCTGCCATTCCCACAGACAGCAGGAGCCACGCAAGTAAACGTACAGAACGCACGGCCGTGAGCACCCAAGCGCTTTCGCAGCCAGAGAAGTAGACGGGGGGGACTGCATTGTGTCTGCATGTATACCACTCGTGGCGTATTCGGCGACTTTAGCTTGGTGCCTAAAAGACGAGATGGCTCTCCGTGGACCAGTCAGATTTCAGCATGAGCTTCAGGAAGCTGCCCTATAAGAAGCCATGTCTCTTAAGGACTTACTGACTCATGCGTAGAGTGAGTCCCACAATTACAGCAGTAGGTACGTGTAGTTACAACCAGTACAACCAGTGGCTGATCAGTTCTTGTCCTATGTTCAGAGAATTTCAGTGGTTGAGATTACGGTCTTCCCCAGCAGGGTTGGCACATAGATGGAAGTGCGTGAGTTGGGAATTCCCAGAGTGGAAAAGGCTCAGTGAAATTATTAGATACATTAGTGTGACAGTTGCACATGAGACTGAAAAAGAAACTCAATGAGTATCTTGCCTCTTCCACTCTGTTATTTATTTGCCATCGTCTTACACAAAGCCGCATGGAAGAGCCAGAATGTTTGACAACTGTGTAACTTAGTTGTGCAGTATAGATGGAAAGTGTTCCTGAAGTTTGCTCTCTGAAACCATGGGTACCTGGAAGCAGCCAGTAATGACAGGTGACTGGAATGCAGCTCACCTTGTTTAATAGTTATAGCAGAAATCTGGATATCTCAGACTGTTAGATTACGGACATTCCTCGGGGTTGGTTCATAAATCACCCCAGGCTCTTGTTTCTATCCCACAACAGACCCATACAGCCGAATTGAATAAAAAGGAAGTCTGCTTTGTCATACATACAGAGTCAGTCAATTCTGTCAGTTCGGATTACCATTCAAAGTGTTCACTTGCCTTTACAGTGCCCGTAAATGGCAGGTGTATTAAAGAATTTCAGGGTTGCATGAGATTAGATCGGATTTTATGCACATTTCCTGTTGTAACATGATCACATTCACTCAGTCCAGCTGGCACAGTTGGTATGTGCACCACTGCCACTGAATGGTCTGTCTTTTACCCTGCTTAAGGAATTTAGTAATTCTTGTTGACATTTAGCTAGTTAATAAACAGCACATAATAGTAATAAGCCTTTTTACCAGCAAGCTTATTCTGAACAAGAACACTTCACACATCTCGATGGCAATCAGTATCTTGACCTATATCGTGGACTTCTGTAACAAAGGTCACGGGTCTCTGTATGCTATTAGAGTAGCTTTTTTGTGCGGAATGGCATTTGCCCTTGTTCTTTTAAGGTACTGAGATGCTGAAGGTCTTTTCGCTATCCCCCCCACAAAACCAGCTGGTTGCGGCCATGTGATGTACCTCAGCCTTCAACACAATGAAAGTTAGCCTCTTAAATACTTACAGAGTCATAATCAATCACTGTTATTAGTGTGGGAGGAGGCTTGTCCTCTTGGCCTCTCTCTGTTGGTAATTGGCTTAATGACATAGTTTGCAGCATGGGAAGAAGACTGTACTTACCATGTCTCACCATGTAAGGAGAGGTGCTATAATGCATCCATGCTGTTCTTTTTGTCCTGCCCCAGCCTGTGAATATAGCAGGCACACTAGGCTCAGAAAAAGGTATTTAAGGTCTCTAAATTATAGTTGATTTTCAGCCATAACGATGCCTAATTATTCTGAAGCAAGCAAGATACTTAATGCACTTGAAGGGTTAAACTTTGCGGCGCAGGTTGCATTTTATATTATAATGTGAATGCAGATCGCTTGGGCTCAAAGTGCAGGAAGTGACCCGAAGAAATGGATCGTGCCTGATTTAAAGAGCAGCCCTTCATTGAAGCACACAGTTGAAAGGTGCATCTTTCAAGGAAGAGAATAAAGTTGTTTTCAGCCTCCTTAAGAGCTGGTGATTGACATGCGGTAGAAAGGAGTTTCTTTTTGATTGCATTCCAGCTTTCTTTGGCCTGCTGAGCCACACAGGGCCCCATCCAAACCTAAAATAACTCCTCGTGGAGAAAGTCTGCCATCTCGCTTCAAATTAAAATCACACTCTCCCAGAACTCTTCCTTCATTTGATCATATCCACACTGCTATTAAGAGACAGATTAAAACCTCACAGTTTGTAGACGTTTGGAGACACCATTAGTAATCTTGTACGTCATTTTGAAGTAACGTCATGCGGACCGTACTTCCAAGCAGTTGGGTTGGGAAACTGTAAAATGGCCAGAAAGCACAAACTCGACAGGGTCACTGATGTTAAAGTGATAACTCTCCTGCTTGTACACTGCCTTCATTGTATTTCCCTGGGATATGACATGATTACTTGGAATACAGTTTTTTGTGTGTCTATTTTTCAATGGGGCTTTTTATAACGGCCCTGATGCCTTAGTCATACCCCCAATTCCATGTCCATGAGTCTGCCTGCTCCCGCTGTGTTTAACAGCACCCTGAGACCGTGGGTGCTGAAACAAAGTATCCTGTTTTCGCTTGTATGGCAGGGCTGTTACATCTACAATGAGAAAGTCAGACATCGATTTTTCGTGCAGTGGCAACATGAAGGTACACCTGCAACTCTGGAGCATGTCTTTCTGTTCTTTTTGGCCACAAAGCGGTGATCTTAATCAGTATTCATGGCCGATCGCGATGCCAATTGCCTTTTCTTATAGAGGACAATAAAACTCTGAACAGCACGGCTAGCAGTAATTTAGTGATTTGGCCACAACTGAGCTTTGAGCCCATTCCAAAGAATGTAACTTGTACCAGTGAGTATAGTAGCGTGTGTAAAACCCAACAAGAGACATGGGAGAAAGTGGATTAGTCCCACAAAAGGCCGTATCTTTTCAGAGTTTTAGACAACGAGGGCTGGTTTCCTGCTAAAGCAGCGCCACAATCTAATCTCAGTTATTGCCTGCAGGCTTGCCATCAACCAGGATTTCTTTGATAATTAATTATTTTCGAAAAATACAGCATATTTGCTGTTCTTAATCAGCACACCATGTCATAATTAGCCACATCTGTGCCCTATTCGATTCTGTTTTATTTTTTATTTGTTCTCACTGAAATACGTAATTGCTGTATTTACTGTACTGGCGTAATCTGGGCATTAAACCAATTTAAGTTTATTCCACTGTTGAAAGGAGAGCATTTGATACTGCGCGCCATGAAGGCTGACATTTATTCTCTATTGTCTTGGCAAAAGTAGTTGCTCTGAGCAGACTATGCACTTATTTGAAGCATATTTCTGTCCTTCCACTTCGGTATACTCCGAGATGTACATAACCTTTTTCAAGTGTATACAAAAATGGATACAAGTGCTGAGCTACTCTAGTTTTTGCGACTCTTAGTTTATGCAGACATTATGTAATGCTTTTGTACATGTCACGCAAGATATAAACATTCGTAGGTAATTATTAGCACTGGTATAAAACTCGATTAATAACATATACTATGGTATTTTATGTTATCATTGACAGGTCATATTTATGAATAAACATGATCTGTTATTTTTTCATATTAAGACATTATATGGATGATTATGAATTTAGTCACTTGTAGCCTTTATTGGGGGCTTGTAGAATTTCCACATAATACCTTTTCAATAAAATATCTCTCACTTACAAATTGCGACAAATTAAATAACCTCTTATCAAACGTATCATCGTGTTAGAAATGAGTAACTACACAGAGTCTTGTGGAAGTGTTTGTTATAGTTTTAATCCAACCAGGGATGCATAGAACAGCCTTTGTTTTTGTTGTTCAAGGAAGCATAGTTAGTCATTTATGTAGATACATGCAGTATGTGTATAGGTAGGTAACCTGCGCTTTAAAAAAAACATATTTTTCCCCCACAGGTCGGTAAATACCTTGGCCTCATCCGGCGATGCGGTTGAGTGCAAAGTGAAGTAATTGGTACACAGACAGACGTGTAGCCCTGCACCGATTTACTGGCTCTGGGGGAGTAGCCAGGAGGTTATGCAGTCCACAGTTCAGGGGCATAACTCTCCCTGACAGGCCAGAGAGCTTTATAGGCCATTAGACGGATCCTGTAATCAATACACACCATGGCAAGAGGCCGTCATTATCCAGGCTTGAGGCTGGACGCTTTCAATTTGCTTCACAAACTGGGGATAAGAGGTGGGGGCTGCCTTCCCTCCACCAGCTGTTGTCTGTCTGCATGTTGGATTTTCTCCCTGTTTGGGCCAACTCCACTGCATGTTTTTCTAATTGTAGCTGAAATGAGTTACCACAGTGGGACTGGGTATGAAATGGTCTGCAGCTGATGAAGATGTAACAGTCTCCTCCGGTAGAGTACTTCCAAACAAATCCCATGTTTGGAGAAATGTCTTACATGTTGGTGAAACTTGGCTGGTGTAGCATAGTTTTGTACCTAATCTGTGACATGGGTTCTTCAGTAGGCAGGAGTTAATAATCCACCTCAGTAACCTTCTGCATGCATTAATATAATGTATAGCTATATGTATAACATCTTGTTGAAGAGTTTAGATCTTTCATAGTTTATTCATCATGACCTTCATAATAACAGTGCCTTGAGGAAGGAGATGTGAATAAATCAGTGTTAATACATTTAACCACAGCTTTGCTGTTTCCATCATGGCAGTGCACACCTTTGACAGCCTGTGCTATGTTTTAAGCAGGGTCATACAGGGAGAACAGGCTCTCAGAGATTCATTTTGTCACATAGGCCCAGCAAACATCTCTCTTTCACATAGCTTCATTTTGAACTTGAACATAAAGTGGGTTTTATGTCATTCTAGCTCCAGCGCTAGCTCTCTCTCTCTCTCTCTCTCTCTCTCTCTCTCTCTCTCTCTCTATCCCTCTCTCTCTCTCTCCCCCTCTCTCTCTCTCTCTCTCTCCCTCTCTCTCCCTTTGTCTCTCCCTCTCTCTCCCTCTCTCTCTCTCTGTCTCTCCCCTCTCTCTCCCTTTGTCTCTCCCTCTCTCCCTCTCTCCCCCCCCCCTCTCTCTCTCTCTCCCTCTCTCTCCCTTTGTCTCTCCCTCTCTCTCCCTCTCTCTCTCTGTCTCTCCCCTCTCTCTCCCTTTGTCTCTCCCTCTCTCTCTCTCCCCCTCTCTCTCCCTTTGTCTCTCTCTCCCTCTCTCTCTCTCTCTCTCTCCTTCTCTCCCTCTCTCTCTCTCTCTCTCTCTCCTTCTCTCTCTCTCTCTCTCCTCTCTCTCTCTCTCTCTCTCTCTCTCTCTCTCTCTCTCCCTCTCTCTGCAATGTAAATAATTTCAAAGAAATCTGGTGTGTAAATGAGGCGATTTGTGCAGTTGATGATGAGGCGGGCTACAAGGTGTGCCTCTGAGGGAAATAGAAAAAAAAACAACAACATTGTACTAAGGGGTTTTATTTGGGTCTTTGGAAAATTTATTTTTGTGTTTTGTCCTTTTAAAATATTGTTTAGAAAAATGATATGATTTGAAGGACAGGTTTAGATTCTTGTAAATATGTTCCTGGCATTGTTTAAATAAAGGGGACATAAAAATCAAATCTCTCTCTCTCTATCCCTCTCTCTCACTCCCTCTATCTATCTCTCTCTCTCTCCAGGTTGCGCTCTTTCTCTCAGTGCCACAATGTTCTCTCACTTAAACGATGTTTCAGAGCTCCGCTCATTACGGGCTTAGTGCAGAGGACTGTGGTGGACACCGCACTGGTCTGAGAAAGCGTGGCTAATCCCAAGGTACACAGTGTGGGTCATGGGTCAGCAGCAGAGTAAAGCCCAAACTACTGTACAAGTTTGGAATAAAACACGCTTTAACAGAAACAGATGAATATGACACTGCAATTCCGTGAATCACTGCAGCTAGACCCATCAAAAAAAGGAAATTCCTAGGACTTAGCTCTTACCAAGTATTGACCCACCCTGAGAGTATTTTCTTGGTCATAATTATTAAGGTCGGAGTGTATTTATACTTTTACTCGTGGCTTCCATGCTGGTTATAGAGGAACACCAGTCAAAATCACTGCTCTGGTGAAATACCTAAATGATTTGCACTGGTTATGTGTGTTGCTAGGTGCTGTGTGTTGCAAGGTGCTGATCTATAAAATTTTAAATTCTCAGTGTGGTTAAGGGTGCAGAGACCCTCACTCAGGAAGAAAAAACTGAAGAATTATCTGACTTCCAGAAATGTGCAGAGTTACTGATGGTCCATTGATGCTGCCAATTCCAAACTCCAACGTTAAATTTTCCCCCTGGCACAAGGAATAACTTTCCTATGTCATGAATAGAGCTCTATGTTTTCAGCCACTGGGTTTTCTAACCTGTACATTTTAATCACTACATCTATTGCCACTCCAAGACAGAATAGACTCTGATCAATATATAAAGAGATTACTCCTAGTACAAAGTATCATGTTAATTGAATGGATGAAACTGGAGGATTCCGACATTGGAAGTCATCCAAATTTTCAAATAATTGAATTAAATGTAATAAACAGTACATTTAATAGCTGTAATTTCATTTGATGCACTAAAATGGTATTTTCCTCCACTATAAATTGCACTTTTGCCTTGTGAAAAACCTTTTTTCTTGAAATATAATAGGCCTTAAGCAGTTTAGGCCATTTAGGCCATTTTTAGGATGTCAAAAAGTTGTCTAGTTTCAGACATTTGAATGAGACAAAAACATTGCAACCAGAAGGCAATCAATTTTCATGTCTGATTCTGTTGTTATTTGTTCTTAATTAAATTAAGTAAAAACTCCCAAATGGCTCATTGAGATGATAAATGTCAATAACATTTTTGATTGTTAATGGTTCCTCAACAAGTGGCTTCATGAAGAAACTATATCAGCATCTTTAATATTAATACTGATTCTCAGCCTATAAAAACCAATCACTGAAAACCCAGCATCCTAATCGTAATTCATATTAAATTATAGATTTCAACAAGGTTTTCCCTTTACAAGGAATTGACAGCGACCTGAAGTGTTCTTTTTTGTTTATTTTTTAAGTAGTTAAAGTAATATGTCCACAATCCACATATTTCTTTGTAGCTTAATTTCATTTTTTTATTTTTATATTTCTCATCCTACAAAATGTACCATTGCATTGTAGCACATTTATATGAAGTCCTATTTCTTTTTTTGAGTGAGGACGTATAACTAATTTGGATAGTAAGTGAAAATAATAAATGGAAAGATTAGAAGACTTTTTGGACGTGTGTTTTTGTCACTTCAATTAGCTGGTGCCTGTTCCCTAATGAAGTCCAGACTGCTGATATAGCGGAACACTTAACCTCATAATCATTTTGACAGGAGTCCAGCTCTTCCCCATGAAGAGGAATGTTTGATGTCGGGAACACTGACCTCTATATCTCTCTTATGAGATGTGTTCAGTAGCTCAGAAATGTCGACAAAGTGCTAAAGAGTCAGCTGTCATGTCCTATTCATTTCAACCTTATTGCATAGTAATGTGCTTTTAAAGTAAATTAAAAAGGAATCATGCCAGGCACTCTCAAGGTCAGAAATCTTGGCCAGTGAAAGAGGTATGGGCCATATGTTATGAAAATTACGCCTTGGTTTTTTCGACCGAAGATCAGAGGTTTTGGACATGAAACTTGTTTGACTACATCTTTATCACACGTTCCCATCAAACTCTTTGGTGTGGCTTTCGCTTGATTACTCATTTTGAGTGACTGTACTATTTTAATTCAGAGGTGTCTTGTTGCTGCTCCTCCTCCCTTGACGCGCGACCAGAGCGAGAGGGCTGATATTACAGGAAGAAGAGAGACAGGAGTCTGAAACTGGAGAACGGCCTCTCACATCCAAAATCCATAACAGAGCACCGACTGATCAAACTGCGGGAGGGCAGTCCGAAATGATACCATTTACAAAGAAGGCAGTTCATTACTTATACTGTTTTGAAAAGAAGATAAAGTGAGCCTGTGACAGTATCGGTGACCTTTCAAAGGAAATGGAGGAATTTTTATATGCACTTGAGCAATGTCAAATATTCAGGCCGTAGCTGAATGAGTGGATTGTAAAAGTTTGATGGGTTGAATTACTGTGAAGTGGAGGAGGTGGGAGAAAACTCCAGTGAATAGTAACAGCTTTGGGACGCCACAGTGAAAATAACAAGCCAGCGGTGGAGGGCATTAGGTCTGTGGTTGGTCTCGCACACATACACTTTCACACAAACAAGTCAGGTCAATGGGCTTATACTGGCCTGTGGTGGAAACATTAGCAAACCATTTTCTCCTTATATGGGTCTACAATTATTTTAATATGAATTCTATGCATTTTATATTTATCTTTTATTTGGGGCCCTTGTTCTGTGGTAGGAAATGGTTGATGACAACACACTAATTATTAAAACATTGTTTTCTGTAACTATTTTATCAAGGTTATCTTGGCCCAAGACTAGACCAATTCTGAAAAATTTTCGAATGAACAATTATATAGTAATCAATCAGCAATATAGTAATTCATAGCTTGGCCCCCATCATTACTGTTTCCAGCTATGCGGTTATACAATACAATACTATATTTTATTTATCCCCTTGGAGCAATTTCTTACAGGGCAAATCAGCAATGAATTAAAATAACATATAATACTGTGTAACAATTGATGTTTAACGTACACATAACATACTCAAAACAACATGAAATGAGATAAGAGAATAAAAAATAGGAGTAGAGTCATTACACTGATATAAAAATTAAAATTCCCTGTCAGTCCTTGTGAAATGAATGATGCGGATGGCACAGGGTGTGAATGTTTTTTCATCTGTTGGTGGAGCAGTTAGGGCAGCGTCGACGTTCAAACTGTAGTTCAACAGAGTTCAAACCGTAGATATAGAGCATGTGCATAATGCTGCACGTGCCCCATGGCGAACACGCAGAACCAGTTCTCCATTGTGTCCATAATGTTGTGGGCTTTATTTACGTTGTGTTGATTGTTGAACAATGATAGAGATCTGAGGGGTGCGGCGATTACTTTTGAGGCGCTGTTGGATTTGGATTGGAGGTGATTACTTTTTTGTTTTTGACAGTGAGCAGTGAGGGATTGAAACTCGCATTTGAACGAAAATGAGAGGATGCTCTCAATGAAAGCACTGTGAAAGGTTGTCATGATGGTCCTGTTTACTCCAAATGAATTCAGTTTTTCAGAGGAAGTATTGTCTTTGTAGTGTATGTAGGTACATGTAGGTATATGGAGGTATTATTATTATTATATTATTAGGAGTAGTAGTAGTCAGATTGTCATCAAAAATGGCTGTTACTTATAGTCATTTTGATATGAGGCCAAAAACCCGCCCTGCTCAAAATGTACATTTGCAAGAAAACAATTACATGTGTATGGATTTTCCCCCACTTGATACTTCCAGCACAAATTTACCATTAGCTTGCAATGCTTCCCTTTAGCGGAGGATGATTATATTTTGTTTATATTTTGCTCTTTAAAGGCAGCCAGACTGCACCGTAGCGTTGGGTGGTCGCAGTGTGCTGACATCCTGACTGATTGTCCTCTGCAGCATTTCAGCTGGGGGCAGGAAATGCATGTAGGTTCTATGTTTACTTGCGTGTTTGCCCAGCGTGATGGGATGTGAAAGCCGAGGGCCCGCAAGCCCACAGTGGAAGCCAAGTGTGAGGGTGATGTTGACGGTGAAATTTCAGGGTCTCCTCATCAAGACATTTCGGCTCCGTTGGGGCCCGCAAAGGGGCTTCGGGGGAGTCCCTTTCCTCTGCTCTCGCTGCCGAGGCCCCCGGTAACCACTATGGTACTTCAGGGCATCAGGGAATGCACTAGGAGGCACACGATGAAATTACCTCCGTTTTCACAAAGGCTCAAGGCGGACTTGTTTAGTTATGGGCCTCAGGCTCAAATGCATTGATGGTACAGGAAGTGGAAGTAAACGTGAAGGCATTGCCTCAAGGAGGCTCATCCTGGTGTGGAGGCCCAGATGTGAGCGCATACTGATCTTCTTGAGAACATTTAGCTTTTTGGCAGGAATGATACGGGGCGTGTCTCCTGTGACATACTGATTGGGCTTGATTATCATCTGCATGCATTTAACATACTTCCCATCTTTCTGATGAGTCCTTTAGTAGTGAATACGCCGTGTGTAAATATGTCATATCAATATTGCAAAAGCACAGGTGAAAAATGTTGTCCCAATAAACAGTTGAATGATCTACAGATTCTGTGCTGCAAATGTTCATGTTTAGTGTCAGTTTCCTATAACAGCTTGCAGTGTTAGCTTTCTTTCGACATATCTTTAGAATAAGGCTGAGGTAAAGAAAAAATTCTGAATAACTGTCATGGGAGTTGCTCATTTGGATGCATACACTGTTGTAAGTACAGTTGTGGTGCTAAAATGAAATCTGCCCAGGGGAAATGGCTTTTTTTAGACTGCTTGCATAAATTGACTCTTTCGACTTTTCTGCAGTTTTTTTGGCAATTGAACCCATATATGGTTTCAGTTTCTCCGCCATTTCACTTCATACTTGTCTCATAGATTTACAAACCAGCTGGCCTTACAGAGTTCTATAGATTTTCACAGTTATTTCATAGCCAGGAGGCAACATTTTGTTATTTCAAAAAAGATATGCTGGGCGGGGGAGCTACATTACTTTTCAGATTCTAAATATTTCCCTGAGTTTTCGTAAGGCTCCGCAGTGTAGTCCTTTAAAAGCATGACTGATAGTTTGGCGGCAGGTAGATGGCTGATTTTGAGGTTTCTCCTTAGAAAGGCCTGACAGCCATGGAGACTGATGTGGAGTCTCAGCTGTCCCTGATTCGTTCAGGACTGTTATCCTAACATGACAGCGCTCCTTTTCCTCCCTCCCACATTGCAACATAAGGGGCTGTCCTCAAATAACATTAAAAAGGGAAGAATATATATATACTGTATACACTATATACTTTAGCTGCTCCTGTTTATTACGTTATATCAAGAAACCTGGTTTCAGGTCAAGGGAAGAGTACACCCTTCTACCGTGTACTCTAGAATAGGCTGGTCTAGACTTTTCTTTTTACTCCGAGGACTGGGCATCCAATCATCATATTCATAATTAAGTCCAACAACAATAATTCTAGGAATGTTTCCACCGCAAATTCTCGTTTTTTTTTTTTTTTACGATTCTCCAATATAATAATTAAACCACATTTTTGAATGGAATGCGAAGCAATTAGTTTTAATGATGTGCAGGGCAAATCGGCACGACAGCAATTACTGAGATGGAGTGATGGGCGGCCGAGACCCAGTCAAGAGGCAGTGACACCGCTGTAACCAACCTTGTCAATCGGTGTCAGCCTCTCGCCAGAATCAAAGGGGGCCGGTGTCAGTGCGCAGCAGCTGATGTTTTCTGTCTGGCTGTCTGGGCTCGGCTGTGGCGCCCTACAGTAGGGTAGGAACTAAAAGACGTGCAGACAGAGACGGGATAGATGGAAGGCTTATTGGTCAGCGGGGACGAAGGGGAATTTGAATCACAGGGCCAGCTGTTTTAGGGAGTTGCATGCTGGGTGTTTTTGATTTCTGCTGAAACCCTTCTCCGGTTTTTTTGTGCGATCTTTGGGCTGTTTGGTTGACGAAGTTCTGCCCTAAACCCTTGTAATGTTTGAGTCTAAACAGACTCTGGCCCAAGCAATGGCAGTAGTCCAGCTACAGGTCTAGTTAGCAGGATGATATAGTCCTTGCAAATCTTATTTTATCCCATGGTGGAAAACTTGCATCACATACCATGTTATATGACCCCAGAAGCACATTAACCCACCTAAGTTCACTTCATCAGAAGTGGGGTTATTTACTTTAAACAAAATTCTCAGGAAAATTTCAAATAGAATCAGTCATAGGATGAACCAGAGGAATGTAATCAGATTCTCCTGTTGGAACACAACACAATTTGCATGTTATTATTGTTATCTTGTCTGTCAAAATTAGCTGTGATGTATCACTGACCCTCTAAATTTAGATTGCTTAATTATAAGCAGACAGAACCAGCGCTAGAACTTTTGCGGTAATGGCTGTGGCCTTGCATCAGTAGTGAATTATTATTTGTTAATGGTTTCTGTAAACACGGTTCGGTTGTAAAAGTTTTCACGATAAACCCATGTTTTGGGGAAGCGTCCAGATATAAATTGATGGATCGCACAGGATGAGCCTTGTGCCAGAAAGCAGGAGAAAACCTCTCTCTCTAGAGCCTGCGCTAAGGCAATGTTTGTGTGACTGCTGTCCTGAAGCATGTCTCGCTCTAGCAAGTTTTAGCTATAGCTTTACTTTGCAGGTTTGAGTCAGCGCCTCCAATTGGAGCCTCGCCTACGTGAGGTCATGATTAATCAGAAGGAGTGATTGACGATTGGACGATTCTATACGTGCACTCGTGTCACATCTGAGTATTAAAGGGATAGTTCAGAATTTTGGACATGTCTCAATTACGACTTACCCATGATGTAGTTGATTGATGGAAACCATTTTCAGCTAATTCCATGCTGTCCCTTCTTTTGGACATACACACGTTGCTAATGCTAGCGCAACTCTATGGCAACCGGTAGCATCCACTACCAAAGGCACTTAAACACTCCACAGTGCACCCAAAGCAAATAAAATACGACGACAGTCTATCGGGGGAGCGATACTTTGCGTTACCTACGAATGTAGTGCCGGCACTGGTCGACTACAACAACTAAGAAGAGTAACAAGTTGCAATGGCCACGTTTGCTCCGCTGCCGTACTTCCACAGAGAATATTAGGTCAGCACAAAGTAAAGGATTCAACGATAGTTTGACTTAAAAAATGATGGTATAAACACTCAAAATAACCCCGATAGACTGTCGTCGTATTTTATTTGCTTTGGGTGCACTGTGGAGTGTTTAAGTGCGTTTGGTAGTGGATGCTACCGGTTGCCATAGAGTTGCGCTAGCATTAGCAACGTGTGTATGTCCAAAAGAAGGGATAGCATGGAATTAGCTGAAAATGGTTTCCATCAATCAACTACATCATGGGTAAGTCGTAATTGAGACATTATGTCCAAAATTCCGAACTATCCCTTTAAGGCTCATAGTCTTGTAGTTTATGAGCCTGACAACCGAGGTTGTGTCTAGCAGAGTTTTGTGTCTAGCAGAGCCCCTCCTCCATCCCACAGAGCCAAAGCGAGAAGGACTTGCCGCTACCTGTCACTCTCTACAGCATCTGTGTCAATAGCATTCCGCCGCTGTTGACAGAGGCTTTGCCACCAGGAAGCTGCCACCTGTTTTAGTGTTTGAGGACAATATCGTAAATTCCCAGAGTGCCATTCAGAACATACGCTCGTGCCACAGACGGGAGCGGCTGTTTGTTTTATATCTCATACCACATAGCTTGGTGGGAGGAGGAGCCGTCCATGACCACAGAGTTACCTCATCATTTGCCATATACAGTATGCTGTCAATTCATAAATGCGGTTCTTACTTCACTCTTTTTAGACTTGGCAAGCAAAATAAACCCCCTGTAGATTCTGTTAGTTTTGTAAATATTAAATAACTTCAAAAGCCATTAAGTTATATGAAGTATGAAAAGATAATTCAGCCTGCTGTACAAATATGGAGTTGCCTACAGCCATCACATTAGGGGAATCTAGGGTTATATTTGTATTTAGTGTCAGACTAAATTACTCAGATGTCTTTATACATTTCCTGCAGTTTTTTCAAGTGTAGGCCGTGTACGCAGAGAAATGATTCAGCAAATAAACCCATGCAGACATCGTTGGCCCATCATCCTCTGAACACAAAATAATGGGATTAAAATGTATCTCGCAAAACACGATTGTTTTTTTAAATTTAATCGGGAAGAAAGTTAATGGGATAACTTTAAAGACCCAAGGGCTTGATTATTGTTGAGGAAACTATGGAGGAACTACATCACAGCCCTGATCTTGGAGCGCCACCAGTTCCACCTGAGTACTTAATCACCCAATTAAACGAATCATCGTCTGGACTTAACCAGTCTGCCTTCATTTTGAGAAGGTCAGTAATTCAGAGAGAAGCTGTTACGCACCAGCCTGCGACGGGTTGGCTCGGCGTTCCCTCGCCCCAACTCGCAGCACATGACCCGGTGTGACTCAGCAGGTAACGTTACCAATGTTCCCGTCTCCATTCCTCCCCCCCCCCCAGCGGACTGCCAGCCCCCCTGCCAGAACCGGGGCTCCTGCAGCCGACCCCACACCTGCGTGTGCCGTTCCGGCTTCCAGGGCGCCCACTGCGAGGAGGTGGCCCCGGAGCAGGTGTACATCCGCACGGGCTCCTCGCGGACCCACATGCCCGTCCGGCCCGGCAGCGCCACCCACCCGCAGCAGCGCAGGAGGACCGGCGAGCGGCAGACCGGGGCCAGCGCCAGCGCCAGCGGCAGCGGCAGCAGGGCTCAGACTCCCAGACCGCAGGCCCCAGTCACGAGACAGCCCCTCGCCACCGCGTAAGTCATTAACATTCCTCCCCCGCAATTTTCCCTCTTAATTAATTGCATTTTCAATTCAGGCTTTTCTTCGGTCGTGTTTCAGACCCTCCACCCCCCTGCTCTTTTATGTCAATGGAACGGTCTGTTTTATCCCAACACAGTGTGAAGAAAATTGGCCCCTCAATTGTATTAAACATAATTTGACCTCAGAAAATAGCTTCCACTTTAAGTGGAGGGAAGAAAGCACACGGCGGATACTGAATACCGGATTTCAGGTCACGGCATTTTAATGAAATGTGTACCAACACTGCTTATCTGTGATAGACTGGAAAACATGGGGGGGGGGGGGGGGGGGGGGGGGTTCTCAAAAAGATCCCATGGTTTATAACAACAACAGCTTGGCTCCTGTTACTGAAGAAGCCTTTGAACTGTAATGAATCTGAACACAACTAGTTCCGCAGCTGGGTGACTGAAAAAAAAAAAAAGGTTTTTAACCTTTTAGCTCCAAATTCATTGCATGATTCAAATCAATGGGATAAAACAAGTGAAGAAATGGCTTCTGCTCTAGTAGTCTCCATCTATAGAAATTTTTTGATGGAGTCTGTTTTAAAAACAAGCTGATAATAGGGGCTGCTGATAAAGCCTCGCGGCATGAAAAACTGTGTGTAGGTCTTAGGGTTCCATCCTGTCACTCTGCTGCTATGGGAGCAGCCCAGTCAGGGTTATCTGAGGTCAGACTGGCTAATAGGGCTGGGTTTCTCACAGGTGATTGCGAAGGCTAGCTTGTGGGTTATGCCGTACAACACTAGATATGGCGTCCACCATTGTCTCTGCTGGGAGTGCGGTGGCCTTATATCGACTCGCCTTCCAGCAGCGCTTTCATTCACCAGGCCAGGCTCGCATATCTGTATGTGTGTGTTTACACGTACACGTGTGCGCGCGAGTGTGAGCATGCGTGTGAGTGTGCACAGAGTGTCTAGGCCTTTCCTGTGAACATCCCCCGAGCGGCGGCCTGTTTTGCTGTCAGGCTGGAGCTCGCCCCGCTGAGCCGCGGTGCGTACCGGCAGGAAAGACGCGATCACGTGGGTGGCCCCTAGGGCGGAGCGGTGACCCGCGGCAACAGCTCACTCAGCACTCTCCTTTTGGTAACCAGACTGTGGCCAGCGCAGCAAGTCTGGCTTCACACCACGGAGCGCGCGGGACAGAGACGAGACCCCAGCGCTGCGGCCCCCGCCAACAGCGTCGGGGAAGGGAGAGGCCCCGAGTTTTTGTTTCTGATAAAGTTATTAGTTAGCCTGCGCACCGGTACTTCCTGAGGCTCCGTCTGCCGGGGTCCCACCCTGCGCTCCCCAGTGAGAGCGTGGCGGGCAGGGGAGCCTGAAAAGGCAGAACGCCGCGTCATCGCTAGGGAGGGGTATCGTTTCGATTTTTACTGAAAAAACGGTACTTCTAAAATGGAACTGATGCCTAAACTGTGCTTGAACTGATACCCTCTTTAAAATAAGGAGCAAGACACGACATTGCCCTGTGGCGGATTGGCGAACTGTGCAGGGTGTTCCTGCCTCTCGCCCAATGGGATAGGCTACCACCCCCTACTGCTTTTTAACAGTAAAAAACAGTTACAGTACTAAATACAGCCGCACTATAGACTGTTTCGCTATTGGCATTTCGTTGTATAACGTTAGCTAGCTTGCCAATGGTACCTGCTGTTGCTGACTGAGTTGACAGAGCGAGTAACGTTAGGTAGTGAAGGCGTGCGGCCGGGGCATGGGTTGGGCGATGCTTCTGCCTGTAACTTCCATTTAGGAGCGCCAGAGGACGATGGAAAACAGTGGATATTTCAGTCGGCGGCTCAGATATTTTAAAGAGGCACCGA
The DNA here is from genome assembly GCA_029718625.1 of Synaphobranchus kaupii. Lineage (NCBI taxonomy): Eukaryota > Metazoa > Chordata > Actinopteri > Anguilliformes > Synaphobranchidae > Synaphobranchus > Synaphobranchus kaupii. Next base: position 21,664,135 of record CM056390.1, read on the forward strand.
AATGCGGCATCGAAATATGCGTCGCGATTCGGTCCAGTAGGTACGGGTCGTATGGGAACCCTTCCCAGTGCGGTCACCAACCCCCCGTCCCACAGCACTGATGAAGCTGTCCTCCTCTCTAAAGGTCTGCACCTAAGAGTCAACAACACTACCCAACAGTGAGGACTTTAGTGCGTACATCTATCTGGGATGAGAGCCGGCATTGGGCCGACATTCTTATCTAATAACGGTTTAATGCTGCGTGCATTTTGAGTGGGTAACAGGGTCCACAACATGTGTGCTTGCAGGGCCAGTCACGCATACTGTGGTGGAACAGACTGGCCCTTTGCCTGACTGTAAGTAGGAACACTGTCCCATGCAATTAAAAGTGCTGCCCTCACCTCAAGGTACTTCATTAAGCAGCTATGAAGCGAAACAGTAAAATGGGTGAAAGCCTATCCCTGTATAAAATTTGCCTTACAAGTAAGGCTCTGGAAACAAAAATGTGATTTCAATTAGAACTTAATTTCTTTGGCTTTGCAATGTTGGTTTTTTAAGTGTCTTATTCAGCACCACTGTAATGACTGCTGCTGCACTTAGCCCCTATTGAGAAGTGGGTGGTCTTGATTTCCCACATTACATGGCCTTCCTCTCCAAAGGCCTTTTTACTGGAACGGTATGAACTACTCAGCTTCGACAGGATTTCAGTTTCACTCAGAATCACCTTGGTTGCTGCAGTGGGGAAGCATACCACAAAAACATTTAATTTTTACCCATTTTCTCAAAGAAACATTTCAGACTTGGCAACCCTATAGCTGCTCTGAAGGTTTCTATTACATCCTGATCCAATATTTTAATTGTGGTTGTTGAAATGTCCTCAAATTCTAGAGAGATTTTGGGTATGTATGTATTGAGGTACTTTATCCTGTCACACCCTCTTCAATGATTTATAAAGCTTGGTTATTTATTTGACCGCTTAGGCCACTGTACAGTTTCAGCCAATGTATCTACTGGGTTAATATCTTTCTGCAGTTTTGTAACGTATATGATAAGGGTAAGTAAACATTTACAGTCAAGTGCCAATTAGAGTTTCTAGTTACGTCACATGTTCTCTGACACTGCCTGGTGTACTATCCCTTGATTTTAGTCTGTAATTTGGGTAAATGTTTGTGTGCTGCCAGTATTTACTACATCATTTTGTGAATCATTTAGATAGTCGCAAATCTTTTTTTTTCCCCAAAATGCCTCGAGCAATAAAATCCCCGCGTCAAAAGTGCACCGTTGCTGTGCACATGCTTTTTATATTGATGCTGTGAAGATTTCGGGACTCTGAGTCACAAGCCAAGGACGGCTAGAAAACACAGCTCCTCGTTTACCAGCACAGAGGCAGACACATGAAGTGAGTCAGACATACTACAGGGATGATTGATCCTCGCTTTTGGACTGACTAACACAGAGAAAACAGGTGCTGCTAATCTGTGGATGAGGCATTTCCTCTGGCCTTCAGCAGTCCTAAAATAGTTTCCAAATTTTTGCCTTGAGTATTAATCTGTAAGGTTTTTGAGAAAGGTTTCTTGTATTGGATGTGTCTTAACTAGTCTGGCCTTAGAGTAGTCTTTCATAGAAAGCTGATATGAGTTCATTTTGTGTTTAATTTTTGGTTACAGACTACAGTGGTCTTTCATAGAAAGAATTTCATTTGAATTTATGTTGTTTTTAATTTTAGGTTTATGGTATCTCTAAAATGTGATCCGCAATCAAGGAAATGGTGTTTGTCAGTGACTGAAAATGGCAAGTTCAGCCAAACAGCTATGCGCATTGACCGTAAATTTGTGCACCAAATGTAAACACATCTTTTTCTTTTTTTTATCAATACAGCCAATAGCTGAAAATTACAAACAATGGTTATGGAGTGGAAAGAAGCAGTGGCTGATTTCAAACACTGCTTGCGTGCGCCATTTTGAATTTGTAGAGGATGTTGCCGCGATGAGACGGGCCTTATAATACTATGGACTGCTTGATGAATAGATGTTTCAAAAATGTGTTGCATGACATTCTACATTGCAGTGCGCACATCAGATATACCCAGAGACTGACATTAGCATGTGTACCTTTGCTCGCCGAGCGTCCTTTACACATTCACATTGTGCTGGGTTGATGCTACCGGGATTTGCGGAGCCGCTGCTCGCCGCAGTGAGTCACTGTGGACCGTGGGGTCAGTTCAGTGGTGGGTCGGAGGGGGGGGGGGGGGGGGGTGGCGATGGCGGGGGGTTTTCGGGGAAACGGCCCAGGGAGCAGCACGCCGAAGGCCTTAGTCTCGGATATCAGGCCGGCTGCTCTGTTGCCAAAACTCAGGAGCAATGCGAGGTCAGTGAGAAATCCACGGCCTGTGCCAAGCCCAAATTAACAAGTGAGGAGAGCAGCCCTGGTGCAGATTAGACTGTCCTGCTGGTTTTACCCCCCAAACCCCCCCCCCCCCACCCCCCGCCCCTTCGTCTGGCCCCTGACGAAAAAGGTGGTGCAGGCCACTCAGACGATCCAAACAGCAGGTCCAGACTCAATGCTCTCCAACCTTCTAGTCTTCCTGTTCTGCTCCTCCTTAATTGGAAAAGTGTGAGGTATGTCTCTGTCTGTCAGCTTCCTCCCCCGTCTGCTCGTAAAATGCTCCGAAATGCACACGGGGCATTCGTAAAGGCGCCGGGAGGCGCTCGGGCTGGCAGCGAAACGGTCGGGGGGCGATGAGGGGGTCACCTGGCCGACGATCCGGTAACTCTAGACTAGGACGTGTCCAGACGGTCTGCTCTCTCGGCTTGCCAGTTGGCCTGGCGCTACGGTGAACTCTCTCTCTCTCTCTCTCTCATTCTCTCTTATTGTCTCTCTCTCATTCTCTCTTATTGTCTCTGAGGCTGATGTCAAACATGTATCGCCTTGTTGTTCGCTGGTTTGTCAGCGCTTGTGCATTCCAATCAAGGTCTTCTGAATATTGTTATTTTGACTGTTGCTCCGTGAAACTGGGGATGGAAAGTTACTTTGTGCAGCCCTGGTAATCACTTTAGGCTCTTCCGACACTTAGGCAACGTGCAACAAGCAAGACGCCTGAGGTCTGCGTTACCTTTTTTTCTCATGTGCAGATTTAATTGGGGCTTTTTAAAAGTTTGAACGGTTTCCCAGGTGTAGGAGGCCTCCGTGTAGTAACAGGAAGAGCCCTAAACCCATCGGCATATTGGATGCCAGCCTGAGGGTGTCTGGTAGTAAGAATTGGGCAGCCAGGGCGAGTTGTGGCCTACCACACAGAGAGCAGGTGTCACAACCAGACAACCCCGGGGATATTGCATGTAATGATAACATCAGCCATAGTGTGCTGTCAGCAAACACTGAAGCTTTTTAACACCTGCATCATTACTCCTGTACTCCATTCAGTCATGACACGATATATGCTGGCCCCTGGTAATGTCTGGTTAATCGCTCCATCAGACACGGCTTGGCATCGCAAGTCTGAGATAATTCACTAAGGCAGCATTTCCGATACAGCACAGCCATTAACAGTTTAACAATAGCATTACGAAAAGCAGAGCGGAAAACTGCTTAACCGCGAAAATGAGAAACTGAACCGAGTGCTGTCGGAAAAGATATATATTTTTTAATGTGCTTATTGTGGCTCAGGTCCCTTGCGTACAGGACCTGCAACTTTCTGAATCTTTCTGACTGAGGGAGGAAGTTCAATTCCCTGTGCACAAACTCGGTGAATGAACATGTTTACGAGTGACAGTTGGGTGTTTTCTTTTTAAATGCGTGGGGATTGTCTAACCATATGAAGGCAGTCCTGTGAGAGTGGCCTGAGGCCTGAGAACCACTGTTCTTTACCCCTAAACCCCGTCCCATCCCCGTACAGACCTCCGGCAGAACTCCCAGGGTCTGTACCGCGCGTCAGGCCGTAGGAACATGGGTGACTGCGCTGCGCTCATAAACTTTGAACCAAGCGCATCCTGAACACAGGCGCATAAATCCCGCGTCCCCACCGAGCCCTGGAAGTGGGAAGCAGGCTTTGCTCTGCGGTTGAGAGAGGGGGGGGGCGGGGGGCGGGGTGCGGGGGGGGACTTTCCTCCGGGACTTCGCGCAGCTCTGGCGTTGAAAACCTACTTCCCGGCCGACCTCAGGACGTCACCCGCCTTTTACGAGGGTCAGGGCCAGGCGTGAACGCCCCGGTCGCAGCTGGGACGGAGGTGAACCGCGCGCGGCTCAGCCGCCACCCGTCGGGTCTCTCGCACTCGTGTCCCCACCGTGCCCTCCGCCGTCCCCTCGCTCCCTCTCTGACATCATCGCTCCATAGGAAAAAGGATGAGACACAGGGCAGGATCTGCTTACATCGAGCACTGTCATATCTCTCCCTGCGGCCAGCAGTTGCATAATTCAAGGTGAAGGGAGGAAGCTGTGCTTTAGGAGCCGTGTGGGGCTTCGCCCCTCAGCATAGACCAGCCCCAGTCGATGGACTATGAACATCACCGGCCCATAAATCAGGGCCAAATGAGTGTAAAACTGTTATTGGCTCCTTTAGAGTAAAATCAGAGTGGTGTGATCTAGAAAAGAAAGGAATTAAGGTATACTGCTGCACACGGGCACTCTTCCCAAGCCGTTTCATTGGGTCTGATTTATCTGTATTGCAGGGACCAACCCTAACTTCAGTAGACTTTTGCTAGCTCGAAGGGACATCACGCCGGTTGACGGAATTGCTTTGGCATGTTCAGCCTGGGCCAATTGTGAAGAGGGTGGGGGGGGGGGGCTTTTTACATTACGTTTCACTCTTCATTGTACTGTGGCCCTTAGACGTGAAGCTGTAAAACAGTATACATCCACCCCATAACACACACCTTAGCATTACTCTGGTCTTGCCTTTACCACAGTTGGAAAGGTGTTTATTTGTGTGTCTGAGGATGTTTTCAGGTAAAGCGGCTTTGGTTCGGTGGTATGACTCATTAGGAAGTTACTACACCACGCGGTGAGCGGGGCATGTTTTCATAACAGCAGCTTACAGACTTAATGACTTTTGGTCTACTGCCGGAGGCGATGATAAAATTGGCTGTGGTTTTCTCCTGGACCTCTACAAGCAGGAGAAAGGCGGGAGCAGAGGCACTGGGGTCAGAGAAAAATTAGGAGGAGAAAGGGGCCCATAAAGACCTTTTTTACTTAAGGGTCACATGTTCACTCATGGGGCCATTCCCACTGAGATAGCAGCGAGGTTTTTAGATGAGAAACAGCAACTCGAAGATTCAAAGAATATTAGTCTTCAGGCTAATAAAACAACCACTGTCACCCTGGTGTAAGTAGGGAGTAAGCTAAGCTGGATTTCGTAATGAATTATGAAAAGAAGAGACAAATCTGCAGAGAGCGGACATCTGAAAGTGTGTCTGTTAGCGATTTACATTTTATTATTGCCTAACATTTGCTAGCATTATCATTAAGGCTATTTCCCAATATGCGAAGTGCTCAGAATGGCTCACACTTGCTGGCTTGTGACTAATGCACAGTAGCCATGAAGGAGTAACAAGGTGTGTTTACACAAGGTTGTTTTCAGAGGAGGACATGAGACCCCGCGGCCATTTCTCAGAGAAAATTGTGGTCTCTGAGGGAGTTCTCAATGCATTAACCATAGATTAGTCATTCCTTTTTACAATAACCACTGCTGCTCCACTCCCCGAAGTACTGTCAACAAAGCTTTCTACGGCCGTTGAGCACTTCTGCCCTGGGATGCTGTTGGGGAAACAGCGGGTGGGTGAGGTGGCTGGAGGCCACGGAAAGAGGAACAAGGGAAAGTCTATTAACTTGCTGCACATCAGTGGGGGGGCTATATTTGTTCTTAAAACTGATTGCTTCTCCCTCGAGCTGTAGAGGAAATGTGCGGCGTAAGGTATCCTGTGTGTGTGTGTGTGTGTGTGTATGTATGTGTGTGTGCGTCTGTATGTGGATACACAATCATAAGTGTTGATAAATATGTTTTTTTTTCCCCCTAAATTATTTAAGAGGCCTTTTCAGGGTCATTTTCTGCAATGTGCCATATATAGTACTAACAGGATTTGAAATTGGAATCAATAGCACTATTATATTATTATCGACAATAAAATGGTGTTTTGATGCTCTGTGCCCAGTGAGCAAAAGCCGGAATCTAGAAGTCTGGAGGGGTGGAAATCTAGGTTGAGAGACGTTTTGGCATAAACAGGCAAGGTTAACCCCAATATAACTCAGGTTTTTTTTCCTGTATATAGTCTGGCTACGTTCTAGTCGGCTAGAAAGCTTTCACTTTCAACCAAATGTAGCTGGGTTTTCACCTGAACGTCTGGACGGCGTTCCACCGACTTTTAACCACAAAAATGTCCACAGGGTGGTGCTCTGTTTGATTGCATGCTACTGTGTGTCTCAGCCTGTTTGTGTTAAAAATGTTTAAATCATCTGGTGTCTCAGTAAGAATTTGGAGTTTCATCAGGAGGAAGAATAATACAGGAATTTGAAGTCTAATAAGTATCCACAGGACCAGCCTAAACAGTACGCCTCACAGTCGCCCTCAGATACAGTAATATGCGCTTCACACTTCCTCGGGAGGCCAGCCTACTACTTTCTGCGGTTTTTCAGTCTAACTTGTTTGCCTGAGAAAGCCATCCTACCACCCGGTATTCTACTTTCCTCTACAGGCAGGAAAAGCCAGGAGAGTCGGCCGCTGTGCCTCCAAGTGCTACAGCCCAGAGAGGAAGCCACTCACTGGGGGATCGAGGGGGATAAATCTGTAGCCATGATATACAGCCGGCTTTCCATATGGTATACTTGTTTCCCTTTAGTACTTACTGTAGTAACCTTCCTTCCTCTTTTTAAGCCAACCTGATCAGAACGTACAAAACATTTGGGGAGACCGTGCGTTTCTGTCGAAACCCCGACTGAGCGAGTTAAATGAGGCGACGGTCGGCAAGCTCCGGTGTAAAGGAGCAAGGGGCCTGCTCGCCCTCTGTGTTGACGCTGCAAACTTGACCTCTGGCCCCTCCCGGTCCCAGATGAGCCCTTTCACTTGTGATGCGTGAGGGAAAGCGCTTTCCAGAACACGAGTGACATCCTCTGCAGTGCATTGTGCTTTTCCGCCGACATCGCGGAGACTGCAGACTCAGCTCCGCTGTGGCCTGAGCTGAACCCGTAGCGCGGAGCAAGGGTCGCGGCAGGGAGGCTGCCAGTGTGTCCGTCCGTTTTTCCAAAACACCGGCGGATCAAATAGGACACACCGCGCAAGACTGTGGACGTTTCGCACTCGTTCCAACTTCTCTTATCTGACAGTCCGGCGTTGTTTATGAACGGTCGACTCGCGCGGCGAGACGTGTCTTCGCGCATTCAGAATGAGATTGCGCGGCGTGCGTGCGGCGCGGGCCGCAGCTGGGGGACGGGAAGAGTGACCCGTCGAAACCGTGGGGGCCGCTCTGAGAGAGCTCCGCCTCGGAGAGGTCCCGGCGCGTTCCCCGCCCCGGCTTTCCCAGGCCCGCTCGGACCCAATCGCCGCGCCACGGGTCACGGCCCAAACAGGCCCTGGCGGACGCGGGCTGTCAGTCCAGAAACAACACGCGGGTCATGCTTCAGCACCCGGACCCCAAAGGCGTCATCAATCAGGCAGCACTCCAGAGAATCAGTTATGAAAATATGAATGACTAATACGCCAGTGCACAGGATCATTTACACAGCCATAGGTCAGAGTGCTCTGAGCCAGGGACCAGACCACACTGTTTCCCTCTCTGTCCATCCAGAGGTGTCACTCTCAGCACTTATTGATGGTGTTTAGTTTAACGGATGATTTGGCACATTCCTGCCTCTTGCTGGAAAATGAAAATAAATAAACAGGCCTTGCCTTTAATGTCAGACGTCCGAAGCGATTTTCACATAATCCTTTTTCACGGAACTTAAAACGATAATGCTCTGTTTACTCTTTTTCAAATGGCTTCCTTAAATCAGTCTCAAACGCCCCCCGGTACAGTCAGTTATTATTTTTGCACCTGCTAGGATTTAACTGGAGAACCTGTGCGGCTCTGAAAGGTTTATTATTTTGGCTTGTTTTCTGCATGGCTGTCTGACCGTAATTTGGTAAATTAACGGGCTAATACAGGATGCCGGAATATGTTGGAGCAGGTTGAAAGGCTTTTCATTACCACATGTCTGCAGGCCTTTTGTGGGTTTCTTCCCTAAACCACAGAAACCACAGCGCTGAGACAGAGGGGTCTAGTCTCGTCCTCAGACCGTGTTTCACATCCTCACGGCCCTGCGGTCTGCTGTAAGGCCTGAGGAGGAAATAGATGGGCCGGCCTGAACGGGGGACGGTTCTGGCCGTTTGAAACCGAACAAGTCCTGTGTCATGCTTGCCCTCGTTTGACGGTTCTTTTACTGACTGACACGTTTATTTTTCCTCAGAAGTGCTCAATTTGAAGGAAACAATGGATAGTCCAGTGCAAAAACTACTGAAGTTTATATAGTGCATGTCAGAGCAAACTCCAAGCCATGGGGTCAAAGGAATTATCTGCAGACCTCAGAAACAGGATTGTGTCAAGGCATAGATCTGGAGAAGGGTACGGAAAAATCTCTGCAGCTTTACAGGTCCCAAAGAGCACAGTGGCCACCATCATTCATAAATGGAAGAAGTTTGGAACCACCAAGAATCTTCCTAGACCTGGCCGCCTGGCCAAACTGAGCAATCGGGGAAGACGGGCCTTGGCCAGGGAGGTGAGCAGGACCCGAGGGTCACTCTGACAGAGCTCCAGCGTATCCTTGTGGAGATGGGAGAACCTTTCAGAAGATCAACCATCCAGGCAGCACTCCACCAATCAGGCCTTTATGGTAGAGTGGCCAGACGGAAGCCCCTCCTTAGTAAAAGGCACATCACAGCCTGCTTGGAGTTTGCCAAAAGGCACCTAGAGGACTCTCAAACCATGAGAATCAAGATTCTCTGGTCTGATGAAACCAAAATTGAACTTTTTGGCCTGAATACCAAGCGTCACGTCTGGAGGAAACCAGGCACCGCTCATCACCTGGCTAATACCATCCCTACAGTGAAGCATGGCGGTGGCAGCATCATGATGTGGGGATGTTTTTCAGCAGCGGGAACGGGGCGACTAGTCCTGATAGAGGGAAAGATGAATGCAGCTAAGTACACCTCAGACTGGGGCGAAGGTTTACCTTCCAACATGACAACGACCCGAAGCAAACAGCCAAGAGAACAAAGGAGTGGCTTCGGAGAAAGTCTGTGCATGTCCTTGAGTGGCCCAGCCAGAGCCCAGACCTGAATCCATTTGAACATCTGTGGAAAGAGCTGAAAATGGCTGTGTACCGACGCTCCCCATCCAACCTGACGGAGCTTGCAAGGATATGCCAAGAGGAATGGGCAAAAATGTCCAGAAACAAGTGTGCCAAGCTCGTAGCTTCTTTCCCAAGATGCCTTGAAGCTGTAATCGCTGCCAAAGGTGCAGCAACCAAGTATTAGGCTAAGGGTGTGTACATATATGTAACCCCTAAATAACCTATTTTTGTCAGTAAAATAAAATTGCATATTTTCTAAAAACCTGTTTTCACTTAGTCATTATTGGCTATTGTGTGTAGATGTTTGAGGCAAAAATGAACTCAATCTATTGTAATATAAGTCTGTAACATAATAAAACGTGGAGAAGGTGAAAGGAGTGTGCAGACTTTCCGGCTTGACTGTATATATATATATCATTTTTCTTTTTTTTGGGGGGGGGGGGGTCATATTTATATTGAATTTCATGGGATCATCTGTAATCTCATTAAAACAATCAACCATGGGATACATGATCTTCATTCAGTGATTATATTTCTATTCCAGAACAGAATTTAACTTATGGCCTTATGATCTTTACACTATTGTGCTGAAGAAACCCAGCCGAATGATTCTGCCATACTTGCCCAAATGAGCTTACCGTATTTGTAGAACTTTAGATTTCAAATTCAAACTTTTGATTAGATTAACAAAAATAGAGCTATGGAATTTTGTCTGTTTTGCTTTTTTTTACATTAAGGTGGCCAGCAATACATCTGACATGCAAGTGCGGAACTGTACGAGATAAGGAGAACATCTTGCCTCACTCTCTTTAGACCATAGTTCATCTCTCTTATAAATTAATCCTACCCCTCATGGCAGATAACTGTCTGCTAACAAAATACTCAGCAGAAGTTGGCATGGATTGCACACTGCTTAATGAATTAAGCTAGCAGTGTTCTAATTTACAGTACCCAGGCCACGTGTAAGATTTGTGAGGCTCCTGGAGCACCATGCAGAGGGAGCTTGATTTAAGTTGACCACAGAAATGTGACCTGCTTTGCTCCTCCGCTCTGCCTCTCGCATTGCACCCACATTTTCACGAGGGGAAAACAACGTGCCAGGAGCCACAATTAGCAAAGCTGTGGCTATAATGCTGAGAGATCCTATCAAAGCACAATACGGCAATGATAGGCCTGCTGTAATTGCACACTGCTGTTTGGCTCCTCACAAACATACATTATAGCAGCCATAAAACAGTCCTCTGACTAAAACATACTGTTTCTCATAAACCTACTGTATTTCTACCATGAAATCACACTGATGGCATCATTGGGATGTTCTGTGTATGTTACTTTACTCATACATAATGTGCTTTCAGGTTTGGCCTTTAAAGAATGGATTCACTGATGCATGTCACATAAGTACTGGCATAAACTGATTACTCACAATAATCATTGGTGTGCATGTAAACATAGCTATTGTAAATTGCCAATGATAACATTGTCTCTTTACAATTGGTTAACTAAAGGATGACAAATGTTAATAAAAACCGAAAATTGAGAAACACCTTTCATGTTTTGTGCCATTATTTAATTTAAGTGTAATGTTTAGTTTGTAGAGCTCGTCTGTGAGAACAACAACTCTCTCTGTTAAGGCCCACACATTATTTAGTAGGCCTTATACCACAAAGCAGAAGATCTGTAACAGCACACTTAAAAGGTCAACCATGAGAAATTGACCATCTCTGTGGGCTGTAATTTTGTGGTCATATGGCAGAGATTTATGTTATTTTGATGAGCAAACATCAATGTGGTTCAATAGCTTACCCGCGTTGCCACGTGCTACTGGCAACAACATCTCTTAACTGCCACATGTTCAAATATAGTAGTGTCTCAATGTTTATATTTATAGAGTCATGTTCAACGTCAAGCACTGAAGCCTGATTGAAAAGAACATGGACTGACCTCAAAACCCTTGACCGCCATACAGGGTTTTCAGAGACTCCATCCAAAGGTAACAATTTTAGGAAATGGGACATATCGCTCCAATTGCGGTAGGCCGCTAAAATGCTACCCATGGTGTTGTTTTGGTCAGCAATAGGTGATTTTCTCATACACTGGAACAACTAACATTTCAGGCTGCTAAGCTCTTGCTGGGCTGCTGAAGAGACTCTGCCATATACTGACCAATCGAAGATACACCAGATACAAAGACTGTTTGCCGAAGATACATTCTTCATTTTGCCCTGCTACTTGTAGCCTTTTTTTGGTTTTGAGTCTTGAGTCTGAGTAAGCAAAATTCTTTTAGCCTGAGGAAACAAACTTGTACAGCATGTGGAGTGTGTTAGATGAGGGTTTAAAAGGATTAGTCATTTTACCATTGAGTCAGACTCCCAAAATTGCTATTAGACTTCAAATATCCACTTAACCATGGAAATGGGACTTTTGCCAAAGTGTTATATAATGCTGTTATCCTGACCCTCAAATGAGTTTCTTCTTAAGATGTAGCCGCTAACTAAAATGCTGCCTGAGGACTAAGGAGCTTTCATTTTGGAAGGAACTAGGATCTTGTATGGAAAAGCTACAGTAGTCTAATATAGCTGTACAAGAATCACTATCAAAACTCATCCTGAGGCTATGAGGATCTAACAGACCTGTTGCATTGATCTGCCGAGATGTATTTGGCATTCTTGTCATAATCTTCTCAAATGGTATAACATTTTATAAGGTAAAAGCCTACTTATGACGGCTTGATTATTATTTTACCGTGGCTATACTGTGTTAATAATGAGACAGATTAAGTAAGCATACAGATAGTATGCATATTATTTTAATAACAAACTTGAAAATGGTTGAGGCTACTTGGATCAAAATGTGTATGCTTTCTGGGGAGGACAATATTAATTTTTAAAAGGTATGAACTATTCAATTGCATTTATACTCCATTGTGCACATTCATAATGGTAATATTCTATTTTTGGCACCTTCAATTAAATCACAGCTCTCCCAGTTAGCATGTTTTGTCCGTGAAGAATGGTACAATTGACTTCCGGGTCAGCAGTAATCGGACAGATAAGATAAGTTAGTTCTTAATGGCTGCATTCTGCAAGGAATTTCTTCCTTTGTAGATCAAAGGTGTCAATGGCTGTTTTCTGGGGAAGTTATTTACAGTCTCTTTTGGAATGCTTCTCTAATTCATTACACAACGGTGCTTTGGCCGCTAGTCTCAAACTTATGTTTGGTCGCTAATGTGTTTGACGGCAACCTCGTGAGCCCTATTTCAGGGACTGAACTCAAGTGTCTCAAAATGAGGCTTTGTAATGTCTGAATGGTCTACGCTTCAGCGGCACACAGTAAAACCACTGGCAACAGTCTAGCTCATTTAACTGGCAAATCCTTTAGGATGTAGTCCTGTAAACTTTCCCTGTAATCTGGACAGCAGACCTCTATGTTGATTTGCTCTAATTTTAGTGCAAACTAAGTGTTTCTTACCAACCTGAAGTCATTAGGAAGATTGTTGGCCAGACGCTTCAGAATAACATCCAGCACTTTCCATGTCCAAAATTCCCATAATTATGGCTACTTTGGAAGTAATGTACAGAAGAGTAAAAGAAATGTGTGACGTTTAACTGTAATTAGGATTTATTTTTTGATAGTAATAGGCTGTCAATCCTTTAGTAAGACTCGTCATTTACAGTATAAATAGTTTTTGTCTATGGAACTTTTTGTTATTTTTAAAATCCATAGCTCACGAGATAAATTCTTTAGTTGTAAGATGGTTTCTCTGCATCAGAGTTTTTCTTATTCTCCCCTTTTTTTTTTTTTAAACTGAGCATTCTGTTGATGAGCAAGACATTCCTCCATACAACTGTAATTCAGACAATGCTATGACTTTGATGTCTGACTTTGAACAATTGAGAATACTTTATATGTCCTTTTGGGAATGGAGAAATGTTATTGAATATTATCTTCAGACAGCACGATGTGGAACTGAATAGTCATTCCTTTTGCCAGGATTTCTGTTGTTGTTCCAAATCGCCCTGATGATCTGCATGCTTGAAAATGAAGTAATGCTCTTCTAATAGTTTTATTTGATGATGATGAGAAGTGTTTGCACGTTCTGGCAATTTATCAGGCTCTAAATGATTAACACTTGCTTTCCTATGAGACATACTGAACTGCAGCTAATTGCTTTTTACTTTTAAAAAGAAGACGTCTTCACCAGGAAGAGCACCTCTGGTAAAGGGTTTATTTAATAGTTTTTGTAAATTCAAGAACATTTCTCTCAACTCATAACTTCATAAAGTGTACCTTGGAGATACACACCTCCTCACCTTCCATCATGTTCTCTACATGGCTAAATATAAGGCCTACACAGGGAACAATATGAACTGTTTGTGATTGTGTGTGTGTGTGTGTGTGTGTGTGTGTGTGTGTGTGAGTGTATCTGTATGAACGTATTGAGAAAGATATTGGTCACCTGTTATAGTTTTAGTCCTGGCAGTTTTGCCCAGAGGCAAATCATCTATGTCTCAATGGCTGCTGAAATTAATAGCAGCTGTTATTTAAAGGCCAGGATTCACTGCTTGCACTTTTATTAGACTTAAGATAAGAACCTACCGCCAATTGCAACATTTCTGGCAGTTATTGATGCAACCTGCTCTGTGATTAGACACATTTCATTTAAAACATTTAATTGATTCAATTAAGCTGATTGGACACTTGGAAAATGGCGTAACCCATTAAGTGCCACGGGCGACATAATATAAGTCGACAAATATACCAACATTCTAAAGTTCCTTATGTTGACTAAAATGTTTATGATGCCCAGACGTGATCTGTATGTCTATATGAGTGGGCCGAGCTCATTGCAGAATATTTTTTGACTCTGGTCCCGGCAGATGCGTGACCTGTAAAGAGTCACGAATAAATAAATAATCGCACATCCAATTCAATGCATTTACTCATGTTCATCTAACGGTACATTGAGGTACAAACACAATGACATGCCAAAGTTAGTGTATGCACATAGTCGAGTTATGTCTGAATGAACGTCCTGTAATGAACTCTGCGGATCGCTACAGCTCTGATTTATTCGAATACGTCAAAAACATGGTTTGGTGACAGTCAAGATTTAAATGAGCATATCACTGAATATTTGGGAGTAGAAAGATAATATTTCCAGCCAAAAAGCTGAGACTCTACTCTTTTAAAGTATGAAACTCAAAATGTGTTTTCGGGTCAAAGCGACAAGATGGAACAGGTCACATATGCATTTCTTCAGTGTATTTTTTCAGTTTATTGTTTATCCATTTTCTCAAATAATACAGTTGAATTGAAACCAATGCAAAATCATGCTGGGCCGTCTCCAATCTACTGACTGAGAGGGTGAAAAACCGGGGTTACAAAACACCTTGTCATCTGATTGCCTATTAGCTAGCGGCTCACTGGATGCAGGAAAATATACACAAATCTCAAACATGCGAACAAAGTCATGACCCCATTAAGTCTTCTATTCTCAAAATGTCTTTATTGAAGTATTCTGGAAATTATTGAAGTATTTGCATGTAAATTATTATTATCACTTGTCCTTACGTTGGCCTTATTTTTTTGCCTTTCTCCCACTTGCTTTATTTTATTGCTATACAGTGCTGTCTTCTTTGCATTGTTTTTTTTCCTGTTTTGATTTTGTATTTAATATTTTATCTGTTTTTGTTGTAAAGCATCTTTGAGCACTTGGAAGGAAAAGCATTATTATTATTATTTTATAATTAGATTTTTATTAGAAATTTAAGGCCAGCTAATCACCATGTTGGACCCCTTACCACCATCCCTCTCTCGACTTCTGCCTGACATACACAGTTTCAAAAGGATTAAGATGTTTTCATGCACCAAAAAAAATCCAGGGGGGTATATAACTGCATATCTGGCAGCAGAGTTATGGTTTGAGGCTTGTTTGATACCTCAGACCCTTGATGACTTATAGCCATTTTACCAATCGTGTATTCCATACTGTTCCAGTGTAATTTACAGCTTAATCTAGTCCCACCCCCCAATTCCCATAGAGATCCATTCAAATGCAGAGACGTTATGTAGTATCGCTTGTAAGAGTACCAGAAAATAAGATATCAAGAGTCTTTTGATGTTGTTGGATAACAGACATCAGGAAGTCATGGCATGCAAAGGATATGCAACCAAATATAAAAAATTTAAAGGCACAGTCAACTTAGTGTATGTAAACTTCTGACCCACTGGAATTGTGATATAGTGAATTAAAAGTGAAATAATCTGTCTGTAAACAATTGTTGGAAAAATTACTTGTGTCATGCACAAAGTAGATGTCCTCACAATCTGTGTATATAAACAAGCCTGTAGCAAATATTAACTCTTTCTATGCCACAAATAACCCTAGCTTTGTTGCCTCCTGTAACAGTGCTATGTACTAACCCTATATTAGCTTGCAATCTGTAGTAGAACTATCATTAGGTACAGCTCAATATTAGGATTGGCAGAGCTTCACCTGTGTCTGGCTGAAGAGTTTGTTGATCAGCTGTTCCTCCGTGAACCAGCGGTTTTGTCGGTAATTTCCAAATACGACCTTTACCCATCGGGGTCTCTTTTGCCTCCTGCGAACTCCACTCTCCTGCTGAGCCAGCATCCTGCAACACGGAAAATATAGATAATCAGGGAGAGAACACATTCTCATGCAACATTTTGCCAATTTCAGTTTTTTTTTTCATTTCAAGATTCTCTTGCTCCCTCTGAAGGTACCTCAAAAGGCAATGAATTTGGGACACACTTCGAAGGCAGGATGATGTCACGTGAGATCAGTGTTTATGTTTGTTCATTACGCTACGTCAGCTTGCTAGCAAGATAGCTGGCTAGTTATTGGAAAGCTCACAGAGGCTTAAAAACATCAGATACACTATTCCAGTGTATTAAATAATTAAAATGCACTTTTAAATATAACTACAACAAATTATGGAGTTTACTGCATATTCAGACTGTAGAAAATCGCCTCTGGTGCCACAGCAAATACCGCATCGTTGTTTTCGGCCGCCATTAATTTATCGGAAGTGAGAACCCTGATGTAATCGCAAAGACTTATGGGATATCATACCCGGAGAAGGATACATGCGATGCTGCCTTCACATGCTGCCTTCTAAGGCACCTTAGAAGGCAGCATTTTATGCAAACTTTCGAATGAGACATGCCCCGATGCCTTCTTGCCTTCAAATGCTGCCTTCGAAGGCAGAATTTTCCCCTTTTGAGGCACAGACACATTTGTTA
The DNA here is from genome assembly GCA_029718625.1 of Synaphobranchus kaupii. Taxonomy (NCBI): domain Eukaryota; kingdom Metazoa; phylum Chordata; class Actinopteri; order Anguilliformes; family Synaphobranchidae; genus Synaphobranchus; species Synaphobranchus kaupii. The sequence goes on from CM056390.1 coordinate 21,680,695, forward strand.
CTTACCCGTTTCAGAATAAGCAGAAATTAATATGCTAGATAAGTTATAAAATCTACTTGTTTGTAAAAAACGAAGCTCCGCGTAGTTGAGTTCAACACAATCTAACCGATTGTGGAAGACTGGTATTTATAAAAAAATAACAGTCAGTATAAGTCCATTGTGATGTAAATAGTGAAAGTTCATTGATGTTATAGGCTACTTTTCACAAAAAGTAACAAATTGGACATAGCTTGCAGCTAATAGCAAGTCCCCAGGAAGAATATGGATATCCTGGTCACTGACAGGGTTTATAAATAAATATTACATTCAGTTATATAAAAATTTATATTTTTATATTTTTTAATAACGCTGTTAATACCCAACCCGTTAGAAACAACACCAATGGGGAAACCCTATAATTAGTCACATGCTGATGGCGGAGCTAACTACAGTCAAGCCGGAAAGTCTGCACACCCCTTTCACCTTCTCCACGTTTTATTACGTTACAGACTTATACTACAATAGATTGAGTTCATTTTTTGCCTCAAACATCTACACACAATAGCCAATAATGATGAAGTGAAAACAGGTTTTTAGAAAATATGCAATTTTATTTTACTGACAAAAATAGGTTATTTAGGGGTTACATATCTGTACACACCCTTAGCCTAATACTTGGTTGCTGCACCTTTGGCAGCGATTACAGCTTCAAGGCGTCTTGGGAAAGAAGCTACGAGCTTGGCACACTTGTTTCTGGACATTTTTGCCCATTCATCTTGGCATATCCTTGCAAGCTCCATCAGGTTGGATGGGGAGCGTCGGTACACAGCCATTTTCAGCTCTTTCCACAGATGTTCAATTGGATTCAGGTCTGGGCTCTGGCTGGGCCACTCAAGGACATGCACAGACTTTCTCCGAAGCTACTCCTTTGTTCTCTTGGCTGTGTGCTTCGGGTCGTTGTCATGTTGGAAGGTAAACCTTCGCCCCAGTCTGAGGTCCAGAGCGCTCTGGAGCAGGTTTTCTTCAAGGATCTCGGTGTACTTAGCTGCATTCATCTTTCCCTCTATCAGGACTAGTCGCCCCGTTCCCGCTGCTGAAAAACATCCCCACATCATGATGCTGCCACCGCCATGCTTCACTGTAGGGATGGTATTAGCCAGGTGATGAGCGGTGCCTGGTTTCCGCCAGACGTGACGCTTGGTATTCAGGCTAAAAAGTTCAATTTTGGTTTCATCAGACCAGAGAATCTTGATTCTCATGGTTTGAGAGTCCTCTAGGTGCCTTTTGGCAAACTCCAAGCGGCTGTGATGTGCCTTTTACTAAGGAGGGGCTTCCGTCTGGCCACTCTACCATAAAGGCCTGATTGGTGGAGTGCTGTCTGGATGGTTGATCTTCTGAAAGGTTCTCCCATCTCCACAAGGATACGCTGGAGCTCTGTCAGAGTGACCCTCGGGTTCCTGCTCACCTCCCTGGCCAAGGCCCGTCTTCCCCGATTGCTCAGTTTGGCCGGGCGGCCAGGTCTAGGAAGATTCTTGGTGGTTCCAAACTTCTTCCATTTACGAATGATGGTGGCCACTGTGCTCTTTGGGACCTGTAAAGCTGCAGAGATTTTTCCGTACCCTTCTCCAGATCTATGCCTTGACACAATCCTGTTTCTGAGGTCTGCAGATAATTCCTTTGACCCCATGGCTTGGAGTTTGCTCTGACATGCACTGTCAACTGTGGGACCTTATATAGGCAGGTGTTGGCAATCCCCAATCATGTCCAATCAATTGAATTTATCACAGGTGGACTTAAGTTGTAGAAACATCCCAAGCAGTATCAGTGGAAACAAAATGCACCTCAGCTCACTTTTGGGTGTCATATCAAAGGGTGTGCACACTTGTGTACATATGATATTTTACATTTTTATTTTTAATAAATTAGCACAAATGTCTAAAAACCTGTTTTCACTTTGTCATTATGGGCTATTTTGTGTAGAATTTTGAGACAAAAAAATGAACTCAATCTATTGTAGAATATGTCTGTAACGTAATAAAACGTGGAGAAGGTGAAAGACTTTGTGCAGACTTTCCGGCTTGACTGTATATTCTCTCTGATCTTTATAATTCCACTAAATTGTAAATTCCATTAATTTTGAGGACCTAACTCCGACCAGTTTTAAGGTAGACATACAATGGGGACAATACCCCTATTATGTTCCTTGTGCTTGTAAACTATAGCCTACTATTACTATGTTTTAAATTAAGCTTAGCTGCATGTTCTATCACACCACTGTCTTGGAAATCACTAGAAATCAAACTGTGTTGAATTTTTGGTAACATGATTGTATAAATCTATGTGCGTGTGAGTGTATGTATGTGTGTGTGTGTGTGTGTGTGTGTGTGTGTGTGTGTGTGTGTGTGTGTGTGTGTGTGTGTGTGTGTGTGTGTGTGTGTGTGTGTGTGTGTGTGTGTGTGTGTGTGTGTGTGTGTGTGTGTGTGTGTTGTGTGTGTGCGTGTGTGTCTGTTATTCCAGCCCTGAAGGCACGGGTTGGTGAAACACAGACTGGGACACTCATTCCAGGGCTCTGAAAGCACTGGAGAGCCCTGCCTGATGTTAGATGGGATTGTTTAGACAGACATGGCCAAATTGCGACTTCCAGCGTGCAGGCGAGGCCCTCGGATCAGTCCGCCTCGGCATAAGCCCCAGCCAGCCAAAGCCAGAGCCATTAAGGGCCATTCCGAGCTCTGCCTTTTTAAACAATTCAGAAATGAAAAATGACCAATGCCAAGGTAAAAAGGTTTCCAGTCACCCATCACTCACAGTATTGGCAGTAAAAAACAGCGTTCAGTGCTTGCACTACATATTAAATCTATCATAAGGGTTTCCATGGCTGATTTACTAATGAGGATATTAGTAACTCAGAAAGTTCTCAGAAAGTTCATTTCACTATTACAAGTTGCCTGAGTCTTAAAAGGAATGCTAAAACGAATTATTCCCTCAAAATAATCAAGGTATTTTTGCCAGCGGGAGTTTCCAGCGCGCTTTTGGCATCTATGGTAATTTTAGGGCATGTTTACGGACACTGGGAGTATTCAGGCTGTTTAGGATTTAATCTCTCGTGTTTGTCCATTAGTAGCTCTTTGCTCCAAGAATCTGGAGTATATTACAGACCTTGAGTTGTGAAAAAAGAAACACATGAAATAGCTCTTTTGTGTTTTCCATGTGGATATTATTTAGCATCTATTTACCCAACTGTGCATTTATTTCCTCAATGGAGACAGCATGAGGAATTATGCTGCTTGACTGCTCAGATTGCTTGTTTTGTACTGGGCTCTTGGCAGGACGACGTGGGTTACGTTCCAGGCAAACAGTGCGGCTCTCCCGCTATCACTTAAAGACTCCCGTCTCAGAAGTGTCACCAATCAGGGAGAAGGGGAATCAATAGCAGGGAATTGGAAATCGTAGCTTTCAAGGCCCAGACTGGAAAATGACTGTCGAACCTACATCCCGAGTCCCCTCTAATGGACGTATAATGGTGTCAGTCATGAGCGGTGTCAGAGGAGAGGGTGCCGTGCTGTAGGGGGGGTGGTGGGGGCGGGTGGCGGGGGTTAATTCCCTGCGGTCATCAAATTAATCTTGCCAGTGGGGCCTGCAGACTCCGGTTTCCGATGGGCACCAGCAGAAAAAAACAATAGCAATTTGAAAAATGTACTGATAGGAAGTGATCTGTTTTGAGAACCCTCCAGTATTTTTCAGTTCCTGGCAGCCTAGCAAAGCCCACGAGCAGAATGCCACAAAGGAAGCTTTTGGTCCCCCCCCACCAACACAACAAAAGAATGCGTGCCATTTTGTTCGGCGGGATTATGTCATTAAGGCCTATTAGCGACACATTTTACAGGATTTAGTGTCAGCAAGCAGCCATGAAATCAGAGATATTTTTGTTTGTTTTTGCCCATTGAATTTCTGCTAATCCCCCTTTTCCTAAGGTTGTAACAACAGCGGCGAGGGATTGCACCAGCAGCAGTTAGTGAACCGTACTCCTGGTATTCAGCTTGTGTTTAATTTATCTGCCACTGTCACAACCGATTTCACCGGGCTTCACCCTCAATCCAGCCCCCTTCCTTTGTGACACAGAAAGCACTTCATATTACAGTCAAATGGCGAGCCTAATTGGCTTTTGTGTTTATTATTATGAACTGACTTATAAACTTTTGAATCATTACCAGGAATAGTGTATAGGTGGCACATATCCCGGTACACTAAATTCACTCCTGACTCTTTATGTTTGCTAGTTAAAGAGGTGAAATTTCCACTGTAACATCCTGATTGGGGTTCTTTTTGCAAGGCCAATTTAGTTTGGTATGACATTGTTAAACTCTTCCAGTTATGAGCGTGACAGCCCAAACAAGATAGGTCCACAGTCCTGCCCTGTAAATAGTCTGACGAGGCTGAAGCAGCCAGCGATTTCTGAGAAATTCAGCTCTTCTGGGGCTGGTCTTTTTAACCCGGGTCGAAAGGCACCGAGCAGCTGCACTGAGCATGCTCAGTATGAAGGATGCCTTTCCGTGTCTTGCAGGAAATGTTATGAGCATGACGCAATGCCAAGATGCACCTTGTTTCGTGGAAATTATTATCGTGATCGGCAGCCAAAATAGCTCCTCTGAGTAATGCATTGGACAAGGCACAAGGTGAGCCTCTATTCAATTCATGCGGATCCTTGTATTGGTTACTAATTTGATTTTCTTGACATGCTAAAAATGTCAGAATGGTTTGCCAGATGTATGAGGATATGAGGAAATGAGGCAAACAACAGACCCCCCCCCCTTTAGTAACGCACCTTCTCAATTGAGACGATCCCCCATTGTCAGCTGTAGTATAGTCTTTAGGTGTTTGTACCGAGACTGGGCCGTATGTTTGAGGCCCACTTGGAGAGGCCGGCGCACTGATTTCTCTCCGACGGGTAAAGCTAGTGCAGGAACCGCTGGACTCCGAGAGGGACAGAGTCCCAGTGAGGTCAGCCGTGGAGAGAGCCAGTTTCCCATGGCCGAGCCCGAGCCCTGTGTCCATCCACATCTCGCAGGCTGCCTCCTGCAATTATAGCCTTCCCGCTGATAGAACAAAGGCGCGCACGGCCATTCCCAGCTATGTATGAATTCACTTTTCTATTTACAAAAAGTTCAAAGGAAGGCGTGTCTGTCTAACACAGGGGTACGCCTGTCTGCTTATTCACCTCGAAGAAATTCTTTGCCTTTGCAGTCACGGCTGCACTGGTGCGAGTTCAGAAGTGTACGGTAGTATACGGTATCTTTGTGAGACTGCGCTGTTGTATTGTAGAGCGGCGGGGACCAAGCTTGTAAAGACTGTGACCGCAGGGCTTTCTCTCTCCGGCCTGTCCGGATCCCCAGCGGAGCACACAGTCGCGGCTACTCCTCCCATCGAGCAACCGTGCCGCTGTGGACTGTTACAGTAACATACATTAGAGTCAATTGTCATTCACATCACTGCCACCGATTTACTTACGTCATAATGTTGTCGCGAGTCGCGTAGCCGGCGTTATGAAAACCCACTTATACCCTTGAAAGACACAATATTTTCCCTAAAAGAGGCCAAACGAACGGTGGCAGCTTCAATGTAAGAAGGGGGGGGGAAATCTATTCAGGTTCTTTAAGTCTGTACAGTGCTTTAACCCATTCAGTCGGAACACGGGGGGCATATTTCTCCACTTGTGTGAACAAACGCGGCTAATGCGTTTGAATGGAACTGAGGCATCCAACTGAGTTACTGTATACATCCTTCGTGCAGTAATTAAATGTTTCAGCTGGGATGCGGGTGAACGTGAATTGGGTCTCACGTGGCTCTCGTGGTTAACATCCTCAGATGCCAAGGGGCTAATGATGTCTGGAGAGTTTGTTAATGCAGTTAATGCAGCCATGCTCAATGCTCTTTAAAGGCAACTGTATACAGTGTTCTGTAAACACAACCGTCCTGGCCCAAATACCTCAGGAATACATTGCTGGGTCTTTGTTGGGCAATTAAAGATTCCCATACCGTAAGCTTGTATTTTTAAGCAGATGAATGAAGGGGCATGGATGTATGTTTGTCTGTGTTTTGTGTGTGTGTGTGTGTGTGCGTGTGTGTGTGTGTGTGAGAGAGATAGAGAGAGAGCACAAAATAATAATAAGTCTGTTTTCTGTAATTCAATCATTTCTCATTTAAATTTTTTTTTTCCCATTGGCCCTCATGTTCTTAATATTCCTTCTCTGCTGTAATCACAGATACAGATTTAATTACAGTGCCGTGCTACAATTTGATACTGAAAGTACATTTTCCGATTCCCAAAGCAGTCTTCCCACAGTCTTGGCAGAGCGGTCCCAGATTGCTTCTCACTCACCCGGAGTATGACACAATGGCTGGGGATTCCTACCCGACACAATTTGTTGAGCCTTGTAGTAAGGATGACATCAAACGGACAGAATGACCCCCCATTCCCGCCACCCTCCCCAAACACGCATCCAAATATAGAGACAGAACCGATTACCTCATACCGTCAGGAAGTATTTTTCGATAGTAAATAAAACATCTGGTCTGGCCCAGGAAGAGGGAGGACTCACACGGGCTTGGTATCACAGAGACAGGAGTGGAAAAACACCGTCATGTCAGCTTGTGTGTGCAATGCGGATTGACACCGGCGCTCCGGGCTGATCCAGGGACGTCCAGACGCGGTCATTGGCCCGAGGTCCACAGCAGTCAGAAAGGTTCTGGCTTCCTGATGGACGGCAGGCAGTCCTGTGTGGTGGACAGTGAAGAGTTTTAAGTATGAATGCTGGGTAGGACACTGCTATTAGAGCCTTTAGAAAGTTGCTCAGCCTGGGTTTCTCCTGTGAATATCCCATATTTGATGTACAGTAATAAAAATAATAATAATAATAGTCAGTTTTGGAGTAGAACTTCAGGACACTTATGTAATATGGCTCCACTCTGAGGTATCAATCATCTATCCATCCATGTGCATAATGTAATATAATAATAATAATAATAAATATAGCCGCAAGTGGCAATTGGGGGTTTGAGCCATTAAAAGCCTAAAGAAAGTCAAGTATATATGACATTTAAGAATATAAAAGCAATATGACATGCAGCTGTGGAATGATACACATTCTACACAAATCAGAAGAATATTTCCTGTTTAACATTGAAAAACAATGTATGTCTACGGGAATTTTTGTGAATGTAGTCCATTGACTCAAGTGGCTAACTTTTGTGTTGGTAGACCAGGTACATCAGGATGCTGTAGGTTGCGATGGGAGGCAGTAGTTATACCGGACATATCTTTGATATGTACCATGTCTGGTCCAAATTGGTCAAGAAACAAAAAAGCCTTAGGGAAAAAAAAGAGAAAATCCCTTATGGCGGACTTTCATGATCTTGTGCATGCAAGTACATGTGCTTCCAGGGAATACTCATAGCAAATTTGGTGTGAAAGGGTGTGTGGGAGATATTACATTAAAACTGTGAATAAATAGAAATTTTAATTATAGCGCCACCATGAGGCGAGATTGAGGTGAGATTTTAAACACTCTTAATTTCGTACATTTATGATGAGTGTGCCAAGTTAGCCCTTCGGGCTCAAACCCTAATAATAATAATAGTAAGAGTCAATTTTGGAGTAGAACTTCAGGACAGTTATGTAATATGGCTCCACCCTGAGGTATGAATCATGCAATGTATTGCCTATTAAATTTAATAATAGGTCTGGTTGACAACCGCCAGACGTGCGTAGCGTGTTGGGTTCTGTGAATGTTTGTGACTCCCCTGTTGCCTCACAGTCTTCTTTAAGACCACGCGAGGCTGAAAACATGTATTTTGAGTTCAAGCTGAGTTTTCCTTTTTTTCTCCTTCCGTGCTGCTTCGTTCGGGGCTTTTCGCTCTGCGCCACACGTAAGTCTGTGGCTCTGGGAGCCAACGAGGTGCAGCTGTCTTGGCCTGATGTATGCAATCGCCCTTAGGGTACGTGGATGTGTTACACCTGCACACTGGAGTCATTAGTGACTGCGGGCTGTGTTCTCCTCCCAGGCCTCATGCCTACACAGCAGGGGGCCGCCGGCGAGCTGCATGCATGGAGGCCAAGAACTTGCCTTTGAACCGATAATGGCCTTAAGCTTGTTTTTCATCATTAACAAGCTTGCCAATATCAGTGAGGATCACACACGTATCGGCCGCCGATTCCTTTACACTTGATTGTGTTCAATGCACTATTGCCGTTGTGACTTTCACTTTAAATAATTTCAATTATAACAGAGGGAGAGGTCAGAGGCCGGCCTTATTGAAAACCGGTCGCATGTTTGCTTCATTATGGCTAAAATGATTCGATGCGAAGTGCACAAAGACGGAGCCGTCGCATTGGATGCGACGGAGCAAAACGGAATCCGCTGCTAATGGGTGATCTTTATTTAAATTGGCATGCTTGGTAACCATGCAAAAGCATTAAGAACAGGTTCAGGATAATTACCAAATAAAGGCAATTACTCCACTTTTCCTTTGTAGCTGCCACAGCCACTCTGGACCATCAGACCCTCTCGCTATTCTGCCAATAATCAGAGGGACCCATTGGATCACACGTGGCAATGGTCTACTTATCTATGACAAAAAAAACAAGGATGGGATGGGGTATGGAAACTAAATCTCGCTGATTTGTGAATGATTCCAACAGACATCTCAGACAGAGCACTGTCCCTGAGGTTGCCTTCAAACAGAGCTGTCCTGCGCTCTCAAATTACAGGTTCCTCCAGACAAACACAGAGGATGGGAACAATTAGAGCCACATTGTTCCGTCCAACCTCCAGGAAGTTTGTTGACTCAAGTCAACTAATCCTTTATTCTCAACCTTAGAGCTCTGCGATATTCCATGTCCTGTCAACATGAACCTGTAATGGAGAGGATGAGCCAACTGCAAGTGCTAAGCACTCAGTCAGAGACTTTATTTTACCTTAATCAGTGATGGCTGATATTATGTTAACAGCATATATCAGCATAGTGATGTCTAATTCATTAGTGAGAGGCATGGCTCTTTGATGTTGGTAATCACTCAAAGTGGAATTGAATATTCTCGATTCAGTTATAACAAAATATGTCAAGATAAAAGTATCAATCTGCTAAGTCAATTGTATGACCTCAGGCAAAAGAGGCTTCATTCATGCCCTGCCACTTACAGCTGATGCACTGGGTTCATTGGAACGCGTTGTACATTGGGCCTGATTTAGAAAGGCCTTTAGCATGTGCAAAACCTTTTAGCACACGCATAACTCATAACACAACCAATGATTGGTACAAAACAAATAGCATGACCAATCATTGGGCATGTTATTGGTTTTGCGTGTCCTAAAAGGTTTTGCTCATGCTAAAGGTCTTTGTAAATCAGATTGCTGAACAACATGAGAAGTGATCAAGAAGTGGCTGCTTGTGTGAGAGACTGTTTATGTGATTGACAGGTCCCAGGTGAGACGAGGATCGGCTGACTCCTCCCCCCAGCAAACAGGGATGTCCCGGACCGTCAAGCGCTACCCATCATCCAACTGGCCTATCACCTCCAATGCTCTGCCCAATGGAAATGGCAACGGACATCAGAGCAACCAGAGACTCTCCGTCCACCGTCAGGGGGTTGACAACCTCAACAATGCTGTGGCCCCAATAGGTATTGTAATAACCAATATCCAGGGCTGTCCCTGTGCACCAAAATATAAAGATCAATTACCCAGACAAAAATACAAGAACAATCTCATTTATGCCTCTATTTAATCCTTTCTCCACCTTTTTTAAAATCTGGATAACAGTTGTAATGAGCAGATTATAGTGTAAAAGTGAATGCAAAAAAAAAAAATATATACATTAAGTTCCTGCCATATGAGACAATATTGAGAGCTACGTTAAGAGCTATGTTAGTTATACTCTCGGTTTAGCATAAAAACTATGGAAAATACGGATGCCTGTGTTTGCAAGCTTGTCTTTCCTCCCATTGACAATGGACACATTGCAGAGCTTCTTGGAACAGCAAAGAAGTCAGAGAGCTACTTGCTATCCTTTTTTAACCATACTGTGTATAAATATAACTACATTAACAGTAGAGAGGGAACTTGCAACTGTATTCATGTGCAGTATGAATGAACCTTTGGAAATGCTGTAAAAGGCTTTAACAGGACAGAAGTACTGAAAGATATTCTATTTGCTCCATTGAGCAGACCTCTTTCCACACACACACACACACACACACACACACACACACACACACACACACACACACACACACACACACACACACACACACACACACACACACACACACACACACACACACACACGCACACATTTACACACGCACGCACGAACGCACGCACGCACGCACACCCAAGCATGCACAGACACACAGTACTCAGATGCATTGGACATTAAGATAAAAAGTCAGTTTTGGCTCCAGCCCACAGCCTTGGTCTACTGTGGGGTTTGCATTACAAGAGCGGCAGTGTGGTATACTGGTGGTTATGGTATGGAACCTGATAGAGGAAGCTTTTCATTCAGAATCCTGGAAGGGGCGCTTCTGCTTTACAACTCAGCAAGGTCCTGGACCTGGGTAACTTAGTATAGTAAATATAGTAAATATCCATCTTTATAACGTGATAAAATGTCAACTGGACATGGGAATTAACAATAATATTAATAATAAGAATAATAATTATTATTATACTACTACTACTACTACTACTACTACTAATAATAATAATAATAATAACAATAACAATAATAATAATAATAATAATAAAAGAACTGTGGCTGGTAGCTCTATCGGGCGACGTGCAATTGCTGATTCCTCACTCAGTTGGTTCAGTTGGTTAAGGGGTCCGCGTTTCATCGCTCTCTGGTGACTCCCACTGGTCGATCACGCACACGTGGGCCGCAGCCAAAGCCCCGTATAAAGTGTCTTCCTCCGACTCAGCTCTTTGAGATCTTCCGATTTAGATTCAGATTCAGATTCAGGAAACTGTATTTTTCCATTAGGAACTTCATGTGTGGGAGGCATCAAACATACACAAACAAACATTCAAGACAGTGGCAAACAACACCGTAAAAGTAAAAATAGAAACGGATATAAACCAGATATAAAAACAGCTGTAATAAAAACAGCTGTAAGTGCTGCACAAAAATACATCTTATTACATGTTGGCTGTGTGTTGCAGTGTGAAAAGAAGTAGGCTGGTGACACCGCGCGTTTTGGAGGAGAACCGCGGATGTCTTCACTCTCCTGAATCGGCAGTGGAGATTGTGCATGAGCACGGCTACAAATAGACAATTGGATATTCCAAATTAGGGTGGGAATTGGACATACTCAGCCCCATGTTGGGTGCCAAATTTTTTATTTATTTATTTATTTTTAAGTGGCAGTTCAGAGGCCTGAATGGGCAGCCGGGTGATTGCAGAGTGCACTCACACATGCCAGAGGCTTACATCAGTGTGCAAACACAGTGTAGAGTCTTACATCACTGTGCAAATACACAGTGTACAGTCTTACATCAGTGTGCAAACAGTGTAGAGGCCTACATCAGTGTGCAAACACACAGTGTAGAGTCTTACATCACTGTGCAAACACACAGTGTAGAGTCTTACATCACTGTGCAAACACACAGTGTAGAGTCTTACATCACTGTGAAAACACACAGTGTAGAGTCTTACATCACTGTGCAAACACAGTGTAGAGGCCTACATCAGTGTGCACACACACAGTGTAGATTCTTACATCACTGTGCAAATACACAGTGTAGAGTCTTACATCACTGTGCACACACACAGTGTAGAGTCTTACATCACTGTGCACACACACAGTGTAGAGTCTTACATCACTGTGCACACACACAGTGTAGAGTCTTACATCAGTGTGCACACACAGTGTAGAGTCTTACATCAGTGTGCAAACAGTGTAGAGGCTTACATCAGTGTGCAAAAAGTGTAGAGGCTTACATCAGTGTGTACACACAGTGTAGAGGCTTACATCTCAGTGTCAAACACAGTGTAGAGGCTTACATCTCAGTGTCAAACACAGTGTAGAGTCTTACATCTCAGTGTCAAACACAGTGCAGAGGCTTACATCAGTGCACACACAGTGTAGAGGCTTACATCTCTGTGTCAAACACAGTGTAGAGTCTTACATCAGTGTGTACACACACAAGCCAGAGGCTTACATCAGTGTCCATAGCCAGAGCAAAGGCCTGCATCTGGTCTCTACATCTGTTCCCTCACACTCACAGCCCTGGGGCAGAGCCAGCCACAGGCAGCCATTATTGGCACCTCTGTTCAGGGCTCTTCATACGCCATGGCAGAGACGCCTAGTAAGGCGAACTCTTAACTACCATCCACTTTGCCCTCAGACCCTCAGAGCCATTAATAAAGTCTGCCTGACGTCCGAGTCTCTCTTTTCCCCTTCGTTCCTGGGCAATGCGAGTTGAATGTGTTCCCAACATTACACAACTTTCCCGCTCTCGTACACCTCGCCCTTATGATAAGGCCTTTGGAGGGCGGCCCGATTGTCATCTGGATCCTCTCCACTGCTGCTCCTCAGACCTGTGACACGTCCGCCCCGCCTGCGCTCTCTGCCCAGAAGCCGCGGCGCGTCCGCGAGCCTCTCCTCTCAGTCAGGGAGCCGCCCGCCCGCCGCGATGCAGCTCCGAGCCGGTCTCTCGCCGTGCCTCCTCCTCCTCCTCCTCACCGCGCTCCTCTCCTCCCTCGCAGGAGCCAACCTCACCTCCGGCCTGGACCGCATCAAGATCGTGTTCACCCCCACGGTGTGCCGGCGGACGTGCGTTGGCGGCCGCTGCTTCACCAGCTGCGAGAAGGGCGACACCACCACCATCTACAGCGAGAACCAGAGCCAGCAGCCCAAGTCCCAGGGCTTTCGCCTGTGTGAGTGCCTCCCCTCCTCTTTCTCCTTCCTTTCCTCCTCCGCCATTCCCGCGCTCCTGTCCTCTTCCACCTCAGCGCGCGCGGCGCTTTCTCTCGACCGCCCACCCCGGATTAAAGACTCCGGCCGGTGGATAGCGCCGCGCGTCGACTCTGGCACGCTGTGCTTTTCACCGTCTCTTCTCGCGGTTGCTAGGGCTTAATGAGGGAAAAGCGATGTAAGGGAAGATAAGGCGCTCTCCCTCCACGCCCACCTGCCAGCTTGTAAATGCCAGACAGAAAGAGATGACAAAATGCTTAGCTTTACCGCTAAGGTGGCGTGAAAATCTCTCTCAAACAGACGGAGGGGATTAAGAGGCGCTCCTTTCTTCCGAGGCGGCCGCCGGCCGAGGGGGCCGCGTGGGCCGCGCGCGGATTCGCCCGCGCTCTCTCACGCTCCCCGCGCCCGTCTCCTCGCGATGCGCACCTCTCGCGAGCGGCCCCGATTAACCGTTTAACACGCCGCGCGGCCAGGAGAGAGGGCCGCAGTGTGAACGGAGATTAATGGGGATTACAGCAAAGCGAGGATTAATCTGCAGGGCTTTGCCGCGAAAACCACACAAGTGGCCCCCCAGGCGAGAGAGGTAACGATGCCGGAGGGCACATTGTTTCCAGTGTGTGTCTGAGCCCCCGTGTAGGGGCTTGTGCTTAGCTCTCGCTGAAAATGATCATAGAGGCGGGGGGGTACCCCTGCCACACACATCGCAACTCTCCATTGAACATGTTTAGCAATACTGGGAGCACTCGCGTGAGTTATGAAATGGCTAAAACAGATTTTTTGCATTTATCCACCCCTTAATACGCTTTTGGAACACGCACAGGATGATCAAAAACACATCAATTATTTGGCAGAGGAGTTTTCGCTTACTACAAATATATAACCCTGGGACTCTGTAGGCTAGTGTTTGTAAAAAGGTGTTTATTACATTTTTATGTGATTGTTTTTGAGATATGTTTATGAGTTGAAATTTTTTATTAATTTTGACTGAGAGTGAAAAGACTCAGATGAAGTCGGTACACGGCCAAGAATGTGCTTTGTTATTGTCGACCTCAGCATTCTTTCAGTGCAATAAACATGCTCTGTTTGCATTACAGAGAGGAATACTGTAATTCAAGTATACAGTTACCTCCATTCACAGTGTATGGTTACTCCGAACCTAAAGCACGGCATGTATCCACTTCCAGAGCTCTACGGCTCTGTTACGAAAGTACAATGGCATCTTGTTTTAAAAACCGTCAGTACCACTGCACAGGCTATCCATCAGCCTGCTTGGACCGCTTCCCGATACAGCGCTTCACACGGGCCGCCTAAGAATAGCTCCGCCGCCGCGTACATGATGCAGCGAGAGTGCCAGGCGGGCCGGCGCAGGACTGCGGCGCAGATTTAGGAGGAATTAATGGCCCTTTGCGGCGGATGATTTTGCCAGCGTGTGTAATCGCCCTTGCTGCTTCCTGTGGGCTGGAGCGCCGGCTCCGGAGGCGGCGGGCGGGTGGGTCGCGTCCCGGGCTGTGGAGAGCGAGAGAGAGAGAGAGAGCCGGGCGGACCGGCCGCCGCGTGGCAGACCCGGCAGCACTGCGGGTAATTCTGTCTGACGGAGGCCCCATTCCTCGCATGCCAGTAGGGCTCACTCTTAGCCCCCCGCTCTCCCCAATCCCCCAAATTCATGTTCGCACAAACAATGCGAGGCTCGCACCGCCATTGAGGCCGGCGTGCGTCAGTGCCGTATCCCAGCATGCAAAATGGCTTTCCCTTCTCGCCTCGTGTTTTACGGAGAACGCTACCCCCTTCAAAGCCAGGGAAGAAACCAGTTACGCCGAAATAAAGAATTCCTTCTGATGCGAAACCTGTGCTGTAGCTTGACCAGAAGGGAGCGGTTTTTTTATTGTGCCCATAAAAGGTAACTTTTTATTGTCCAGACTCTGTTCCTTTCATTTTCCACACTTTGAAGCTGAACTGGAAACAGGTTATACGAGGTATTCCATAGATGTCCGTCCCAAATATGTAGGGCACTGAATTTGGAAGGCTGTTTGTACACGGTAAGGTACCACCTGCTAACTTCTATCTGTGGGGCCTAAACACTTCTGACTTTTTGTGAAGGGTTTTTCTGCAGCAAATTTTAATCTACACAAAGATTTAAATATTGCTGTAGAAATAAATCTTCAGAGTTAGAACTGACAGCAGAACAGCGGTCTCCAACAACTTAATACCATGTTTACCACAAGTTTGTAAAGTGGTGGATTGTTTTTTTTTTTCCAAGCGTCGTATTTCTTCTCCAGCATTCAAGAAAACAACCATAAATTTTCATCTTTCTTGGCAACAGTTTTGGCAACATTTTCACTCATTT
The DNA here is from genome assembly GCA_029718625.1 of Synaphobranchus kaupii. Classification (NCBI taxonomy): domain Eukaryota; kingdom Metazoa; phylum Chordata; class Actinopteri; order Anguilliformes; family Synaphobranchidae; genus Synaphobranchus; species Synaphobranchus kaupii. Next base: position 21,695,985 of record CM056390.1, read on the forward strand.
AACACACGGATAGGGCCCCAGAAAAGGCGGAGGTGGAAGCATTTGTAATAAGGGGGATAATATTGGAATCCCTGCCCACAGGGCAAAGTTCATACTTCGTAAATCAGTGTGCAAGACAGAGTTGGTATTAGAGGTGTGAGGATGTGGATCCAGGAGGACATTGGTAGGAGCCGGCAGAAACCAGGCGCTAGACATTAAACTTCATTACTTCCTCCTCTTTGAGTTTTATTTGCTGCTTCTCATTAGCAGTGTTGCCCCTGCTGGAACACCCCCCTCCACCTGCCGCATTTGAAGAAATCAATTAAAGTCCGGTCTCTCAGCCAGTCACTGCCACTGTTGACCAGAGCCCGCCTTCTCCCCCCGCAGTCTTCTGTCAGCTGCCCTGCATGAACGGTGGACGCTGCATTGGAAGAGACCAGTGCTGGTGCCCGTCAAACTCCACGGGGAAGTTCTGTCACCTCCCCGCCCCGCCTCCCCAGAAGCCTCAGCCCCCCAGAAGAGAGGGCGCCCAGGGCGGGCACAACTCGTCCTCGCACTCTATGTACACCCTGCCCCTCTCCAACCAGCAAGGTAATGGCCCACTGCCCGTCCCCTGCACGGCAAGGGCACGCACACAGCGTCGCTCGCGGTCTGTGGGTTCCCTGCTCTGGGGTTACTTTTTTTCCCAAATGCCTCACAAACAAGTTTGTTTGTTTTCACATAATTGCGTTTCATTTGATCAATGTAACGAGTGGGGCGGGGTATGCCTTCTCCTTGTGTCTGTCGTCTATCTTTTGATCAACTGTTGGAAAGGGTCCAGACTTTGTTTGGAAATGGGCTTTTCATTTCGCCCCGACGTCTCTTTCTTTTTTAATTAGTCAAAAGTATGTCATTATTTCTGTACAAAATGGCCGGTGTCACTGGCTTTGAAGCCTGTGACTTTCCTATATGAATACGTTTCCCAGTGCCAAGGTATATTTAATCAGAACCTGGTGAAAAATTTAGACAGACACACATTTCCACTCAGTTGCATTTTATGTGCCAGCCATTCAGATCCACCCAAACTTTGTTGACCAGCAGCTGATGTCAACTTTAATTACAGATCTAATAAGCTGTGTGCGTTGTTTTGAATTTCTTTTATTGTTCGCAGACGACTGCTCCCTCTTATCAACAGAATGCCAGGAGGAACATAAAATACACTGTAATCACATCCAGAAAGGCAGGCTATAATAAGAAACAACAAGTTTACGAACAATATTCCCTCTGCCTCTGTTCTTCCTCTCCTGGATTCTCTTTGTCCTGGAGTAAGTGGAAGCAGATATCTCCTCCCATGCAGCGTCCCTTACATTCCTGCCATTTTCAGCCCATTGGATTTTAATAAAGATGCTTTAAGGACAAGGATAGCATATGTCCATTGTTACTTCGCAGCACAAGAATCCCTTTGTCTGTGTGAGAAGAGAGATTGGGATTTATTAATATGGTGAGAATAGAGCATACTGTACGGGGTAATGTTGAACACTCTTGTTGAGGCATTGTTGGTTCACTTTAACAGTATTCTCAGAAGATTCTGGCCCATCTTGGCATACTGCTGATATTATTATCAGTAATAGTGTACTGTATTTATTGACCCTGTCCGAAATGGCTCTCGCATAATCCTTTTATTTAGTTTTGCAAACTAATCCTTCTTATAATACATCGATCATCCAAGGGTTATCAGGCCAGGAACAGAAACTTATGTTACGACATACCATCATGGGTCTCCATTAAATCCTTCCTCTTCCCCGCCTGCTGGCAGTAGAATCACTGGAGTCTATGTTGGCACTGTGTTTTTTGGGCAGCCTCCCTGCACCCATCGCTGGTGAATGTGCACATCCAGCATCCACCTGAGGCAGAGGTGCAGATCCACCAGGTGGCCCGGGTCAAGCCTGGCCAGGCGACCCCTGCTGGGCGGGGCACCAGCGCGGATGGGGTGCACTCAGTGCAGCAGCGCTCCCAGCCTGGGAACGGGAGCGGGAACGGGAACGGGAACAGGAAGGGCATCGACAACGGAAATGACAACGGCTACACCAGGCCCCACAACCGGCTGAATGGCTACGTAGGCAGGTGCTTCCAGGAGACCGTTGACGGACAGGTACGTTTATCAACGCCGCTAACGTTCGTCGGAGTACACGGAATGCAGGAGTTGACGTTAATCAAGATGAACTGCTGCTGCTCTCTGGAAAGTGGCCCTCCTTCAGCCTACACACCTTCTTACTTATCCCCCTTCAAGCAGCTGTCCGTCAGCGGAAGCGTGACTCCATCTTGATTTATGTCCCCCTCAGAATTTACGGACGATGAAGCTTTTGGTCATCGCCGCATTCCAGTCCCAAAACAAAGATGTTATGTGGTGGGGTCAAAGTGAAGACAGGGGGCCACTGAACCCTGCTGAACAATCTCACATGGTTTATGTCAGAGTGTAGAAAGGGCAGCGACTCCTCGATACTGCTCACTGTAGGGAGGGCTGCTGTTCCTCAAACCTGTTCAGTAAGAGCAGCTGCTCTTCAGCTCTGCTCACTGTCAGGCTTTCTTATCTGTGCTTTAGGCCTCGGGTCACCTCCTGGAAGGCCTGCAGTGCTTTTTGGTGAACTCTGTCTTCGTTTAGGCCTTAGGAAGGCCACCTCCTGTTCCTCTCACAGTCGAGCCTGCTTAGCCTCAGGCCTTTCCAGCGTCTGTTAGCAGGACTGTCAGAGGCGGTGGTCTTCGCCTCCCCATCTCAGCAGGTTCCAGTTCTGATACCAGGCTTTCTCCAGCATTAGCTGCTTGATGTAGATGGGAAGCGATTGGTAGGAGCTGCCCATTGTGTCAACTGCACTTTTGGCGAGTGTGAAAAGAGACGTTTTAGGCAGACATCTATTAAAGGGTCACACATCTTTGTCAAACATGACTGATAATGTGCGTCAGTAATAAGCAATGCAGTACAGAGAGAAATGCCCGTTGAGCTGCTAGTTAGAAGCACATGGTCTTTGCTGCCGTCTCAGTGACTTCTAATAGGAATTGGCTGTTAGTTTTTCTCTCAAATTTCCATATATCCCAACTGGCTTGTAGTTCTGTAGGTTTGATAATAATTTCCTCACAATTAGCCAAAACCAGCTATTTGAGCTGAGGAAATAGTGACGGTAGTGAGTAGCTTTTCCTCTTTTTAAACAGATGGCTTCAGTTCGTCCTCTCTTAGATGGGTAGGACAAAACATGGTTTTTGTAAGCGGTTTCTAACATGCAATTTTGATCTAATGTGACAGGATAGAGGGGTTTCAGATCTAAAGCTGTAGAATTATTTTATACATCACACGTGGTGAGGAACCCCTTTACTTTTAAGTCCCCGCATGTGAAAGTACGAATGTTTCTGAAATAGGACTGCAGCCTGAAAATAGTTACTCATGAGGACTTTGCCAGGCACAGCACACACTCTGCTAATGTAGTGTAACTGCAGTGTGGGGCTGTGGAAGACACCGGGGCATGCTGGGTAATGTATCCCAGGCCCGTGTGTTTATACAGCTCTCTGTGTGTTTGCATTGCAGTGTGGTAAGCCACTTCCCGGCCTGACCAAACAGGACGATTGCTGTGGCAGCGTGGGAGCCTCCTGGGGTCTGAACAAGTGCACAGAATGTCCCCCCAAACCAGGTGAGCCCCAGCTCCCCCAGTGGCCACTGCACCTCTGTGCATGATCCGCCAAAGCAGACTTACATTTCACTTAATTCAGTTTCGCGGTACAGAGCTTTAAAACCTCCAGCGCACTTACTGCACGCAAACTAATTGTGAATAAATGATGGAGTACGGTCTACACAAAGCATTCCATATGGCGATTGTCTTACATAATGGATTAGTTTGTAATAGCAACATGCCGTCATACCCGTGTTATCCATACTTAGCCTGAGAATTACAATGGTTATTTGAACTATTTTAAGCATGGTTTAGTAGGTGGTAATGCATGCAATTAAAATTTTAGTTTGTTTTGAATAGCAGAGTTGCACTTATTGTAACCCTAATACTATACACTGCACGTCTTGTTAATGCTGATTCTTCTTTGAGGCCTCCATGTGTTCCTGATGCCACATCCTGTTATGGCGGTTTCTGTCGAATAAACATATTAAACCAGTTGCAGCTGATCAGGGGATGAGAGCTCAGGTTTCATAGGGAGGTGTTTTATTTGTGTGTCTAAACACAGACCATAAAGAAAAAAAGGTTATGATGTGTTATAAGAGGCAACGAAACATATTTTTCCATGTAGCTCACAAACTAGATTTATGCTACTTGTACACATGACAGTTAATGAGCTATTTCTCTTGCTAATAACGGACTTCAAGAGAAATGTTTTTCCTTAATTAGATTCCCATAAATCTGTGCCACTTGTTCTCGGTAGTAATTATTACTGCCTTTCGTGTGGAGCTGCGTCGCAACCACAAAGACGTCCTCCCATCATAAAAGTCATGTTTGTGAGGGGAAAAAAAACGAAACACAACCAAAGTAAGAGGCGTCACCCGTGCATACGCAGCTCGGCAGGAATGCGTGTTGCCCTCTGAAGGGGATTCACCGCCGCTTTGTAATTTACCAGGGAACACATGAGCAATCCTTCCCTCCTGACCGCAAGTGTTTATCCTGAAAAAAAAAAAAACTGTGGTTGAAGCACAAGCTGGTTACGTTGTGTAGGTGGAGGGTGACGGTTGTCAGGATCAACCGCTCCACCGCTTTCATGATTTCACAGGGAAGAAAAGTCCACTGCGAACATTTGAGGGCCCTGCATGACCTGTTTTCTGTCTGTCCGAACATTTCTCCTTACATAAGCGTGTGTTGGCATTTGGAAAGGAGGGTCCCAGCTCAGCATTTGTCCACGAGCTGTTAATCCAATTAGGAAATGAGTTCGCCCTCACAATCTGGCTGTGGTAGATGTCAATTGGTTGTCAAAGGGGGCTACCACTTTTCATTCTTTGCTAAGGATCTAATAGGGTTCTAATCTGAAGCAGACATCAGTTTCCCACTGGTTTATAGAGCAATGATGGCCCTTGCATTTCTAACATCATGCCAAATTCTCCTTCCAAAAATCCCCACAGTCGTTCATAAATCTGGCTCCATGTTTTTAGAATATGAAAGGATTGAAATATCCCACATATTTAGCTCCCAATCGTGCAAAGAAAAGTGTTTGGGAGTAACAGTACTTTCATTTTTTGTTAGCGTTGCACACTTTTAAAAGGTGAAAATACACAGATTTGTTCAGCCAACGAACCTGTGGAGCATGCAGAATCTGTAGGAGAGTCCCTGGGAATATTAAAAGGGAATATTAAAAGGTTTTCTTTGTGGCTGTCTTGTGGTTTAAAGCTGACTTATATCACACCCTGGACACATTTGGTTTCACTATCAAAACGTGATTCCTGCACTGTAGGGTAAAGCGAATTGTCCTTTTTTTAATGTAGACTTTTTATAGTGGTCGGAAGCTATAAATTGCACTGAGACCTTTTTTAAGGCTGAAAGCAAGCTGTAAAACTGAATATGGTTTCACCACAGTGAATAGTCTCCAAAGTGAACTTGGAGCGATAATGTTAAGTATAAGTTGTTACTGGCAGGCATTGAGCCAGAGGCATCAACTGAAAATCATAATTTTGTCATTCCATACATGCTCTTTGTGTTCATTGGAGAGGTTGATCACTCATATTCAAAAACAAGCTGTTCCATCAAAGATCACGCAGCGGTAATTCCCGCACTCACAAAGCAGCTTGTGTTTCTCATGATGCCGATGTCACACGCCCATTCCACGAGTGCTTGCCTGGTTTTGGGTGTGAAAAATACTCCTGTTTATTTCTTTTGTTGAACATGTTTGCAAAATGTACAAGTTCTTGTGCAGCTGGCAGAAAACAAGACCAGCGTCCTTCATTTTATCCATCCAAATGAGCTTTCCTGGCAGTCGAGCTATAAACTCATCTTTGAAGTATGTGACTTAATACATAATGAATCAGAGAGAGTGAGAGAGACAAAGAGAGGGAGAGAGAGAGAGAGAGAGAGAGAGAGAGAGAGAGAGAGGCCAGTCTTATCATCTTGACTTGCTAATCATAATTAATAGGATCTCAACCATAATTTCCCTTAAAACACTAAGATGGAGCCTCAGCTTGAGCCTCCTGGAGTTTTCTCTGCTTTTCGTCATCTTCACGATTACTTCCATGTGGTATAATTCATCCCCAGTTTCTCTGGCTTTTTCCCTGGGAGACCTCTGTGCTGGATGCACCGAACACTCCTCTGATTGTGCTACAGACCCCGATGAAAGAGCTCTCTCCTTTCAGAACGCAGTACAGGCCCATCTTATTATTTTAGGCAGATCTCTGCAGGGTGTGCACTGGACAAGCTGCAGAAACAGCAATGGACGTAGCAGTTGGGTCAACTGATTCATGGTAATCAACAATGATTATGGTCATGTTCCACTGGCCTGTAGGACACAGTCCACTGAAAATCCAGCAAATACCGTTTGTATCAAACGAATGCCATTTGGCAATGAAGAACTGAAATAATAAGTCTGAGTCCAAATACACGGTTTCTGAGCCAAGCAGAGGTAGAACAAAGGAAATAAGGATGAGTAGAAATACCTAGCGCCACCCCCGCCATTGTGATGTTAACATCAGAGAGAGGTGCCAGAGTTTCTCAATACAAGCTTTGTATATTAGTTGATTTGTGGTTGAGGATTTAGAATGGGTTGATCACTGATTGCTTGGCATTGCCTTGAGAGAGGGTGGTGCTTATATGTGATTAGTTGAGAGGACCTCAGGAGGGCTAGTCATTGGTCAAGGGGTGCTATTTAGATAAGTATATGTGCATGGTCATAGCCTTGATCATATGGTAGAGGCCATCTCAACTGCAGGAAGTGTTGTGGATATGGAAAAATTTAAATTTCTTTTTAGATCACCCATGATAACCTTTCAGGTTTTGAGATTCCTTATATTTGTGACACATCATTTTCAGTAATATTAATATCTTATGAACTATAGCAATTTAATAAAAAAATGAAATTAATGTTTCTTCAGGTATCAGCTTTAAACTCTCCCCATTCTCATGTCAGTTGCCCAGACTGAGGAGTCTGGATAATAACTTTGTTATTATCTTTCTATGAAAGCAAACTTCGAGAGGCCAGTCCACAACACTTAGCTAAAGGGTCAAGGTTGTGTGCTTCAATATCAGGTTATTGAATAGACAGGGCCAAAAACAAATCCCCTTTAAAATAAATCATTTTTGAAACCTGAAAAGAAACCTCCTTGGCGCGGAGAACAGGGATGTGGAAGAGCACTTTTTTCCAGAGAGTCTCCTTGCAAAGTAATTCACGTCCCTCACTGTGCTGTTTTGCTTGTCTTGGGAAGCGACCCATTGCATCGGTTGCTGACTCGAACAGCTTTTATTGCTGAGCTATCTGGCCTTCTGTGAAGCAGCTTATGGCGGAACGTTAGGCTCAAGGCTCGCTCCTTTGCTGAAACTACTCCCGTTCGTTCTGTGTGAGCTCTGCGAACAAGGCTTCGATTCCCCCACCCGTATGATGCAATGCGTGTGGCCACCTCACTGCAGCAAATGCTCCGAAGCTGCTGGAATGCCGTACGAGAATGTGCAGCTGTATCCAAAGGAACAATGACAATTACTCTAGGAACAATGAGGATATCGATTGGTATGGACAGTGCCGTTATGGCGCCGATGGCCCAGATGTGTCGCGCCTCTCGGCTGTTGGACACCTAGCACGCCAGAATGTACTATAAATCCATAGTTGCGTGCATATTTTGGCACATATTGAATGGCGTATCTACAGATGTACCATATCTGATACACCAGTTATGTGTCAGCATCTTGTTGGGTGGACCTTGGCTAAAGAGGCTTTGACCTCTGGGTGAACAGGGAGGATTACCGTTTCGGGCCATCCATAATTTACCCAGTTGAATACCATTTGGATGCATCCATCAGTCTCACTGCGCAGATTCTCTCCCATTGACTCTGTGTGTGCGGGGTCCTTTCCCAGGCAGAGGGTTCAGAGGTCCCATGAGCTGAAATAAATCAACGTCCCCCGCCCCCCCCCCCCCCCCCCCCCCCCCAAGCTCAACGAGGTCACCGTGATCTCAGCCTCCGAGCCCTCCTTCTTCCACACGGCCCCTCTGAAGTAGCACCGGGATGTTTTTGATGAGTGTTTGGATCAATAAAGTTTGAACAGGGCGGAGGGAGCCGATTCCCTCATCTCCTCACATGAGATCATCCCTCTCAGCCGTGTCCAGAAATAGAGCTCCCTAGCCGCCTTTTCATCTTCCCTTCCTTCAGCCTGTTGCCTCTTTTATTAGCCAATATCGAACATTTACCACTTGCTAATAGCTGATATCAAAGCCCACAGCGGCACCTCATAAAAACAGAATTGATTTATGCCGTGATACTATCAGCACCGATCCCTTTAGAGTAATTTCCTTGGCAGCGAGAGAGAGAAGACCCGTTGACCTCACAGGCCTGTAGGAAAACCAGTGTGTGTCCGGGCAGTTTGTTTATGCATCCCAGTGTAGCTGTGGTTCCATTTGGAGCTGAGAGGGTTTTTCCAGCTATGAAAAACATTCCTGGTTCAGACATAGCTGTCCTCTCATGGGTGCTCTTTACCAGTGTGTCACAAAGGAAGTGAATAGTTGTAAAGCTAAAGCTGCGTTCCAATGAGGGTATCTTAGCGGTGATGCAGGATTACAGCTACTCTGGCTCAAACCACTGAGAGGGTTAGAATAAATGTTGAAATTGTTAAGTCCTCATGCAATAAGAACAATTAATTATGTGGAATTTTGGAAGAAATGCGTTAATGGTGAGGTAATTTCAAATATGAAGTCAATGAGCCAGAACATAACGGAGATCAATGACTTCATTGCAGTTGGGATGTAGAAAAGTCTCCATTATTGCCTCTCTAAGGGCCACCAATGCACATAATGGAACAGCTTGAAATGCCGTTGATTCAGTTGAGAATTATGAACTAAAGCTAAGCTTGAGTGGCATAGCATTGTGTTAATGCCTAAATGTCGGGAAATGATTATCATAGCATTATTCACTGCTTTATATAAAGTGTTAACCTTTGTACATTGAACTTGTGATCCTGTGACCTAAACATGATCACCTTGTCTCTCCTATGTCCAGCTAGTTGATTGTGTTGAAAACCACCAATGGCGGTCATGATATCTGCCCAAGAAAATTAACTGGTTCAAACCTGACTTGTGGACGCCAAAACAGCAGGTCAACGATAAAAAAACAGACCACCTCCAGTTTAGCAGTTTTGTCTAATCGTGCTGGCTGCAGAGCCTCAGAAACTGTGTCAGTAAACCAGTCTGCTTTCACATGGTTTTACTTTGTGGCGCCGGTTAGTCCCCTGACCTACTCTCGAAAAAGGAAACGGGCGGTCGCCACCACGGGTCAAAGGGTGTGAGCTCTGTCAGCTCCCACTGATCTCGAAAAGGAGGGCAGGTCCCTCTCCTCCCAGGCTGGGTCACAGTCTCTCAAGCCCTCTCAGAATCTACAGCAGTCAAGTGGTGTTCCCATGTTCAAGCTCTGATGCCCTGAGCAGGCTCCTACAGCACTGTTTCCCCGGGAAGCATCATGGTGGGCCTCCCCCAACAAGGTGGTCTGGACTGTGATGGCACTAAATTATCAATTAAAGCTCTATATTCCCATCAAGCAGAACCCTTTTAACTGTGCAGGTGCTCTCTTGCTCTCTCTCTTTCTCTCTCTCTCTCTCTCTTTCTCTCTCTCTCTCTCTCTCTCTCTCTCTCTCTCTCTCTCTCTCTCTCTCTCTCTCTCTCTCTCTTTCTCTCTCTATCCTCTATCTTTGTCTTGCCTTCCCTTGTTCTCTTTCTCTTTGAATGTGAACTTTTAAACTAAAGCCCATTGCTAAATGGGATATGGTTTCACCAGGGCAAAATAAAACTTGCAAAAAGCCCCAAAAAAACATGGGGCGAAAGTGTTACGTATATGTCGTAACTGGCTGGCATCGAGCCAAGAGCATCAATTGAACATTCCATGCATGTTCTCTTTGTTTACACTCAGGTCAATTGAGGTGTTGGTCACAAGCATTCAGAAACAAGCTCATTTGAGAATTATGAAATAAATCATTCAGAGGATTCCTGTATTCACAGAAGAGCTTGCGATTCTCCCATGATGCTGATGTAACATGGCCAGCCCCAGCATGCTGGTCAGTTTTGTGGCGTGAGAAATCCTCCTGCTTTTCTTGAACATGCCTTTTGGTGACAGATTTTCTTCAGCATCTTGAGCCTCTATCAAGGAGGTCACATCTCACAAACTATCACTTTACAGTATGCAGCTGGAGCCCCATCGTCATTCAGATCCGCACTCATCTGCTTGTGCAAACAGTTCCCAAGACACTGGCACACTGCTGTCCGAAACACAAGTGAGTAAAGACAAGGCCGTGAATTGCACCGCCGTTAAGCTGAGCCCTGTGAAGAAGCAACAATGACATCCACGGCCAGCATTCAGCTGTTCGTTTTGCGAACTACAGTAATTGTACTGTAATTTTTCATTTCCCATCCATTTTGTCAAAAGGAATGCTAATGGTTCTGGTGGTCTCTCACTCGTGTGAATGCGTTTTAAGTCTCCATGACGATAAGCATTGTTTAAAAAAAATGGCGGACCATAACTGTGGAGCAGCATGGGGGAGACCGTCCAGCTGGACATGGCTGCTGGGCTGAATGATTCTGAGGAATAGATTAAGAATCCTGACACTGCTGGTCATCCGTTCTTTTGTAAGGTGCACAGATTGGACAATAGTTGTAGGTTTCTACATGGTATTGTGGGGTGGGTAGCGGCTCTGATAAGGAAAACACTGTGCATTTGGACTTCCCAGGTAGCAGAAGGAATCCACCTTTGAAAAATTACGCCTCAGTGGCAGCCTGAGGGTAGAAAGGTGGTCCACGTGAGTGAGTGAGTGAGTGAGTGAGTGAGTTAGTGAGTGAGTGAGTGAGTGAGTTAGTGAGTGAGTGAGTAAGTGACTGAGTGAGTGAGTGAGTGAGTGAGTGAGTGAGTGAGTGAGTGAGTGAGTGAGTGAGTGAGTGAGTGAGTGAGTGAGTGAGTGAGTGAGTGAGTGAGTGAGTGAGTGAGTGAGTGAGTGAGTGAGTGAGTGAGTGAGTGAGTGAGTGAGTGAGTGAGTGAGTGAGGAGCAAGCACAGATGTGTATGTTTGTTGTGTGTATTTATTGGTGAGCCAGTGTCTTCTTGTCCCCGGAGAAGATTGGTGTAAGTGAAATGTTCCGCAGGTAGGAGTGTGCTTCATGACAGGAATGGATGTGTTTTTGTTTATGGGCATGAACCAAATCCATGTCAAATACATCATGAATATGGAAGAAAAGCCACCTGAGTATTCTCTCTTTTCAGAACAGGCCTAATTCCCTTCTTGCTTTCTCGACGTACTGGCAGCGCTTCAGTTCTTAAACATGGTAAAGCATTTTGTATCAGGAACCATAAAGATTTCCCTGTAGATGGTAATCTTCATAATCACTGACACTTTTCGGGCAATATTCCATTAGCTCCTGAACTCATTCTGTTAGGATTCAGATTACCCTGCCTTTTTCCATAAGACTAAATATTGAGTTGGGTTACTTTGCCATTGAACAGGCAGAATATCCTGACATGTAGATTTCTGCAAGGCTGGTGAAAGTACGTGTTCATCCAGTGGTGAGTTCTGCTCCTCCCAGTTTAACTTCCAGGACTAAAAGGCGTTATTGAGAACCACAGGACGCCCCCGGGTCTTCTGGTATGTGCGCACAGCTGTCACTCAGCTGATCCCGTCTCTGTAGGAGGCCCCGCCCAATGTCCAGCCAAAACAGTTCATTACCCAAGGAAGCTCCGGGGGATTACAACGGCCAGATTGGGGATGGGAAGACGGGAATGGGCCTGCTGCAGGCAGCGTGTATTTGACACGATTATCCCAAGCCCCGGGGGACAGCTCGCCCCCCGACACGGTTCTGCCCCGTGAAATTTCAGGTCGCCAGACAGAGGATAGGCCTACCTCATCCTGAAGCTCACGCCATGTCCCAGACTTTTCTGTACTCTACTGATATACTCGAGTTTCAATCTCCGTCCAGGAATGCATAATATGATACTAACAAAAGAATTAAATTATTGATACGGACTACAAACGGTCCCTCGTGAACTCTAGTCTTATTTAAATGTTTTTTCTTGCTTTAGGCGAGGCAGTCTTTGTCCAAAGATTGACTTTGAGAAGAGTGTCTCAGTACTGACAATGTATTTATCAATCTGAGTGCAGGAAAAAACTTTCTTTTGAATGCACAAAGCACTATGGGAAAGAACATTGGTAGCTCTGTCTGGGTCCACTTTCCTAGTACAGTATATTTTTCGCATTACCAGCTTTTTGCTTGTGTGAATAAAAGAGGAACAAACTTACAAAGTTGGACTTCCCCGAACAAATATTAGGGGACGAAGGAATTTTTCATGGAATCATTGAAGTGAGCACAGATGTGATGCACATGACACCCACTCTGTTTTTGCTTATCCTGGTGTCGAGATTGATGGAAAGTGGTTCTCTTCGGGCCCTGTTTGCTCTCCGTCTGCCTGCCAGACAGACGCTGACATGATAGAAGGGCTCTCTCTTTCATTCCCCGGTCCAAACCGCACTGCACCAACGGCATACCATGTGCAGGAGCTGCAGATGGAGATATGCATCCTCACCCTGCATCATCTTCCACAGAGTGCACATGCATGATGGGAAATAACTGAGGAGTTGTTGTCACGGACGGCAAGTGTAGATATTACCATAGTGCCACCACAGTTGAGAAGTGAGATAGTTTGTTTATCAGTTTGTGATCTTATGATTTACAGTATTTGCTGTAAAATTGCGTGACTAATTTGAAACCAATTTAATATTTTATATTTGTTACAAGCGATTTCAGGGAAGTTACAGAAGTAAGACTGAAGGAAAAGATAAGTAAATAACACGTGGGCAGCAGAGTATCCAAGGGAGAAAAACTGAGTTCAGAGTCACATCATAGGATTCTTGCATCCTTATGTTCATCCTGTCTGGAAAAAGGTTCCAGGTTTCTTTTTCATTAGAAAGTATGTATATCAAGTATGCCAAGTATTTCCCCTACCTTGTCTGAAACTTCTAAATTACAAGTGATGACTGCTACCTGAATCTTTTCTCCATGCGCCCGTTATTCTGTGCTCCTCTTCCTCTGCGTGTCTGTTTTCGCTCTTAAAAAACTTGTGAAATATGTGACTACTCACCCTGTTCCTCTTCAGTAGTGGACTCTAAATTACTTCCACTCCATCTTGCAGCAGTCACTCTCTAAGTCAAGGTCCTGTCCTGTCCACCCGATACCCAACTCTCCACGGCATCCCCACCCCAAAAATTAATCGAGAAACTGTGTGAAGGACAGTGCTCTGGAAGAACAATGACATCACGCTTTCTAGGGTCTGTCAGCAGCTGTTGTGGTATGCAGGGGCATTTGTAGGAAAACGGCATTCTTTGCAGCCACAGCCTTTTGAGCACCAAAGTGTCCTGCTGAAAGATAAGTGAAGGGCAAAACAGCTTTGACTGCTGTATTTTGCTCCAGGGGAGTTTTTGTTAAAACCGGACAAAGTAAAGGGGAAATATTAGTAGTGCTTAGAGATGTGTACTGGCTGTACATGCAGGTAATGAGAAAATTCGCTATCCCACTACTTCAGCTAAGCATGCCTCAGGTTCACCATAACCCATGGTTATTATTGTGAAATCCCTACAAATACAGTTTTACAATGAACTTTCTCAGAGGGCAATGTGTTATTGGTTGCATAATAGTAAGTTATGTATGTTGTTGTTTTCACTTTTGTGTGATGGTGATGCTGTCATATATAAATTGTTGTTGGAGTTCAGTTTACATATCTACCCTCTCCACTCTGGTGTCCCGCAGGGCCCAGTTGTAGGTCCATCTGTTTTCTTCTGTCCAGCTAAACAGCTCACATCTGCAACTTATATTGTTTCTGCTAAATATATGGTTTGTGTGCTTCATATATGCACTGGTTGTTAAACCAGACCGGCTTTGTATGTAATGCTTCCCCTTCTCTAATCAGTTCTCAAGCTCTTTCCTTTTTTTTTTCCAGCCTATGCGGTGATTGCAAACGGCCAAGTTGAGTGCCCTAAAGGTTACAAGAGGATGAACCTAACTCATTGCCAAGGTAAGGAAGGCTAAATTGTTCATTTTGTAGCTCTCCTGTGTATTGATCAAGGCTATTAGATGAAAATACAAAAATACCTCTTTCTGAAGTATCATGATATGGTCTCTGTGCTTCATTCTGACTTAAATAACCTTAGCAGTTCCCGTAATTGAATTTATAGCTTTATTTCTAACCCAGCTGGAAACAGGGTCAAGAGTGTAATTACGTTTGCCCGGGGTCAGAGTTCAGCTGCCAGTCGGACTTCAGGCTGTAATTTCAACTGGAATGTGGGAACCTGGTTGAAAAATGATAAGGAAAGCCACGGCTATGGTTATTATGGGGTTTGGAGCAAAGATGGGTTAGCCATAGTTGCCACATTATTAGCCCAACTTCTTACAGGCTCATACTAAATCTGTATGCAGAGGAAAGGCTGTGTGCATTCTTCTAAAATTGTCCATCCCAAGAAAGTGACTTTTTAGCCATATCTTTGCTGGTTGGAAAGTGAACAACATGATACATTCTTTGAGTGTAGAATACCGGAGTAAAGGATAAATTGGGGTCAGCTGTGCTGTAGCTACATGCGAAATTGAGCCTTTACATTGAAGCTAAAATTATATGTTATGCTTTCTGCAAATTTGGATTTCTTAATATTGTAATGGAGAGAAAGCACACCTCATGTAAACCAAATGAAATGTGTATGTTGTTTATTCATTCCACTAACATGTCACGCATGTGTTGACAGAGAAGAGCGTTCGCCAGGCATTCCTGTTTAATTGCATAAAAGCAGACAGTAGTGCCAGAGATTGGGTAAACCTCATTAGTCATGTCTGTTTAGGTTTACTGGGACACTGGGAAACAGCAAATGAGCTTATTTTCAGCAAACCCCCACAGTTATCTGCTGGGATCTTCTCAGCTGCTGTTGTTTTGTTTCTAAACATGTATAATGTTTCTGCACTTGACGGGTCTGGCAGCCATGAATTTGAGTGACAGTTCATCATGCGGAGCTCCAGCAAATTCTCACCGCAGTGTGTGCGGGAAGAAGAGTGTCAATATTTTGCCTTGAATTAATAATGGCACACACGCAGGAGGGAATCACAAGTCATTTTATTTCACTTTTTGTCCTCACTTTTTTCATGCACCTTGGTTGAGTTGCGAGGTTGCGCCAGAACATTATTCATTCCTCATTGCTGTGGTCCCTGTCTGTGCTACTGTACGATGTTTAAAATTTGTTTTTGCACCATATGAAGAGTATTATCCTATGTTATTTCAACATGAGGGGAAATTATTTTTTCTCCATTTTGAGCTGCTTTTAGGCCTGTGGAGCTAAATAGGATTTATGCTGGATTCTAAACTACTGCTGTTGGAAGCTTCAATCATGTTTTTATACAGCACCCTATACTCTGAAGCAACACTGGGTGACCACCCCAGAGGAGCCCACCAGTGAGAATCAGTGGGGTCTGTGCCCACCCCCCCCCCCCCCCCCCCCCCCCCCCCACCCCACACCCCCCTCCCCTGAATATACCCTACATCCTGTTCCCTCTCATACGAGAAGCCATTCTCTTCCACAATACACTACAATGCACTGTCCTGCCCAAGTCACGTGTCCACTTCAAAAAGAGGGGCCCCAAGAATGCACATTCAAAAAGATAGGCAACAAGGGAAGGCAAGAGAGAGAGAGAGAGAGAAAGAGAGAGAGAGAGAGAGAGAGAGAGAGAGAGAGACTGATATAGCAATTGATGTGATTGACTGAGACAGTTCATGCTGACACTGAATGGCCACAAATTTAAATGAAACCTCACTCTCAGAGGTCCTCACTGTGCTGTAATTCCGAGTCTTGAGTGTGAACACGCAGCACTAGCCTTTCTTACGGTTCCTGCTCTACAACTGGCAGAGGTCACTGTAGAGATCATACCCTCTCTGAATGTAGCCCAAGTCCATTGGGAACTTGGTATGGAGTTAAAACACTGTCAAAATTAGGTACACATGCAAAACAAGCGTTGCAATTCCCTATTGTGACTTGTGGTTGCACACACCAATTTGAAAACATGTAATTGATTTGAGATGATGAAAACCTAAGCCATATAGCTACCTAGCTGATAAGCATGGTATCATTGTTAGCAACGATAGCCAGTTCATTTGCAATCCATATGTGTTAACATTTCAGTCTCTAAAAAGAGGCTAACTAACTAAGTGATTTTCAAACTCGGCCCACGGGACCTGTGTATGCTGGTTTTTGTTACAGCCAAGATCTTGATCAATTAAGGTTGTTGAAAACATGTGTTTAAGTTCCAACATAATTTTGTACTTTCTGTTAGTCCTACATAATGCAGGTTTCGCTCTTTTCCCTCTTCAATTTTGCACAAATAGTTTAGTTTCAGTGACTAAGCAACAACACTTTCAGCAGATAGGACCCCATTGATTTCACCTGTCAGTCAATAATTAATCAATTAAAAAATGTAACCTCTTTCTAAAGGAATTTGTCATACAGCACATTACAGAAAATTACATTACATTACATTACATTACAGTCATGTAGCAGACACTTTTATCCAAAGCAACGTACAATAAGTGCATACAGAAACAGAAAGGTCATCAAAGTAACTACAGAACAGATGAGACAAAGCACATCCTTCTCATAACGTAACAGCTATCCCTAGTAATTAAACCATTAGTTGCTCTAAGTCCTGCAATGTGAATGTGGTACATTTATTCTTCAGGGCGTACTTAGCTATTTATATTTTTTTGATTTATCTATAAAGTCAACTTAAGAGGGTAAATCATCCTTCAGTAGACATTTATTAGCACCTGTGAATAATAGAAATACAATTTATGCAAAAATACTATATATTATCTCATTTAGAAACAATATAAGCAATATGTATGGTTGACTAAGCTACTTAAATGGCTTTCCATCAAATCAGTTACATCTCTAGCTATCTGATGCTCTAGCTAACATAAAGAGGTCTGTTGGTGGGGCCATGTCATATCGATGTTCTAGCTAACATAAAGAGGTCTGTTGGTGGGGCCATGTCATATCGATGTTCTAGCTAACATAAAGAGGTCTGTTGGTGGGGCCATGTCATATCGATGTTCTAGCTAACATAAAGAGGTCTGTTGGTGGGGCCATGTCATATCGATGTTCTAGCTAACATAAAGAGGTCTGTTGGTGGGGCCATGTCATATCGATGAACACTGCCTCCCTAGGAGCGTCAGGAGTTTGATACCTGTCAACCCAGAGGGTAAGGCCCTGCCTTCAGAGTCATAAGAGCTTGCAAATTAATAAACACACATTGGCAACACTGACGTTTGAGGCAAGTCGGTTTCCAAAACACTGTCAAAACGCATGTTTTGGCAACTCACTTGTGTCAAATGTTTTGTAGTTGGATAGATTGAGTAGTCAGCAAATGTTTATTTATTCTCAAAGTATTCTACAACTTTGCAAATCTTGTTCTATTTATTTTCAAATCAAGTTTGCATATTTGGAACCATGTTGTATTTATTCACAAACCATGGTGCATGCTTGCCAATCTTATTTAATTTAGTCTCAAATCAATTACACATTTGAAAATCAGTGTTTGCAACAACAAGTCATGATATAGTTTTGCAAAACTTGTTTTGCATGCTTACCTCATTTTGATAGCATTTTAATCCATATCTTGGAGGCAGGCTGGGAATTTAAGGCTCCTACAATGATTGCAAGTTAAGAATTTATCTGCCATATCATTTCCCAAGGTTGTGGTTGGTCTGAAACTTACCCTGTGCCTGATAGGACTTGGCTTTAGTATTCAAGTACTCAAATTAAACACTCCAATTAACCCACTATCTAGTTAAAAGACAAGTTGGGGGGGCTTGTTTGGGGCTTTCAATTAAGAGTTGCTGCTAATGTTATGCTGTGCATCTTACTCTATGACTTGGGACCACTGGTATACTACAGTCGTCTAAACTGTTGGTAGTTCTTTCTCCCCGATTAGCATAGCAGTTGCAATTTTCTAGTGTCTTTTGTTCATAATGCACTTATATTTTCTTCTGTGTAATATATCTGGACCAAGACATTTCTGTTTTGCCCTCTAGTGAAGCTGTAGACAGGAACATTATTTAATATTTGCTGAATTCAAAGGGGTGTCAGGGGTTGCCAACATACTCAGTAATTTATGCAGCTTTGATTTTGACTCCTCCTGATTGCTTCAAGATGTTTTTTCCCCCCATCCTTGTTTTTTGGGGCTGAAAAACCAAACAGAAAGATTTTCGCAATATTTACCAGCCAACTCTGCAGGCTCCGTCCCTTACTTCTGGAGCGCTAAGTCTCAAATTATTTTAAATTCAGGCCCTCAGAAGAACTGCCAAATCTTCAAAAAAGAATATTTCAGCGATTCAGTCAACCTGATATCCCGTCTGCCAAAGAATGACTCTTTGCGTTCTTGTCTGCACACACTGTACCACAAGAAAAAAAATGAGTGGCGTTCTATCTCATCACAGAAAGGGGATTCTCGGAATCTCTTTTTCTCGATTGGACGTATGTACAGAACACAGCATCCTCTGTGTTCGGAACATGACCTTTCACTCAAAAGTAATCTTTTGAGAGGGCCATTATATATCCCTGTGTAGCCGTATATATACCCAAGATCTATAAAACTGGGCCATATGTACACGTTAAGGCTGGCGATCGCAGTTATAGATTGTGTGTGCTGGTCATTGTCCTGTGTATCCATCTAGCCTATGCACTTTATGTGCTATTCTGATGTGAGCCAATATTGTTGTTGCACCAGGGATTAGCCAACATAGTGGGAATGGCTTTTTGCTCTGTGAATGACTCCCACTTTTCTAAGTACAGATACCCTGCAGCTAGGGTAAGCTAATAAAGATTTGGCAGCTTGTTCCATAGAAAGTGGTTAGTCATACTGTCAGTTCCTTAAGTAAGATGATGTACTATGTTGCAATTTCGACTGAATCAATACGACCATCAGAATCATGTGTCTCAGATTAATTTCTGTTTGTTTAAGGGCTTTGAATAGGGAAACCCCATTCTCCACAAGCCCACACGCTGATGGGTTTTGTCTGGGATTTCACACATGAGACTAGACTAAAAAATAGCCCTGTCTCTTTTAAAGCATATTTCTCCCTGCAAGAATTAATCAATGTGTGATTACATTGTTACGCCAGATAAATCTGAATGGATCATTAGACATTGAGTACACAGTGATCATAATGTTTTTGGTGGGTGTTTGATATACATGTTTAAAGCTTGAATGCTCACTCCATAAAAGAAACATGAATTCTCACTCAATAAAAAAATGTATTAATTGGCAAGGATCACATCATCTCCTTCGGTTGTCAATTCAGGATTGGCTGGGGAAGGCGTGAAAAAGTCATTACTCACTATTGCCACACTAACAATGTGGTCACAAGAAATGTACCTGAAAACTACATTTAAATGGGAACTCCCTCTATGCAGTAAATACCAAAATATTTATGCTTGGAGAGAAATTGAATGTGAAAGAATATTACATATTGACATTATAGCAGATCAGTGCAAGCCATCAGATGAGCCCAGCTCATGTGTGAGGAAATCTACACCTCAAATCTTTGAACCAAAATGGCTGTAATTTCTGTGCTGTTGCTGGCAATATACGGAAAGCCTCCTGATGTCAAGGAGCATAATCTTTATTGAAAAAACAGACACCTCTGCGGGTGTCTTATTGATCCAGAAACCAATGCTCGCACAGTAAATTCATTGACATTGTCGATATACTGTACATGGACACGTTCCTTGTGTCTCAAGCAGTTAAAAGTATTGTTTAACTAAGATTTGTCACATCGTTTTGACAAAGTACGTAATCCTTCTTTACTGCAGTGCCGCACACACAAGGCCCAGGGTTCGTCTTTCTCAATGCCCATGGCAACACAAATGTTTGTTCATTTGTTGCCCACAGAACCTCACTGTTTACATCTCCAATGAAAATATTTTTCCCTTTGAGGACCGGGTGGTAGGAAGAGGGTACGTTTGACCTTGTCATCAGGTCGCAACTCGTTAAAAATGCTAAAAAAAAAGTTGTGTAAGTCGCTCTGGATAAGAGCGTCTGCTAAATGCCTATAATGTAATGTAATGTAATGTAATGTTTACACACGTCGGCCCCTACCCGTTGTATAACAGGCCTCACGTCCTTTTGCACAGACTCACTTTTTCCATGAGAGGAACAACAAAGAAACAAACCATCTTGCTAATTAAAAAGCATCAGAAAATTCTATTTTGACATCCTGTCATGTTCGGAATGTACGGGAACAGCTAACGGTTTACTGTTTGTTTTAACCAAATCCCGCGACGTCCAAAATACGGCCGTGACGACCCTGCCGCCAAAGTATGTCCTCTGTGGCTCAGCGTGCTAAGCCTCGGTGTCACTCAGGGATAACTTTCCCGCTGCTGGAAAGACAAATAAACCACAGCGCACAAGTTGTTTGCCGTAGCATCCCTCCAGGGACGGGTTTAAGAGAATAACACTTTCCAGAGGTATCAGAATCTCCTTCATGTACAAGTTGGCTACAGTGACCTCTGTTAGCTGTAGAGGAAATGCACTTTGAAGGGCGGGGTCCTTAATTGAAAACATACATTTGCTCCACTCTCTCCCCATCGACTTCCCTTTTCATCATTCAATGGACGTTGCCAGAGAAATAGATGCCATTTTATAATTGCATAGTTGTATGTCTCTCTGAGGAAACATGCTTATGTCCAGGACCTGGACTGAAAAGCAATATTCTTTTCATTTACAAAGTCAATCTTCTAACATCTCATAGTTTTTACAATATTGGTATGTGTCTTAGTAGCACGTTGGTGATGAATCAGTGATATACTGGATGTCACAAGAAATGTTACAAATCCAGTATGTGAAATTCAGAAAGTCCTAATGAATGAGTGTAATTAATCTAGATGGCTTTTGATTTATGGGCTCCTGTAGTGATGCCGTTGTGTGTGCACGCCTGTGTGTGTCTTCCTGACTTCTGTCACATGGTTTCTCTCAGCACTGTTCCTGCTCAAATGGATTTTGGTTTTCCCACACAAAGAACATCTCTGCTTCATCTCATTGCTCCGTATTCATGAATCTGATTTCATTCTCTCCATTTTGAGGTGTAACTACTAATCACGCTTACCTCAGAACTTGAAAGCGTTTTCTCCTGATGAAAGTGCCTGTGATTTTGAACACAGTGCAAAGATGAAGAGTCATCCAGGCTTCCCGGAGTGCGTGATCTGCTCTGTCTCCCGCCCCTGTATCAGAAACATAATCTGCTTCAAATCACCTGTTTGTATGCCCTGGAATGACAGTACCGGGTTTTGGAAACTGTTTCCAAATGCCTAATATGAATAATCTAGTATCAGTAGCCAGTAGTGTAGTCAAAGGACCCCATTATATTTGCACAAGCCATTTTTTCACTTCTCTGTGTCTTGTGTTTTATAAAGAGTCTAACTCTTCACTACAGTTTTCCCCCTTACATAAATGGAGTATACTGTTGTGCATTGCAAATATGTTGATGTTTTTGAAAATAATGAAAAATATATTTCCCTGAACTGCATTTTTAAAAATATATATTGCAATGTTACAATAATTTGCATATGTGCTCCATGTATTGTGAAGTATTGCAGTATTTTAATAATATAGCCTACATTTTTTCAATATATTTTTGTATATTACAATTCTGTGATGATTTGGTGTGCTCATCATGATGAAGTTTATTTGATGTTCAGAATTTTTTTATTTAAACCTGGTTACCTGTTTTTGCGTTTGATGTTGTCAGATATAAATGAGTGTGTGATGCCTGGGATCTGTAAGAATGCTGAGTGCCTGAACACCAGAGGTAGCTACAGATGCACCTGCAAACCTGGATTCATGCTGGACGCAGCCAGGAGCCACTGTGTCTGTGAGTCTGCCACACTTAATGTATGCAGTACACACACATAGACATGCACACACACGCACACATGCGCATGCACACACGCACACTCAGAAGATTGAAAACTTTAAAAAGAAACTGAAGATTCTGATGCGTCTCCCATCTTGGTCATTCTGGTTGGATTTTTAAACACTGCTAATGAGAGCCTCGGCATGCCTTTGTTTCTCCCATGAGCAGCGGACAAGGCCGTTTCTGACAAGAGAGGCGTGTGTTACCGCTCCACCTCTGCCGGAACCTGCTTCCTGCCCCTGTCCCAGCACATCACCAAGCAGATCTGCTGCTGCAGCCGTGTGGGCAAGGCCTGGGGCCCAGCATGTGAGCGGTGCCCGGTCCCCGACACAGGTACGTCCCCTCACACATCCATCCGACGTACATACACTCTCTGTTTAAGGGAATGGTACTGACACCGTGGTTGAAATGAGGATGGGCTCCTTCCTTAAGAGGAAAGCCCAAGCCTCTTATCAATCTGAAGATTTTCTTCACTTATATCCAGCTGCTTTCCCACCACCCCTCTGATAGCCTAGTTGAACTGGGTCATTGCATCTCTCGTTGCCATTGCGAAATACAAGCTGAAGTTCTTCTTGTTCTCTCTTAATCGCCTGTATTCATGCATCCTCCAGCCAAATGAACGGATTGGGGATTGCTTGAAAAGGCTGAGTGTTTACACTGGAAGGGTGCCGTTGATTCTAAAGAAGGGCTCCATGAAAATGAATTAGACTGTGGACATTAGACTGTGATGTGAACTCTTCTGATCAATAAATGCTTCCACGCGATGTTCTATAACAGCTCCTTTATTTTTCATCCTCAATGACCGGCCAATGGCTCACCCACATCTGTCTGGACAGTGTCTTAGTGTGAAATCCGAAACGCATGTCCTCCAATCACCCAGAGTTTCTTTGGCAAAGTTTTTTTTTGAGTAAGTAGTGACATGAATTACAGCTGACATGCCTATCAAAACAATTATCAGCATAAGTAGTGGAAAGGGATCAAAATAAAATAAATTTTTTGAATCCTGTATCAATGGGAGGGAGCCTTGCATTGTCACATAAGCTCTTGAAGAGAGATACCATCAAATCTCCAGCTCGGTTTGAAAAAAAGAAAGAATTAATTTAGCCAAAGGAAATATTGGAAAAATTGTCATCCTCTGCTTTCTCTCAGATTTTATCATACTAGTCTCAGGAAAAAGCCCACTTATGACGCATTTTAGGTCGTTCATTGGAGGTTTGGGTTGATGTAGATAGATGGCAGAGGCTTGGACCTCCATGGTTGCCACTAGAGATGTGACACACACATAGTCTAATCGACCAAACCCAACTGTTCCGACTGTTAGTGTGGGAGAGTGTCAGTGCCCTGTTCATCCCAGAAGATCCAGAGATAAAGACCTTGGTGATCAACAATGTTCAGACCACGTCGAGCCTCCCCACAGATTCTCACTCGGATGTTATCAATGCTCCTCAATTTTCGTCTTTCCTCGTGTTTATCTAAAACGTTCTCATCTCTGGGTATGGGAGGAGGACACTTTTTCTTCGCTGACTCCTATTGGGTCTAATCGCAGTGATGTCGCTGTGATTTATCATAATGCATCCTTCCAATGTAAATGTTTGTACAGTTCGCTCTCTCCTGGGTTGCATACAGG
This sequence comes from Synaphobranchus kaupii, assembly GCA_029718625.1. NCBI lineage: Eukaryota > Metazoa > Chordata > Actinopteri > Anguilliformes > Synaphobranchidae > Synaphobranchus > Synaphobranchus kaupii. Next base: position 21,719,714 of record CM056390.1, read on the forward strand.
ATAATCCCGTAATAGAGTTCTGACTGCCGTGCGTGTAGGCGCCTATGCGTCTATTGCTGAGGTACCATCACCAGCATTACAACCTAGAGTCTGGGAGTAATCTGGCCCGACATCCATTTTTTGCCGACACAATATTTAGATTGACAAATGTGAATAATGAGGATTGTACTAGCCAAACATTTTTTCCATGTAAGGGCTTGTATAAAGCCATTTCGCTGAGGAATACTTTGCAAGTGTCATTGTCTCATTTGTAGCTGCAATGTTTGCTGTATAGTGAATTAAATTGCCTCAGATCTTTTGAAAGAAACAACCGAACGTTTTAATTTATCCATCGTTGCATAAGGTACTGTTAATTAATTGTTTGTCTAGCCCATGTCTAGCTTCTTTTCAAAATCTTCTTATATCTTCTGCTATCGATTAATGCACTCAGATCCACAGTGTGATTTTTCCAAACAAACTTGAAAACTCATTATGAAGCTCAGTGTACCTCCTTGCAAAGGCAGTCAACATACTCAAAATTCTCATAAAACTGAGCATTATAATTGAAAGAGTTCTATCAGTATTTAGGTTAATAACCACAGTCATGGCTGAGCCCCTGTGATCTGCCTGAGTAAAATACTCTTTCTTTATTTTCTTATACATTGAAGGTCAGAAAGTTACATATACCTACCACCTCCCTTTCTGCATTTCAAGGCCATTCCTTATGAATCTCAAGCTCTCTGAAGACCTGTTCAACACACACACACACACATGCACACATATCCCTCGGACAGCTGTTACGTGGTAAAACTGGCAAACCCTTCCATGCAGACTGCTGAAACCTAAAGGCTCCAGCTGAAGGATAAGTAATGGCATGCTGTACATAATGGTATTACATGGACGGCTTATGGTATCGCTGTGAAGACCAGACAGAAATATGATCCACAATTACACTTTGGCAGCGCTGTGTGTTTGCTTAGGAACCCATTGGAATGGAGCTGTATGCTGTATTCTGAGTCTCTGTGCTTTACGTTTCCCTCCCTTTAGACCATTTCAAGGAGATCTGCCCGGCTGGCCATGGCTACACCTACTCCAGGTCAGACATACAGATCTCATTACGGCAGGTGGAGGAAGAGGAGCTGAGGAGGACCGAAGCATCCCATCATCCTCCGCCGCCTCCTCAGCCCCATCACCCCCAGCAACCCCAAATCCCGCAGTATCCCGAGTTTGATCACCCCGACCCCGAGCCTCCCATCAGGACACCCATCTGGCATCCAGAAGGTGAGGAACATCAGGGCACCAGAATCAGATAGAAGTTTTAATGCCGTTCCCCCTTTTCTTCCTATCGGGAGGGCCGGAGACGAGCACGTAATGTCTCCGCCATGTCGTTTCACACAGCAGTCTACAAGTTAGGTTTGCAGAGGCAGGAGTTTTTACCCTTTAAGCGCAGCTCCACAGGCAAACAGCAAGCTTACGCCCAATCAGCTGAGCAATAGCAACACCAATTATTTGTCGCAATGCGAAGCTGCTGGCCACAGTCAGCACTGGCATTGTCTAGATTGTCTTCGATACCACACCGTGGGGCCCATCCATTCACTGTAGCAGTGCCTTATTAGTTGAGCCACCCAGCAGCTCCCAGTCCCAGTATCAGATTTAACCAGTACTGGATTGAGTGATCATTGCTGTCATTCAAGTTCCAGAATTGAAGACTCTGGTGCTAAAAGTACTGAAGTCACATTTTTAGACAATTCAAACTGAGCATAGAAACATGTTGTATTTGTTTAGCTAAGTCCACCCTATAAATATTGTTAACAGGTGCCTAAGCAATGCATAAAAACAGCAAAACTTTTAATGGCTGATTTTATGGATCAATGATATTTTCGGATTTGATTTTCTCAAAATAGACATTTTGTTACTTCAGTGCTTTTAGCACCAGGGTCTTCAGTGATCCACTTAAAATGTTTTATAGCTTGCGGGTGAGTTTCTGCTTTTTGAGTTTGAGTTTGAGTTTGAATAGAAGCTTTGGATTACTGACGGAACGTGAACTTACTATAAACCTTGGGAAACATACGTACGCAGAGCTCATCTGTCTCTACGTAGCTCCTCTGTCTCTACGTATTCATCCAAGTACAGCACCAGAAAAGGTGACTATAATAAACAGATGGAAATCCTGAAAAAAGACACTGTTGCACTCTTGAGCGCAGTACTAAAGTAATAAGATCATAAAACATTCAGCTGTATACATGGATAATATGTCAAATGTAAACTGCATGGGTACTTGTCTGGCACATAAGTGACAGTAAGATGAAGACACTTCAAATAGTTGGTTTCTAAACATATACATAACCAAACTGAACTGATTTGGATGGAGATGCTGAAATGTGAAATCTTATTGCAACTCAGTTTCAGAAATATCATTCCTGTGGTAGAACCAGTTGTATGTTATTACAAAATGTCACATAAATGCTCACAAATATAAATCATGACATATATCTCTAAAGCATAGATATTTGAGAAGAGAACTAAATCCAGAAGGTTCAAACATCTGCAACCCCTGGGTTTTCAGTGAAGAATTCTTGTGGTTTGTGAGAGTGAGATAATTCATTGGCATCGGTTGAGCGAAATGATTTATAAGCGTGGTCCATAAATATTTACGGATCATGTCTTCATTATCTCAGATGTCTCTCTTTTTTTTTCAATTGTTTGCATTTTTCATGTAAATTTGAGCATTTTGAAATCTTCATCAAGCTTTGAAGGCTTGCAAGATAAATATGTGATAAGCTGTATTTTATTAGAAACAAAGACTTTAAGACGTGTAATTTCATTTCGAGTTCCACTCTGTCAGGGAGATGCAGTAGAAACTAAAGTCTAAACAGCAAAACGCCCAATGACAACATTGCTCAAAATTGTTATGATAATGTATCGGAGTGTCAGCTTCCTTCACTGATAAAACAACATTCCTTTGTCTCCTAACAGATGTTGAAATATCGAGAACAGTAAGTGTTCCACTTTGCAGCGTGCGCATGAAAATATTAAAGATTTAAGCGATTTGTCACACATAAGCGGTCTGTGAAAATAAATTATTTGATGTAAGTTTAGAAAAATGTATGTACACTAATACACATTGTTAGACATTCATCAGTTTTCATAAACTGTACTGACTCTAAATAAGCAGTGGGTTTTTTTGGTAAGAAAAAAAGGGTTAGTTCCTTTAATATTTATTTGCAGTTCTTACACAGGTCATAATAATACGTACGGTATATTATGGCTCACTTTTCATTTCTAGTTCTTATACAGGTTATAATATAGTACAGCACAATGGATAGTTACAGTACATATACAATTGATTATATAGAACAATGGCAGCAAATAAACAGTGACTAGCAATAAGAACACTCCCCAAATAACCGATTAAACCTTTTGCTTTCGTAGCCTGCTGTTGCGACAGATTCTCCCTCAAGGTATCCAGGTAATTTTATCATTCAAATATTTTACACCATAGTTCATTGCAGAGACTAATGCTTGTGTACCACAAAGTTATGCTTGTGCCGTTCGTTAATATATATTTTTACACATGAATATAGATAGTGAGAGAGCCAGCTAAAACAGAGCTTTGTCATACAGACAGGTCATACAGAAGGCCCAGTGGCTGCTGACACAGGATGTTTAAATCTCCATTATAACTAGCATGAAACCTGTAATTCTTTTGCCAATGTAAACATTTATCGGTTCTCTATGCGCTGGAGATCTGAGGGCCGCTGTTAATTTACTGATGCGCTTTTGCTATTTTTAACCTCAGGGTAAAGGTTTACGTTCCAGTCTGGCTACTGTCAGAGCGCTGTATAATTGATTGTCGTG